>JAVSCE010019595.1:0-76523 GCA_032199065.1 Smutsia gigantea
GAAGATAAATACCCTTACTTTTTCAGTTCAAGCATCTAAAGTAAATTCTAGAGGACCAATCAAACAGTTTTTGTCAAAAATCTTCAGTATTATCTGTTTTACAAAGACAAGAAAATCTCAATTAGCATTTTATTGCTCAGCTTTCTCTCTGAGAAGGAGCAGTGGCTTTGAGAAAGCCTCTTGAGTAATTGTACATCATTTAAAAATAATTTTCTTTAGTCAGAAGTACTTCTGTAAAAGTACATAAGAATGAATATATGGTGAACAAAGACATGCCATCAAATTCAAATTAATTTGGACTTAATTTATGTGATCTAATTCGTAGGCCACTGTTCCAGACACTGTGCTGGGCTTTGCTGTGGAAGACACTGAGACAGATCTGATCTCTGCCCTCAAGGGCGATCTATGCAGTCATCTGAAGGCTCCATGACCTTCCAGTATGTTTCGTTAAACACTTGAAGGTCTCTTATGATCATCTTTAAGGTACAAGTCACCATGTTATCAGAAGAATGACAAGTTAATGCATGGCTTCCACACAAGAAGAAAACTCCCAGTGTGCACATGGTGTCCCTCACAATAAAGTGTGTTTTACAATATCCAGGGGTCCCAAGTGAGGCTTTCACCTACTGAGGGCCACAGGTGGACAGTGCCTCCTACGTAGCCTGCACCATGGCCTCCCTCATGTGCATTGAAGCACAAAGCAATAAATCCAAAGCGAAGCTTAAATTCAAGCATGGTGATATTAGAGGAGAAATGACTGGAGATAAGTGTTAAATACTATTTTGAAAAAATATGAGAAGTTAATACAATGATAAACTCCAAAGTGTAAAAAAATGTGATGCCAGTAAGGCAAAATAATTATTTTAAATATTTTCAAAATTGAATGTAACACAAAAGAGTGAAAAAAGTCACCTTAGGTTTAGTATTAATATGGGAATTACTGGCCTTTGATAGTATATTAAATTTATGGAAATCTAGAAAGTGAGAGGAAAGGAAGGTGGGAATAGAAAGAATTACATCAATTTTTTTCCATATATTAATATCAAAAATTAATATTTTAATTTTTATGTAACATATGATTATTGATTTAAAATATAACAAAAAAAAATCCCACTTAAATTAGAAATTTGGATCTGTTGGATTAATTTTGGAAAATTATGATCATGACCAAAAAAAATTAAAACATTTAATGGTGGAATGGAGTAAAACAGATAAACTGCATATCATCCAAATCATCCAGAAGATAAAAGGTTTCTCATAAAACCTAATCTATACTACAAAAGGAAAAATTGAAAGAGAACTAAAGTGAATACAAAAGGAAAAAAGCTACTTCAGATTGACTAACACAGATAATGATAGTATGAGAAGTTATAGATGCATACACACACACACACACACACACATTCCTTGATCCATACATATATTTATTTTGAGGAAGCATATACCTAAACTAGAACTGACAGTTTATAAGATATGTACATCTTATCTTTAGTAGTAACTACCAAGAACTGTCTGAGATTATTTGAATATTGTTTAATTTCAAAATTTGGGAGTATTTTTAGTTCTGTTTTTGATATTGATTTTTAGCTCTACTCCACTAAGGCTAGAGAGCATATCTTGCATAATCTCAATCCTATAGAATTTGTTGAATATTGACCCATCATACAGTCAATTTTGGTAAATGCTCTGTATTTTAAATAAATGTGTATTCTGCACTCACTGGGTGCAGTATTCTATCTATGCCAATTAGATCTATTTTATTACTCATGTCCTTCAAATATTTTCTGTCTTTACTTATTTTTTGTCTACTTGTTCTATCAGTTTTCCCAGAGAAGTGTGTTTGAATCTCCCACTAAGATTATTACCTCCCTATGAAGAACTCTGCTGTCAGTTTTTTAGACAATGTTTTCACTCTTGTGCTTCATTTTGCTAATTAAAATTTTTTATGAATGTCTGTTTAATTTTCTATAAATCCCTTATGACTAGAACTGTTCCTCTTGATTTTTCTGTGCTCAATGCCCATTACTGTACCTAACAAAGAGTTGGCATCAATTAAATGATGATTTATGTCAAATGAAGAAAAGGATGGCCAGATTCTCCCCCCAACCCCTGTTTATTTCCAGCCAGCTTACCACACAGTTGCTTTTTGGAGAGCAAAGGCTTTTCAGTAGGAAATGTAAAAGGTTTTTTAGAAGGTTTGCCAGAAAATATACCTGTATCCTTTGCAACTCCATAGAAATTCCACCAACATACAGTCACACAGGATTCAAATGTAGTTCATATACTGTGGGACTGTGTTTACATTTAAGTTTGGGAAATTTGTATCTGATTTTTCCTTCATGTCTGATAACGATGTTGTCCCACCTGTCTCACAGAAACTAAAACCTGAATTTTCGTTAAGTTTTGAATTTAGTGTGAGCTCAGAGAGCTCACACTGGCTAATGCCTGTGAGAGAGGAAAAGCAAGCTTCCTGGCTTGGGACAGAGGCCCAAGGAATTATTCTTAATTGATGTTCTAGGGGACAGGAGTGACATTACTTGTAGGTGGCTACCCACACTTAATAAGAAGGTGGGAAAATAAAAGACTTTAAACCCAAACAAGGTCAGGCTCTGGTATCTGCAGCTTTCTGTGATCTGTAGACCACTCAAAAATACCTCTCGGCCACTGTAGCCTAGGAATACTAGACCCTGGACAAGTAACCTTTCACAATGAATCCTCTGGGGCATTTTTGTTCCAGCTGTGCCAGTTTTTCTATGGACTTATGTGAGTGACTAAATTAAACTGGTATTTCGATTTTTAATAAAATAAAAATAAATTGCTGTTTCAAGTGCAAAGAGATCTTAAACTTTACTATCTCAGGATGTTGATTTTGGGAGAGGTTAGATAAGGTAGGTTTATAAACCCTTTTCAAGCACTGAGTTCTCCCACCACATCATGAGCTGTACATGATATAAAGACAAAATGAAATAATTCCTCTTATCACTGGAAACTTGAGTAATACCAATGTCAGCTTCAAAAATCAATCAGGTATTTGATGAAACGGAAACCTAACAAAGATGATAACCCTTCTCAGACAATCTTGAGTGGTAGGAATGTAGGCATGATCTTAGTGTTAACTGTATGAGGCCCTCAGAATAAAAGGTAAATGGAGCTAAAGTATTCATGCATACTTAGATGGAAAAGGACACAACCCAGGAAGCAAATATGAAAATTAGAAATGTAACAGTTCAGCTACATTAAGAAAATATGATTCTTAACAAAGAGAATGATGAAAAGAAAAGAAAGAAGAAGAAAATATTGCCAAGGAATTAAGTATACAACAGAGAGTAACTGGGGAGACATGCTGAAAGGTCATGGAACAGTTTTTGTATGTGAAGAAGCTAGTTATCTAATTCAGAATAAATATATAAACCTGACCTGTTGCTTATATGGGACAGCTGCGAGCTTCCTTTTGTCACACACTTTCAAATTTATATGAATAAGACAGTGAACTAAGGTCACTGAGCTGGTGAATTATGTAAAGACTATTCATACATGGATCCTGCAATTAAGAATGCAAATTTAATGGTCAAATGGATCGAGCAAAAACTTTATTTTAGTAACAGCTTCAGAGACTAGTCTCTGATAAAAATGTCTCTCAAATGTTGACCAAACCATTTTTCTAAAACTCATTAATGATTATATTGTTTGTTTTAAATGCTTCTCATATGGAACACATTCCTAATGGGTGACCTTTTCTCTTTGTGGGAAGTCCTCTGTGCCTCCCAAGGGCAGGCTTTTTTGGCAGCTTTGCTACAATTCTAGTACGACTGTGGAAAAATGTATTATCATAAATGATATATGATATATACTGCTAAATTCATTGGTAGCACACAGGAAGAAGAGATTCTTTCCCAGTAGAGGAAAAAGAAAAGCCTTCATGCCTTTAAGAATGATTAGTTTCAGGGCAAGTAAAGATGGAATAGAGGTGCTCTGAGCACAAAGAGCACTTCAGCCACAGGAATGATACACACGAAGGTCCTGTGATGGGAGGAGACACGGCCAGCATGAGGAATTGACAGAGGCCCATGTATCCGGAAAGTAGTCAAAGAGCTTAGTCCATGATGAGGCTGAAGGGGTAGGCTGGTATCACCCAAAATCTGCCTTACAGGATGCTGGAAAATAGTCTTCATTTGGCCTAAGACCAATGGGAATATCCTCATGGGTTTTAAGGAAGGGTTGAGGGCCAACTTATATTTGTGTTTTGATAAAATCTTGTAATGCAGAAAAGTCATTGAAATGTAGAAAGCAGAAAGAAATTGAAAGTTAACTACTAGAGAGGCTTAAAGATGGCAGTGTGAGAGGTGAGAAGGAAACCTCCTCAAAAAACCACATATAATACGAAAATACAGCAAATACAACTAATCTTGAAAGAGCAACCAGAAAGGAGGCTGCAATAGACTACCTACATCTGGGGAAAAGAGACCTCATGGAAAAGGGAAAGGTAGCAAAACAGCGATCTGGCGGGACCCAAGCCCACCCCCACCCAGCTCACCGGGGGGAGGAAGAGAAATGGAGCAGGGAAGGGGCAGAAGACTAGGATGGCTGATCACCCAGCCCTGGAGATCTGCTCTGGGAGCAAGAACCTACATTACATGGTGCTCTGGAGATTAGTGGGGTTGGAAAGCAGAGAAGTGGAATACTCAGAAAGACTGAGATTCCAGCTGCTTGTGGAGAACAGGTACCCAAAACTGGCCACTTGGGGAGAAAAAGAAAAGCAGACATTTTGAAAGACTTCCCAACAGCAAGAGGACTGCTAAAGGAGCAAGGATTACACAGAGCTTGCTGCTCAGGTGAAAGGAGAGGTGGACAGAATCAGCACCCTTAGCCCAGAAGTTTGGAAACTTTCAGGAGCTTCAGGCACTCCATTGCTCTGGCTGGCAACACAGTGCCAAGCCCCCCAACCCCCCGACTGAGACAGCAGCCTGCCGATCCATCCTCCTGGCAAGCAACGGTTTGCAAAACTGCAGAACCTGTGATTGTGCCAAGCTTGCCAGAGGGCAGCACCCCCTACAGCAACAACAAGGGCTTAATGCAGAGGCTGCTCCCCAAGTGCTCAGCCCATTGGCCATGGCAGTCAAAGCAGGCACTGCATCCAGGAAGCAGGAAAGAGCTCTTTCTTCTCAGCAGGCACTGGTGCACTCACCTGCAACCCCTGCCTTCACTCCAGGTGCTGGGAAGCTCCAGAGAGTAGAGCTTCTGGGTACTAGAGGGCACCGCCTACACAAAGTTATTATTCCATAGTAATCATTACGAAAATGAAGAGGCAAAAGAACCTTGTGAAAACCAAAATCCCTCAAACACCAGAGAGAGGCCAAGTGAAACTGAAATCACTAATCTTCTTGATAAAGATTTCAAAATAAAATTCATAAACATGCTCAAGGAGCTACAAAAAAAATAGACAAGATTTTAGGGATAACTTCAAGAAAGAGATAGAAACTTTGAAAAACATAGTATCTGAAATGAAACATGCAAAGGAGGGATTTAAAAGCAGATTAAATGAGGTAGAGGAGATGGTAAATGGAATAGAAATTAGAGAACAGGAACACAGAAAAGCTGAGGTACAGAGAGAAAAAAGTATCTCTAGGAATGAAAGAATAATCAGAGAGCTGTGTGAACAATGAAAACAGAACAATATTCACATTATAGGGGTACCAGAAGAAGAAGAAGAGAGAAAAACAGAAAGTGTCTTTGAGGAAATAATTGCTGAAAACATTCCCTGCCTGGGGAAGGAAATAGTCTCTCAGGCCATGAAAGTGCACAGATCTCCCAAGAAAAGGGACCCAAGGAAGACAACACCAAGAAATATAAAAATTAAAATGGCAAAGATCAAGGACAAGGACAGAGTATTAACAGGATCCAGAGAGAAAAAAAAAGATCACATACAAAGAAAAATCCATCAGGCTATCATCAAACTTCTCAGCAGAAGCTTTATGAGCCAGAAAGGAGTAGCATGATATATTTAATGCAATCAAACAGAAAGGCCTCGAACCAAGAATACGCTACTCAGAAAGATTATGATTTAAATTTGAAGCAGGGATTAAACAATTTACAGATAAACTACAGTTGAGGGAATTTACCTCCCACAAACCATCTCTATGGTGTATTTTGGAGGGACTGCTTTAGATGGAAGTAAAAAAAGTAGACCAATTAATTACTAAGCAAAAGCAAAATTAAATCAACTACCCCCAAAGTCAGTCAAGGATACCCAAAGAGTACAGAATATGATACCTAATATATAAAGAGTAGAGAAGGAAGAAAAAGAAGGGGAAAAAAAGAACCTTTAGATTGTGTTTGACATAACATACTAAGTGAGTTATGTTAGACTGTTAGATAGTAAAGAAGATACCCTTGAACCTTTGGTAACCATGAATCTAAAGCCTGCAATGGCATTGAGATTACATCTATTGGTAATCACCCTAAATGTAAATGGACTGAATGCACCAATCAAAAGACACAGAGTTACTGAATGGATTAAAAAAAACAAGACCCATCTGTATGCTGCCTACAAAAGACTCACTTCAAACCCAAAGACATGCACAGACTGAAAGTGAAGGAATGGAAAAAGGTATTTCATGCAGCTAATAGGGATAAAAAAGCAGGTGTTGCAGTACTTGTATCAGACAAAATATATTTCAAAACAAAGAAAGTCACAAGAGACTAAGAAGGACATTACATAATGATAAAGGGGTCACTCCAAAAATAGGATATAACCATTATAAATATCTATGCACCCAACATAGGAGCACCCAAAATATGTGAAACAAATACTAACAGATTTAAAGGGGGGGAAGTAGAATGTAATGAATTTCATTTTAGAGGACTTCAACACACCACTCACTCCAAAGAACAGATCAACCGGATAGAAAGTGAGTAAGGAGACAGAGGTACTGAACAACACATTAGAGCAGATGAACCTAAGAGACATCTACAGAACACTCCACCCAAAAACAGCAGGATACACATTCTTCTCAAGTGCACATGGAACATTTTCAAGAAATAGAACACATACTACGCCACAAAAAGTGCCTCAATAAATTCAAAAGGGTCAAAATTGTACCAACCAGCTTCTCAGATCACAAAACTATGAAACTAGAAATAAATTATGGAAAGAAAACAAAAAAGCCCACAAACCCATGTCAGCTTAACAACATGATCCTAAATAATCAATGGATAAATAGCCAAATAAAAACAGAGATCAAGCAGTATATGGAGACAAATGAAAACAATAACTCAGCACCACAAAATCTGTGGGATGCAGTGAAGGCCATGCTAAAAGGGAAGTATACTGCAATACAGGATTACCTCAAGAGAGAACAATCCCAAATAAACAGTCTAAACTCACAATTATTGCAATTGGAAAAAAAAGAACAAATAAGCAACAAAGTCAGTAGAAGGAGGGACATAATGAAGATCAGAGCATAAGTAAATAAAATCGAGAAGAATAAAACAATAGAAAAAAATCAATGAAAACAGGAGCTGGTTCTTTGAGAAAATGAACAAAACAAAACCCTAGCCAGATTTAACAAGAAAAAAAGAGTCTACACACATAAACAGAATCAGAAATGAGAAAGGAAAAAATCACTACGGACACCATAGAAATACAAAGAATTATTAGAGAATACTATGAAAAACTAGTATTTTGCTGAAAAGATCACCTAGATTTCTCTTTCTGCTAGTTCAAATTAGAAGAAATGAACACTTTCTAGAAAAATACAACCTTCTAAGACTGACCCAGGAAGAAACAGAAAATCTGAACAGACCAATTACCAGCAATGAAACGGAATTAGAATTCAAGAAACTACCTAAGAAGAAAATCCTGGACCAGATAGCTTCACCACTGAATTTTATCATACATTTAAAGATCAAAAAACCACCCTCCTTAAAGTTTTCCAAGAAGTAGAAGAGGAGGGAATACTTCCAAATACATTCTATGAGACCAGCATCACTGTAATACCAAAACCAGGCAAAGACACCACAAAAAAAGAAAATTACAGACCAATATCCCTGATGAACACAGAGGCAAAAATACTTAACAAATTATTAGCAAAACAAATTCAAAAACACATTAAAAAGATCATCCATAATGATCAAGTGAGATTATTCCAGGGATGCAAGGATAGTACAATATTTGAAAATCCATCAACATGATACAAACAGAAGAACAAAAATCACATGATCACCTCAAGAAATTCTAAAAAAAGCATTTGACAAAATTCAACATCCACTCATGGTAAAAACTCTCAACAAAATTGGTAGAGAGGGCAAGTACCTCAACATCATAAAGGCCATATATGACAAACCCACAGCCAACATTATACTTAACAGCGAGAAGCTGAAAGCTTTTCCTTTAAGATTGGGAACAAGATAAGGATGCTCACTCTCCCCACTTTTATTCAACATAGTTTTGGAGGTCCTAGCCATGGCAATCAAACAACACAAAGAAATAAAAGGCATCCAGATTGGTAAGGAAGAAGTTAAACTGTCCCTGTTTGCAAATGACATGATAGTGTATATAAAAAACCCTAAAGAATCCACTCCAAAATTACTAGATCTAATATCTGAATTAGCAAAGTTGCAGGATACAAAATTAACACACAGAAATCTGTTGCTTTCCTATACACTAACAATGAACTAGCAGAAAGAGAAATCAGGAAAACAATTCCATTCACAATTGCATCAAAAAGAATAAAATACCTAGGAATAAACCTAACGAAGGAAATGAAAGACCTATACCCTGAAAACTACAAGACACTCCTAAGAGAAATTAAAGAGGACACTAACAAATGGAAATTCATCCCACGCTCTTGGCTAGGAAGAATAAATATTGTCAAAATGGCTATACTACCTAAAGCAATCTACAGATTCAATGCAATCCCTATCAAAATACCAACAGCTTTCTTCAATGAACAGGAATAAATAATTCTAAAATTCATATGGAACCACAAAAGACCCCTCAGAAGAGCCAAAGCAATCCTGAGAAGGAGGAATAAAACAGGGGGAATTACGCTCCCTGACTTCAAGCTCTACTACAAAGCCACAGTAATCAAGACAATTTGGTATTGGCACAAAAACAGACCCACAGACCAGTGGAACAGAACAGAAAATCCAAACATTAACCCAAACATATATGGTCAATTAATATATGATAAAGGAGCCTTGGATATACAATGGGGAGATGACAGCCTCTTCAGCAGCTGGTGTTGGAAAAACTGGACAGCTACATGTAAGAGAATGAAACTGGACTACTGTGTAACCCCATACACAAAAGTAAACTCAAAATGGATCAAAGACCTGAATGTAAGTCATGAAACCATAAAACTCTTAGAAAGAAACATAGGCAAAAATCTCTTGGACATAAACATGAGCAACTTCTTCATGAACATATCTCCCCAGGCAAGGGAAACAAAAGCAAAAATGAACAAGTGGGACTATATCAAGCTGAAAACTTCTGTACAGCAAAGGACACCATCAGTAGAACAAAAAGACATCCTACAGTATGGGGGAATATATTCATAAGTGACATCCGATAAGGGGTTGACATCCAAAATATATAAAGAACTCACACACCTCAACAAACAAAAAGCAAATAATCCAATTAAGAAATGGGCAGAGGACATGAATAGACACTTACTTCTCCAAGGAAGAAATTCAGATGGCCAACAGGCACATGAAAAGATGCTCCACATTGGTAATCATCAGAAAAATGCACATTAAATCCACAATGAGATCTCACCTCACATCGGTAAGGATGGCCAACATCCAAAACACAAACAACAACAAATGTTGGTGAGGATGTGGAGAAAGGGGAACCCTCCTACCCTTCTGGCGGGAATACAAATTAGTTCCACCATTGTGGAAAGCAGTATGGAGGTTCCTCAAAAAACTCAAAATAGAAATACCATTTGACCCAGTAATCCCACTCCTAGGAATTTACCCTAAGAATGCAGCAGCCCAGTTTCAAAAAGACAGATGCACCCCTATGTTTATCGCAGCACTATTTACAATAGACAAAAAATGGAAGCAACCTAAGTGTCCATCAGTAGATGAATGGATAAAGAAGAGGTGGTACATATACACAATGGAATATTATTCAGCCATAAGCAGCAAACAAATCCTACCATTTGCAACAACATGGATGGAGCTAGAGGGTATTATGCTCAGTGAAATAAGCCAGGTGGGAAAAGACAAGTACCAAATGATTTCACTCATATGTGGCATATAAGAACAAAGAAAAAAACTGAAGGAACAAAACAGCAGCAGACTTACAGAACCCAAGAATGGACTAATAGTTACCAAAGGGAAAGAGACTGAGGAGGATGGGTGGGAAGGGAGGGACAAGGGTGAAAAAGGGGCAAACGTAATATTGGGGGGGCACGGGGAGGGCTGTAGAACTCAGAGAAGACAAGTAGTGATTCTATAGCATCTCACTATGCTGATGGACCGTGACTGTAATGGGGTTGGTGGGGGGGACCTGATGAAGTGAGGAGTTTAGTAACCATAATGTTGCACATGTAACTGTAGATTAATGATACCAAAAAAAAAGAAAATATCATTAAAATACACTTTATAGTGTTTAAATTGTATATTCTTAATATAATGAACATTATTTAATTGTTGACCAAATAAGAGATGGGAGCTAAAAATATTTCTAATGATGATCGTAACTCACTTTATGTTGCCCTTACCATTCTGGGTTATCTGCAGAATCCTAAGAAAATTAATCCGCAATAGATTTATAAAATCGTAGACTAAGATTTGTATTCTATTAAATTTATTAATACTAAATCACTTTCTGATTCAGTCCAGAGGATAGTAATATTTTTATGGGAAATTCATACAGCATGTTTCTTAGCCTCACCATGTACTTGACCTGCTTGGCGATATTGATATTTTGTAATAAAGTGGCTTTTCTAACACTGGAAGAAATCACATTATCTAGCTAATCCTCAGAACATTCACTGAAGCCATCTTGCAGAAAAGTATGAGCTTTTAATTTCCAAAAGAAAAGTACCGAGAATTTAAGCTATTTCACAAAGATGGTGATTAATACCTATTCTGTTGTTAGGGCATCAAACTATTCCAAGGGTTAGGAAAAGGAACTTTTAGGATGGCTTAGAGACCATCTTTTGAAAGGCAAAGTTAAAGGTTTACGTAGAGCCTTCTTCAGACTACCTAGAGTTGAAACAAACTCCCATTTGAGGACTCACTGCAAAAGGAAAACCTTGAAGCTTCTAGCAGTAAGGGAAGAATATTCTTGACTAATAGTCATTTAACTTATGAATATGCTTCTTACTGATACCCCTTAGCCAAAATGAGCTCCTCTCTATGTACATGCCTTCTCTTTTTAAAGACCCAACACTTGAACTGAAAGAAAAATAACAAAATAAACCCTCCTCATGTGAAACCTTTAGGCACCAACAGAACTACGTCCCCGATGTGCTCTGTGTGGGCAGCTACACTGACTGACCTCACTGGGACTGAAGAGAGCCATGGTACAGATCACAACACAAAGAACTAACTCAAGTGAGAACACGGGCTTAGCCCTGAACCAGTATAGAAACTCTTTAAAAGGATCATCAGTGATAATGTCTATATGAATATGAACACAGACACAGCATTTAATACATCCTTGGCCCCCTGTGGAGCCTTGGCACCCGTCACGTGAGTCAGCTCAATATGAGAGGAAATAACGCAGACAGCAGTAGAAACTTCTATAGGGTTGTTGTGTGTCATCCCCCATCCCCTCAAGACTATGGAGTCATCTTTGACTACCTAGATTCTGCCAGAATTTTCGATGACCCATTTTCTTCTGAAGTGGAGCTGTCTGACTTCAACTCAGAGAAAAGGAAACGAGAGCCAGGCTGCCACCAGCAGCTGATGAACAAGATCACAAAAGAGAAACCAAGTGGTAAGAAGATAAATGGATGCTCATGCAAAGCAGTGCGTAAGAACAATAAAGCAGCCAGCCTTTTATGGTGTACTAGAAAGTGTATGGGCTTTAGATTTCACTTCTGATTGACCGATTAGCTGACTGATTGCAAAACCCATGTGGTGGCTTGGATTTTACATGCATGACCTTTAGCTTCAGTAAGACAAAAAAAGTGACAGAGCTCCTTTCCCAGGAGATGTTTGCACTGTGTTCACGTTCATGTTCATCTCAGAGGCTCCAGAGTAAGAGAGCAGAGCAAGGGGAGAAGGAGGGAGAACGGGTGAGGAGGTCTTTGTGCTTGGAAAGATGGGGAGTCCAAAGAGACCTGGGCAAAGGGGAGTGACATTGAATCATAACCCTCTGCCCTTCCAAGCAGCAAGACATCATAGAAGGAGCCTTTCAATGTTTTTGGTCCTCTGTTTTCCCCATATGGTGGACTTAAATTCCATCTCTCTTAAATTGTTTTACCTTTCTTGTTCCCCACAGAGGTGAACACAGCCACACAGGTGGAGAACCTGCAGATTACGCTCAGATGAGTAGGGTGTTCAGTTTCACCAGAAGTTACCATTTTGTAGGTTTCACCTAAGAATAATAATAAATAATGCTATGTGTCTTACAGTCATCCCTCATCCAACTAAGTCTTATAGTTTCCTTTTGTGGAGAAAGTTATTTTCCCTAATGCTTCCTGGTGTTATGACTTCATGTAACCCATGCCCTTTGCTAAACATAGTAGCTTCCTTTCAAGTTGAAAACACATCTCTAAGGGCATAGAATGAATCTTCCCAAAGCCCTTGAAATAGGAGAGAGGAGGGAAAAAACAGTCCCCCGGCCATACCATTAAGAAAACTATTTTTTATACGTCTAACGTACAGCATTTCTTTGGTGACCTTTGAAAAGTTTCCATTATCTGCTCTAAGGTGGACAGAACACAGCAGTAGCTTAACCTGAGGCTCTATTAAGATTAGAACTGGCCTGCCTTGAAGCACTCAAGTGTCTCTGGACTCAGTGTCCTCATACATCAAATGAGGACAGACTATAGGGTTGATTACAAATAATGTATCTGAAGGACTGAGAACAATGTAACATGGCAAGCATTTAATAGATGACTGTGGTTGTATTTATTTTCTCTTGTATTGTTTAATCACAATTTTATCAGGGAAGTGGAAGAAAAGTCTTCCTAACTGCAGTTCTTTGTTTCTCTTACTCAGTGATTTTGCATGTGCATGTTCGTATGCATGTGACAGGTCCCTCCACCCTGGTGCACCCACCTGCACCCCATGTACACCTCTTTTCAAAAATTAGTATTCAGAGAAAAGTGGACAGGCTCATCTAGCAAGAAAAATAGTTTATATTCCATGTAAATAGAAGAGTTAAGCCATAAGGAGTAAAGGCGAGGGATTACAATCTATTTACCATGAGCAATAAAAGTCCATATATTAAAAAAACAAAGTACTACATCTACTACACCATGTTGTTGAAGGTCTAGCTGTATTATTATCTCAAATACATATGCATCTTAGAGTTGGAGAAAATGTCTACATTTTCATATAAAATGAAGTATTAGTATAGCACACACTAAATATACTACTATTGCTGTTAGTCAAGATCCTTGGCCCATTTTTCAGCTGCTAGAAAATTTTTTTTCAAGTAATATCCAACTGCTTTACAAGGTTTCTGTCAAAATGTGTTGCATAAAATTCTTCCAGTTAAGTAAATTGAGATCTTTATCTTAACCTCAATGTTTTGTTATGATTGCATAGGCTGTAAATATGACTAAACCTATAATATCAAATAGAATCATTTCTTTCATTTTGAGAAAAACAAATGCAAAATTCACATAGCTTTATTTTTTAAATGCTTCCACTCATTGATTTACTATATATTTGCTTTCCATGTATTTGCAGAAAATATTTTTCATTGTGTATATAGTTCTCTGACAGTTCATTGTCATTTTTCTTTCAATTTGGATATGTTGTCTGAGTTTTATTCTTCCATTAAGTGGACTGGAGTCCTCCCACTCAGACATCCATGATTTATTACTGTCTGAAGCAGCTTAGTTTAGTAAGTTCACAGCTGGTTCTCTTTAATACCCTATTGTGCATGCCATCTGGGCCTGCTGTTTTCAGCACATTCAGTTTTTCAAATATTCCTCATTGTTTGTTTGTTTGTTTAAGGATATGCTGCTATTTTGGTAAGCTCCTTATTAACCTCTGATTATTACTTTCTTTATTTTCCTTTTATGAGATACAGAGTATAAAAATAACAAATAAGTCTAAATATGCTGGGCGTTTTTAAGATTTATCATGAATCTCAATGATTCATGTTTAGAGGACTAGTTTGTTCTCCATGGAACTACATCTCAGCAAAGGCTTTGACAGAGGATGTGGAAGTTAGCTTTCTACTTCTTGCTCTAATGCAATTAGGAAGAACATATACATGGTTATTTCTATTTTCTATGTTTAATACAGAGTACTTTTTGTTTATTGATGAATGGACACAGGGCTCAGCTCTCTTAAGTCAAAAGATAACACTCCATTTTCTCTAACCTCTTCTTTGTAACAGTGTCCTTCACAAGAAAGCTAAATTCATGCACACAGTGAAGGAAGTTCCATATCCAGGGTGGCAGAACATGTGTATTCCTTGCCTGTTACTTTGTAATATAATATAATGCATATAAGCCATGATCCATAGGGTTGCAGCTGAAGTCAGCACCACATTTGAGGAATTGGAGCTCACCAAGTAGAATTCTACCTTTTGTGTCTTAACAAGTAGATGTTCCACAGTAACTCCTATCAAAAATTGCCTGACCTTTTTGATTATCTGACACCGCGCAGTGGATAGAAGCACCCCTCTCTGCTTTCTTGAGAAGATTCAATTTCTTTAGTCTTTCTGTTCTGTGCCACCGTCTTGCATCCTTGGCCCCTGTATCCTCTGGGCTGTACCTCCTTGACTAATAACAACCCCCAAACATCACCACATCTGCATATCTACATCAGGTCGTGGATCTAATTAATCTTCCATTCTGATCAGTTATTTCATGAACATAAAGTTCTGTTCCTCCTATTTTTTTGTGTCATCAAACAATGGGTAAAGAGAAAGAAGCTAAACAGAGAATTCCAGAACTTTCCATGTCAGGATGGAAAGTGAAAGAGCTATTAAGCTCCAAGCACAACTAATGTTTGTTCTCTTACATACATAAAATAACTTAAATGCCCTCATAGGTCCCTGATTCACACTGAGTTTCCTTCAAGGAAAGTTGGAATTGGCTATGATATTTTTTAACTCCACAAATATATTCCTTTCACTCATTTGTAAAGAGGAAAATTAAAGGGAAGCACAGTATTTAATGAGCTACACTAGATTCAGAGTTTGTTTACTCACTGAGCTTGATGAATGAAAGGATGTTGTCTCAAGTGCTCCAGGCACCAAATAAGGTGCAAAGTACACACAGTGCTTGGAAATAACTGTATGAAAATAGTCACCCATAATGCCTACCAGAGGATTTTTCTGTGCCTTTCTCTTTCTCTGGTTACATCTCTAAGTTTGGCTGTATGTGAACTCAGACACTCTTTAAAAAAAGAAATAGATAACAAAAAGATAACCTGATCAAGGTGTTGTGTGACTGAAGGACAGCCCAACATGTTTACCTCAGTGAGAGGGAAATAGTTGTAAGCTAATTGTATGAACCTCTTCTTTAATATCATGTGGGTTCATCTCCTTTGCAGACAATTTAGATGCTTCCCTAAATCATCTCTGGATGTTAGGTCACAGAATCTGAAGGCATGAGGTGAAGTAAATAGTTCTATATATTCAAGTCATGAATATTTTATTTTAAGTCATTCAGTCATTAATTCAAAAATATTTCTCATGTACCCAGGCACTCTTACAGGCACTGAGAGTAGAGCAATGAACAAAACACACAAAAGCTTCAGCTTTTGCAGAACTTCTAACAGGAAGAGACAGACAATGCTGTGCACTGACTGAATTGTGCCCCACTCCCACAATGTCATATGTTGAAGCCCTAATCTCAACATGATAATATTTGGGGATAGGGTCCTTAGGACATAATCAAGGATAACCAAGGTCACAGGTTGGGTCCCTTATCTGATAGAATCAATGTTTCTGTAAGAAGAGACGTCAGAGAGTTCTCTTCACGTGCACACACTTAAGGAAGTGGTCTTCCAAATTGCTTCCTGATCCCTTTCCTTAATATTTTTCATCATACAATTTACAAATTCTAATATACTATAATATCTACTTATGTAGAAGTTGTAACATTTCTATACTATAGTATCTACTTATGTAGAAGTTGTAAATTGTATGATGAAAAATATTGAGGAAATGGGTTAGGAAGTACTGTGGTGAGACTGGCTTGCAAGACCTCATAGAGCAGAAGATGCTTGACCAAATTGTGAAGGTGAAGTCTAGGTAGCTTTCTGGAAGAAGCATTTCCAGATTGCTTCAGCCCATGCAAAGCTTCCGAGGCAGGAATGTGCCTGATACTATCTCAGAAAGCAAGGAACCCATGTGACTGGAGTAGAGTGAAGAAGGAAGGAGAAGGAGGGGGGACACCTGTGGCTGGTGAGGGACAAAGGCCTGGCTGTAGCGTGGATATCTAGGCAGAGTGAACACAACCGGGGAGTCGGATTTAAAGGGGAGGCTTCTGGAACAATAGAAACATTCTCTGCTCATGATCTTAATGAAGTGAGAACTATAATTTGTTGGGTTCCCATTTGAACTTTATTGTCAAATTCAGTCAAAGAATTTTACAGGATACAATCCAAAATGATGTCTAAGATTTCAGTCTTCTCTCCACCAGTGCACTATAAAGTGTCATTGTTAGTTTTTAATTTAGCCAAGAAATTTTAAATTAACTGAGAAATTTAAACTACACTGCTTAGAGTTCTATAAGATGGGCCAGAGTTCTCTACTTCTAAAATTGAATAATGACTGTCTTTCTTATTTTATTGAAAAAAAATTAAGAAATATGTCTTTTTTTTGGTATCATTAACATACACTTACATGAACAACATTGTGGTTACTAGATTCCCCCCATTTTCAAGTCCCCACCACATACCCCATTACAGTCACTGTCCATCAGCTTAGTGAGATGCTACAGAATCACCACTTGTCTTCTCTGTGCTATACTGCCTTTCCCATGTCCCCCCGCTACATTATGTGTGGTACATATACACAATGGAATATTATTCAGCCATAAGAAGAAAATAAATCCTACCATTTTCATGCAACAACATGGATGGAGCTAGAGGGTATTATGCTCAGTGAAATAAGCCAGGCGGAGAAAGACAAGTATCAAATGATTTCACTAATCTGTGGAGTATAAGAACAAAGCAAAAAGGAACAAAACAGCAGCAGACTCACGGAACCCAAGAATGGACTAACAGTTACCAAAGGAAAAGGGACTGGGGAAGATGGGTGGGAAGGGAGGGACAAGGGGAAAAGGGGCATTACAATAAGAAATATGTCTTTCAATTAACCCCATTGATCTTATATCCCATAAATTTTGTTTTAAAAACTTTGCCATCAGTCAATGAATTTCTGCTCACAAGATCTAGCAGATAAAATATGAATAATTTAAAAATTAATGTTAATATAAATCCAGAAATAGTTTATCACATTAAGATGCTCAACCTTTCTGGACATATGTACTTATGAATATGATTTCATGTCATATGCATATAATACAAATATATGCCATCATGGTTCATTTGTCAAAATGAAATATATCAGTAATGAAACTTGCAGAAACTCTAGTTCCACAGTTTATCCTGAGTTTCAGCTCTCATATAGGATCAAATTTTCACTGAATTAACTTGACCACACACTCCTAAGACAAGTAGCACTTGGCAGGATACACAGAAAGAGGCTATCAAAAACCAACCAGGACAGCCAACCATGTCATTAGAGGGTGTGAACAGTTAGTCTCCCTCCCACCATACCCCTGGGGAGAGGAGAGGGGCTGGAGGTTGAATTAGCCAATGGTCAATGACTTAGTCAATCATGACTATGTAATGAAGCCCCCATAAAAACCCAAGAGAACAGCTTTTTGGCCCTCTTTTTGGGAAGCTTCCATGATTGGTGAGCCAGAACATTTCCATGTGGCACCGAGCCAGGCCCCAAGCTCTATGAGAACAGAAACTCATTTATTTAGGATCTCACCCTATGTATCTCTTCATCTGCCTACTGATTTTTCCTTTAATAAACTGGCATATATAAGTAAATGTTTCCCTGAGTTCTGTGAGCCACTGTAGCAAATTAATTGAACATAAGGAGGAGGTCATTGGAACTTCCAACCTGCAGCCATTTGGTCAGAAGCACAGGTAACAGTCTGGGACTTGTGACTGAGGTCTGAGTTGTGGGCTGGGGAGCTATCTTGTAAGACTGAGCCCTTAACTTGTGAATCTGGTGTAGTCTTCAGGTAGATAGTGTCAGAATCAAGTTGAATTCTTGGACACCCCGATGGTCCCTGAGACTTGGTGTTGTGCATGGGACAACCCCCCCCCCAAGTTGTAATTTGGTCCAGGGATCCCCATTTAACTACTTAATAAAGAAGAGTTATTAAACCAGAGAAGTGAAGGGGGAGAGGATTCTGTATAATACCATAATTAATTCATCATGTACTGAATATTCATGTTTATGTCTCTAGCCTTAAGTTTATTCTAGGAATAGCTGTTTCTGGAGTCCTGGGTGTGTCCCAATGAGCAAGAGTGTTTAGAAGTAAGAGTATGATGTGTTACCTTCACACATAACTTGTAGCATTTCAAATAAGTTAAAGGATTTTGGTTTCCTCTAATAAAAAGTAGAAGATATTTGACTGAAATAACTCTGTGGGAGGACAAAAGGAGAAATAAAAATCTTTAGGATGAGCAGTGTTTAAAATACAAAAAGAAAAGATCACTTAGTGCTGTGTAAGAAAAGATATGAATAGTCAACTTAGTTAATATTGTTTGGTTTAATAACAAAAATATCAAAACATCAAATCAAAATAGGATTATAAAATCTAACCTCACTATATATACTGAAAATAATTAGTAGGTCAAAAGAGGGACATTTATGAATTGCATGGATTATTAAAAAGGCACAATATTTCCTGTTTGCTCTCCCATTCTAAATCAAGGGAATTTTTTATCTTCAGTCAAGAGGAAAGGGGAAGAGTGGTAGATAATATTATAAAGGAAAAAATTATAAAACAAAATCAAAACAAATTAAACTCAGTTATTAAATAAAATTTATACCAACCAAAGCTCTTAAAGTGATCTAACTTCCCCCTTTGCTATTATAAAAAGTATATAGTCTACCTTTGGCAGTCCATCAAATGAATATGCCTTTTGCAAAGTACCATTAATTTCAGTAGAAGAAAAATCTAAAGAAGTGTATATGAGCATTGCATGACATGAATTTGATAGGATTTTAGGGCCTTTACACTTTAGGGAAAGCCCTAGCTGACATGGAATTTCCTCAACTAACAGAAAAAGTAATTCCAGGGTACGTGCATGAAATAGTCTTACAAATTTCACCCGGCCTTCTCTCAGTGTTCCTACATCTAAAATATTGGAATTTGCCTCATTTCACAATTGAGTTTTGGCTCTGCATCTTCTGGGGTATTTATCCTCAGCCTAGCGCCTACTGTTCTCTTACTACAATAATACTATTTGTAGAATTTAAAAAAAGAAAACAGGACCACAGTTTATCAGTTTTAGTTGGTGATTTTCTGTCTACTAGGAGGCTGTAGGTTGTAGAGCAGTCTGAACTCAAATTATGATAATAGTGTTTATTATTTTTATAAACTTGCAAATTTTCTTCAGTTCTCTGAACTTTATTTCCACATCTGTAAAGTTGCTGTAAGAATTAGAAATAGTATATTCAAATTGCTTTACACAATGCCTGGCATATATTAGGTATAAAACAAATAACAACATTATATTTTATTGCATTTCTACAATTAAGTTAAAAACTCTATCTGGAGCTATTAAGTCTAGGTAAAATGATGAAATTTTAAAGCTTTCTAATGAAACAGTAAAAAAATTTCACATTTATTATGTCAGTTGTTCCTCAAAAAAACAAACTTATAGGGTAGAAAGGACTAATGTTTTTTCATTTTAAGGATGAAGAAATGGTTTCAGTGAGTTGTTCAAATTGCTACCTCATGGTAGATCAATGAGGCGAACTCATGTCTACGGCATTGAACACTCTATGTTGTTATTGGGAAAGGTTCTTTGATTTTAGATTTTATGATCTTCTTTCTTAAAATCTTCATTTCAGTTGAGAGCGACTTTACCCTCCCATGCAGCAGAGACCAATATCCTTATAGTGATCTTTATTCCCCTCTGTCATATTTTCACATCCCACATTTACTTAATCAGAAATTTTAAAATATTTTACCTTCAAATTATATCCACATTCCTAATTCTCACAACTACCATTGGTCATATTTCTTCTTAATTTCTCCAAAATCCTACTGATACCACCCAGCACTCCCAGCCAGTCAACTCTCAACACAGCAGCCAGAGTTACTCTTTAATAAGTAAGATCACATGACTTTTTTTCTCAAAACCTAATGACTTTTGACTTTCCTAAGTCTACCAAGATCTTTAAAGTGACCTACAGGCTTTGTATTACCTGATCCAATTAGTTGTCTCCTCTCCTTTTCGTTTTTTTTTATTCCAGTCCCATATCCATTAAACTGCTCCCTGAGGGTTCATGTGAGGCCCTTCTGGAATGTTCTTTCCTCAGATACTTTCATGGTCAATTTCCTCACCTTCTTCAAAGACTGTGTCTTTGCTAAAACATCACCTTCTCAGTGAAGCTAGTACCTAACCTCCCGACTTAAAATTAGAATTTATCCTTCAAGCAATTGTGATTCTCCTAAAGTGATCTATTTATTTTTCTTTCCATAGTATTTTTCTCCTTATCACACACTATGTAATTTATTTATTAAATGTATTAGTTACACTCTGACTCCCACTGCCATTAAAATCTAGGCTCCAGGAGGGCGAGGAATTTTTGCCAATAGGTCCAAAGGGTCAGACAAGTACCCAGCATACAAACATGTGTTGCCTAAATAAATGCTGCCTTCCAACTGCTATCTCACTTTCAGAACAAAAGCCCAAACACCTTCTCCCCAAACACACTCATACACGCACATGTGTACACATACACCACAAACACACATTTGATTACTTCTGACACACCCATTACTCCTGGGCATTATTACACCATAGCTTATTGTTTCTCAAAATATTGTCCATGTATCAAAATTACAAAGGATTCTGTCACAATCAAATTACAAAGGATTGTTGATTAAAAGAATGAATTCCTAGGTACTCCTCCAAAAACACTAAACTAGAATTTCTGGGGGTGAGTCGCATGAATAGGGTCCCTTTGCTAATTGGAGTTTGAGAACACTGGCTAGCCTCTCTCCTCCCCTTTTGCTTTCCTCCATCCTAGCCATTGTCTTCCTTGCAAAGATCTGTAAAACCAGGGATCTCCTAAAATTCCAGTAATTGAAATATATCCCAGGTAAAGCTGCTCCCACCTTCTGTATTCCACTCTAGAAAATGAAAAGCCCTGACAGAGGTCAGTGTCAAGATGCTAAAGTGCAAACATTTTTAATTTTGACAGAAGTAAAAAATGTGGCAGCCATGTCACATGTCCCTTCTGAAGCAATATTTCTGTATTTTTTTTGTTCTCCATCCTGCTTGTTTTGGAATAATTCTCTTATGCAACTAATACAAAAATCTGTCCTTTTCCATTCCTCGCTATCATTATAATTACCTTAAGAAAACCTACAAGGGATCCTAAGGTCAGCTCTGCTTTAGACCTAAGAAAGAAGCCTGCTCTTTTTCTCTTCTCTGATTCTCTTGCCTCCTCTCACTAAAATACTGGCAAGATGTAATGAAAAGACTAGAAAATCTAGAGGAACCAGAGGAAAGTAGCTAAGAATTATCCCGTTTTTAAGAATTATTTCAAATTTTAGACCAGAAACATAGGCATGGTCCAATCCAGCTTCCCAGTACTTTATGTGCTATATAGAAGGGTCTCTAGCTGAGACCAACAGAAGAGTTTGGGGGAGTCCAAGAACTCCCTAAAGTTAATTTGCAAAATGTCTTTGTGATATTCCATAGTTTGATGGAAACAGGGTACAACAGCTTTCCTCGGATTCTCAAAACACTATCAAAAAAGATTAAAAGCAATTCCCTTAGAATTCAGGTTGCCTTATAATTAATGTCCTCATAGAAAATCCTTTTTGTATAAACAAAGATGTATATTCTTTGTTCATTTTTGTCTGGCAAAGGTGTGATAATATCCTTATCAAACATCATTAAATCTGCTCATTCTTAACAGCCTGTCCAAGATTCAGTTCTAATTAGTGAACAAGCAGAGAATTCTAGTGTCTTTGGACAACCCATTTTGGGCAGTGATTTGGTTTCAAGCCCAGAATCTCTCACCAACCCTGCAAACCATATCAATACTAGAACTTGTCTTTTAAAAGTCATTTGGTAATGAGAAAACATGAGACATTCTTTTTCAAAATCAAAACTTGACTTAACTATATAAATTTCTTCTTCAATTTCCAAAGTAAACTTAATCTGAGTACTTTAATGTCTATTTGCTTCCAACTAGCTCATTAGATTTTTTAAGTAATCTGGGGCTCTCATTAGAAGTAGAATATTTGTCTTTTAGCAGGAATTTGCATTTAACTTCATTTTGCTCTTTTTTAAAATTTAAACCAAATATTTTTCAAACTCTTTAAACATTAAACATCCAACAATAAATTCTCATTTCTTTCCCTTGTTTCGTTCATTTACAAAAGTTTTTAAGTTCTTCTATTGCTCAATGCATGTATGGGTCATTAAGGAACATTAAATAGTGTAAAGATGCATATAATTTCAGTCTTGCCCTCCAGAGGTTTGTAATCTTAAAAGATGAATGGCATGCATATACTGATAGTTACAAAGCAAGGCATTAAAGGGTGTGATATATGTTATAGACAGTAGGTCATATGGAAATTCACTGAGAGCTCTCTGTGTTAGGATGTGTTAATGGAATGTGCCACCAATTATTTACATGAAGAAGTGTTACCTGATTATAATCATAGTTCTCAACATCCAGTTTTATCATTTAGTGTGGATCAGAATTTTTTTTTAAATGTGAATAAATTTGATAATACACTTTCAGAATGCATTATGTATAGTGTGGCACATAGATGCCAAAAGTTTTCAGTAAGGATGTAGTCAATCCACTCAGAGTGTTGAAACAATCACCAGCCCCATGCTTATCTGGGAAATGAAGGGGGAAAGAGGGCCAAGTTCAAATGGGTCATTGTCCACCCAGAACAAAAAAAGAGGAGAATTTCAACATGAGTTTCAAACTTAACACAAATGAAAATAATTATAGTTTACATTTCTTAACCAATACCTCCCTTGATATAGGAATTGCAAAATCTTTCCAGTCCCTTAGAGGGATTCATTTTGAGGAATACTGATAATGAATTTGGGGCACAAGAAAACTTATGCAGATACGTTATAATAAAGAGTAAAGTAAGTTATAAGTGAAGAACAAATAGCTTCTTCATCATTTTTTAGCCCATAAATGTTGAGTCTTTGAAAATTCATATATATATATATGTAAAATTCATATACACACACACACACACACACACACACACACACACACACACACACATACATACACACACACATATGTTAGGAATATTAGGTGGAAAGATAGACATGAGCAGCTAGAAAAGGGGAAAGCTGCCCAAACCCTGCCCAGGAAGAGAGTCCCATGTGGAGACAACAAAGGCCTTGCAGGGACTAAGAACTGGCCAGATCACACCTCAGCGTGGGGAAAGGACGCGCTCACTGAGCAGAGAGGACTATATAGATGGACCTGTAAATCACATAACTTCACCTTGTCAAAGTGGTTCCTCCTAATCAGAATGCAATAGGTAGGCCTCCCAACTAACAAATGGAGGCCTTTGCCTATTTGACTCTGGCCTGCTCCACCCTTGGAGTGTATTCAAACTATCACTCCACTTCTCTATGGCGTCTCTGCCTTTTAATTCTTGTTGTGGCAGGGACGAGGACCAAGGAGAACAAACTCAACTTGTAACATATATATGTATACATTTTCTATACAGTATATACTAATATATAGTCCCAGTTTCTCAAGTAGCACACCTGACTGGAAGTTGACCATTTAATAGCCACAGCTGACCTTGAGGCTCCAAATGAACCGTCCTCTGTAATATTTCACCTGAGAGATAAACAGTGCCAGAATATTTTTGCTTTATACATTTATGCATCTGAATTTTTTCCATGTGTTTATCTGGCACAATATTACATAATGACTTTTTCTGAGTTGAAGCCATAACAAAATACGGCATATTTCCATGAGTAGTTAAGTAGATATTTTGTTTCCCATTGATGCCAAAGGCTGTCAGAGAGCCAGATCACCTGAGGTCTTCCTACTTTAGCATGATTAAGTTTTCCATTGATTTGTGGATAAAGAATAGGACACTTGTTCCAATTCTTTTTGCAGAGAATTTTTTGAGTACCCAATCTCAAAGGAATATTATACTTCAAAATGAGAGTACAATAGGTATGAATATTGTTAGTCAGGAACACTGGGGAAACCATTATTATGCAAATTACTCGATTCTATTCAATGCCATAAAAGTTAATCTCTTGGTTCAGAAATTTAAATTCCATGAGAAGTCTACTGATGGAAAAATAAAAGTATATCATCTTTTTTTATGAGAAATTATTTGTTTTTTAGGTCTCCTACTTTGACGGAATGGAAGAAACATTTTTTGTTTATTTGGAAATCATATAACAGTTTTAAACCCTAAATAGGGAGAAATTATTCATTTATTCCAGCACAAAAATGTCTTCACCCAAAAATAATTACAGGAATCAGTGATTCTATATAGCAACTTTCTTTAAAACAACCCATAATTAGCCAATGTACATTTGAATCTTCAGAAATAATCACAAATCTTGAAGCTATTAAGATAAATTAACAATACTTCAAAGGATATTTCAAAAACTTAGTAAGTTTTGCTATCTATCTGCTCTATATCTAAATTCTTAGCTATTATTTCATAACAAGAAAAGATCATTAAAATCAATAGAAAAAGCAAATATTGCTATAATGATGTAGCTAGTGGTACTGGTCATTAGGCAACTACCATGTTACCCCTTTAAGTTTACAGCATTCCAGTGATGAAGAAAAATCAACTATTATTCCATTTGTACTCTAGCTGTACTGGATGGACTTTACTAAATGTTTTAAGGGAAATTTCAAGAGACTCAATTTTGCTAAGCTCTCCAAGCAATAATGGAAATGCAGTGCTCCCCGGGGTCAGTCTTTCTGGCTGCCCCATTTCCCTCCAGTCCTGCCCTGTGCCGCTTCCTGGTCTTGCTCTTTCTGGTTTCTTCTATAACCTTGATTAATTCCCTCAGGATCCTTATCTACTACCACACACTGAACTTTTGATGTTTAAGCATGTAGAGTAAAATCTATCTTGTGAACTAATGACACAAACCCTGAAACGTTGTTTTTCATCGTTGCTCAGAACTCCATTGTCCCGTAAGACTTAAGCTGAGTTTTATTAAGAGCTTATAACTTGCCAGGAAGTGAACATGTCATTTATGTGCATTTTAATCCTCACAGAAAACAACCTGATAAGAATCCAATCAGATAAGAGACATTATTGAGGCAACTGAAGGCTAAGAAGCTAAGAACTCTGCCCAAGGTCACTAGCTAATCAGGGGTGAAATGGGACCCCAAAAGCATGACATCAGAGTCCATGCATTTAACTACCCATATTATATTGCCCTCTCTCCTTAATAGAGAGAAAGGTTCTGTTTGTATTTTAATAAATTGTTAATACTGTCCTACAGCCTTGGTGGGACAAGAACAGTGATCATTATTATGTATCATGCATCTTAGCACTTTTAGGCTCTGTAAAGCCCTAGGGTTTATTTTTTGTGGTGTACTGAATAATGTCTCCTCTGCAGGGGCATTCATCGTCTCTGCCCTCTTCAAGTCAGGCTGGATGGTGGGTTTGATTTGACTAACTGAAATGTGAACAGAAGTGATATGTGTCACTTTAAGACAGAGGCATAGGAGCCACTGAGTGCAGTCCATGCTTTTTCCTATGCCTCACGGTGACATACGTTGTTCCATACAGTGGCTCCTCTGGGTCCAACTGGCTTTCAGAGAAAAGACAATGACTGACAGAGACCAGGGGCTGCCCCTGACCCACAATGGACATTTATGAGTGAGAAATAAGCTTACTAAGATTCACTAGTTACTTGGCTTATCCTGGTTGGTGTTTTACCAAATTTGTTTTACCTTAGAACTTGTTTTTCACAGAATACCTATTAACATCTAATGATATGCATGAGTATGACCCAGAGACTGGTGGGAGAAACTCTTCCCTCATGCAGTATTATCCAAAGGGTCTGTTTTGGAGACAGTGTGAAAGCCTTGTTCTTGTCAGAGCATGACTGAAGCCTGGGGAAAACAATACTTACATCTAACAGTTATTTTTTTATGTTCCTCTAGCAACAACTTCACAAGGGTGCCTATGTACAATACAGGGTCCCCACAGACAGCTCACTCAAATGTATTCACTAATTCATTCAAAAATAATTTCCTGAATATCCACTAGATGCCCCCAATATCAGATACCTCCATTCCACCACGTGTTTGTGTGCTAAAATTGCCCAGTGATAAGCAACCAAAATGTCCATCAATAAATGAGGGGATAAAGCAGATGTGGTATACATACACAATAGAATATTATTCAGCCACTAAAAAGAAAGAAATACTGCCATTTGCAACAGTATGGATGAACCTAGAGGTTATTGTGCTAAGTGAAATAAGCCAGGTAGAGAAAGAGAAATACCATATGATTTTATTACTTGTGGAATTTAAAAACAAAATAAAACAAAATGAACAAAATAGCAGTAGACTCATAGACACTGAGAAGTGATAGGTGGTTACCATGGGGGAGGAGTTGGAGGGGGTGAGTGGGGAGGGTGAGGGGGATAAAGGCGCACAAAAATTCTCAATCATAATATAGTCACAGGGATGGTAGCACAGCATGGAGAATATTGCCAGTGAATCTGTAACATCTTCCTATGTTGACAGATAGTAACTGCAGTAGTTGAAGTGAGGATTTAATAATATAGGTAACTGTTGAACCACTGTGCTGTATACATGAAACTAATATAAGAGTGTGTATCAACTATACTGTAATAAAAAAAAGAAGAAATGAGTTGCTCAATAATCATGTAGAATAACTCTACCTTCCCAATCTGACTCCCAGAAGCTTGAACTATTTTATTAATCTCTTTATGATTACGTTTTTGAGATGTCAAGTTCACTAGGATATGGTTCACAGTGACTCAGTGGAACATTTTTCTGTGTATGCAATGAATGGATTGTGAAGATATAATTGGAGGCCCTAATCAGTTGACTCTAAGCAAGGGAGATTATCCTGGATAACTGAGTGGGCCTGACTTAATCAGCAGAAGGCTTTAAAGGCAGGGCTGAAGTTATCCCAAGAGAAAGAAGAAATTGTACTTTGGCCTTTGTCTATGGCTCAAATGCCACACCTTGTTCTGCCACTTATTTTACTTGACATAATACTTTGAAATTTTATCCATATTAACATAGGTAATGCTTGCTTAACATTTTCCCCTTTATAATCTTCCACTATATCAAAATATCAAGATAATTTATATCAAAAAAATAAAAAACAGTTTATTCTCCTGCTTTTGGACATTTATGTTTTTCAATATTATTGCCTTCATATAAAAATGCTGCCATATAAACATGTATAAGAGTTGCTGTAAAGTACAACTTTAGTGGTAGGAAGTTTCTTCAGCTTTACCAGATGTTGCCTAGTCACAGCAGAAAGTTATTTAACAAGTTTATAGTACCACCAGCAGTGGATAAGTGGTACTTTTATTCCAGACCCTCATCAAACTTAGCATTTTCAGACTTTGTAATCTTGATGAAATTGATGGATATGAACCAAGTTTTACTTCCTAAGTTTTTACTCTCCTAAGTTTTACTTCCTTTATTTCAATGGGGTTGAGCATCTCATTTTTATTAGATTTTCTTTCCCTGTGCTTTGCCTGATCATTTCCTGTATATACTTATCTACTGAGAGTTTTGTGCTTTTCATACTGATTTTTAAAGTTCTTAGTAAACTAAATAATTTATTGTCAGTTATGATCACTGTGTATATTTGTTGTCTCTGAGCTGTTTTTTCCTACTCTGATAAAGATAACATTTTTTTGCAGAAGTTTCTAACTTTAATGTACTTAAAATAATCACTGCTTTCTTTCAGTTTGCATCTTGATGCCTACTCAGACTTCTTCTCTGGTCTCCCATCGATTCTGTGATACCTGGGTATCTTTTCAATAAACGGTCTTTTGTTAAAATTGGCCAGGCACATTTTCTGTTGCTTTTGAACTAATACAACCTTAAAACAAAATTATGACTTTTTCAGAATAACAACTAAACTTTAGGCAGAAAAATCTTTGCAAAACACCACAAATGGCTTGCTTATTTACTGAACAAATTTCTTTCCATTCTTAAAATTTTGGGATCAGACAGAAGATATAAAAATACATGAGTGAGGCTCACAGCATATTTAGATATCTGTATTACATAAACTCACACCCAGAAAAGACAGCCATGGTTAATGAGTACTTGGAAAAAATTCTTAATATTGATTATTGAATATAGTATGAAATCGAGACATTTTCATATTACTTCTTGTTAACATGGAACTTTTCACAGATTTCTGTGAGTCTTGCTTTTTATGAAGGTAACTTTCAGTGAGAAAGATAAGGCCAATTAAAATAGAATAGAACAGACACTTCTGGGAAGGTGGCGGTATGAGCAGGGCAGCGGAAATCTCCTCCCCAAACCATATATATCTGTGAAAATACAACTATTCCTAAAAGAGAGACCAGAAGATACAGGACAACAGCCAGGCTACAGCTATACCTGGGAGAACACAGCGACTCACGAAGTGGGTAAGATACAAAGCCGCGACCCAGCGGGACCAGAGCACTCCCCCACCCCAGCACACTGGGAGGAGGAAAAGAATCAGAGTGGGGAGGGAGTGGAAGCACAGGCCCGCTAAATAACCAGCCCTGGTGACCTGCACCGGGAGCAAAGACACACATCGCATGGTGTATCGGAGTTTAGAGAAACGGAAGGGCAGGATCTGAGATGGAGACTGCAAGCAGGTCTCCAACAAGCTGGGAGTCATGGGGAATTTCAGACACCTTGGCCGGCGGCAGGTCAAAGCAGACATGCCAAGGCTTCCCACAGAGATAAGCAGCCTGACATTCATTCCGCCCCGGCTGGCACCACAAAGGGTCGGGAGGGGCCACCACTGCTGTGGAACAGTGGGGAGCATCCCCGCCCACAGCAACCTCAAAGAATCTACTCCAGGCTGGTGCCCAGCTAAGCGGGAAGGACCCCAGAACCCAGAACAAGGGCTGAAATGAACCAAGGGGACCAGAAGGCACCCAGTGAGACTGCAAACCCCCGCAGTGCTATAGGCTAGGCTGAGGGAGATGCCGCACAGACGCAGCCCCAACGATTATCCCAGACACTGCCTCCCAGTGGGCCAGAAACCAGTTCAGGCCCCAGAGAAGGGCAAGGAGAACAACAAGCAGGAAGGAACTTTGTTCCCCTAGCTGACACACGTGGCACCTACCAGCAACCACGTCTATAACGATGAAAAGACAGAGGAATATGGTACAGACAAAGACTACCCAGACAACCCCAGGGAGAGGGCCTGATGTGACAGATTTATATAATATTTCTGAAAAAGAATTCAGAATAAAAGTCATAACCATGCTGATGGATCCACAGAGAAATATGCAAGAGCTAAAGGAACAAATGAGGACAGATACTACAGAAATGAGAGAGTCAATTGATGGGCTGAAGAGAAGACTGGACGAGGTGCAAGACACTGTTAATGAAATAGAAATCAGAGAACAGGAATACAGAGAAGCTGAGGCAGAAAGAGATAAAAGGATCTCTAGGAATGAAAGAATATTAAGAGAACAGTGTGATCAATCCAAACGGAACAATACTCGCATTCTATGAGTACCAGAAGAAGAAGAACAGAGAAAAAGGGATAGAAAGTGTCTTTGAAGAAATAATTGCTGAAAAATTCCCCAAGCTGTGGAAGGAAATAGTTTCTCAGACCATGGAAGCCTACAGATCTCCCAACGCAAGGGAAGCAAGGAAGACAACACCAAGACACATAATAATTAAAATGGCAAAGATCAAAAACAAGGACAGAGTATTAAAGGCAGAAAGACAGAGAAAAAAGATCACCTACAAAGGAAAACCCATCAGATTGTCATCAGACTTCTCAACAGAAACTTTACAGGCCAGAAGAGAATGGCATGATATATTCAATGTAATGAAACAGAAGGGGCTGGAACCAAGAATACTGTATCCAGCACGATTATCATTTAAATTTGAGAGAGGGATTAAATAGTTCCCAGACAAGCGAAAGCTGAGGGAATTTGTCTCCGACAAACCACCTCTACAGGATATCTTAAAAGGACTGCTCTAGATGTAAGCACTCCTAAGGCTAAAAAGATGTCACCAGAAAAAATAAAATCATAGCAAAGAAAGCAGACCATCCAAATATTAACTAAAGACAAAAAGTAAAATCAACTCTCTGCAAAAACAGTCAAAGGAAATGTAAAAGAATACAGAATAGAACACCTAGTATATAAAGAATGGAGGAGGAAGAATAAGAAGGGAGAGAAATAAAGAAACATCAGACGGTGTTTACAATAACTTAACAAGAAAGTTAAGTTAGATTGTTAGATAGTAAAGAAGCAACCCTTGAACCTTTGGTAACCATGAATCTAATGCCAGCAATGGCAATAAGTACATATCTATCGATAATCACACTAAATGTAAATGGACTGAATGCACCAATCAAAAGACACAGAGTAACAGAATGGATAAAAAAGCAAGACCCATCTATATGCTGCTTACAAGAGACTCACCTCAAACCCAAAGATATACACAGACTAGAAGAGAAGGGATGGAAAAAGATATTTCATGCAAACAACAAAGAGAAAAAAGCAGGTGCGGCAGTACTTGTATCAGACAAAATAGACTTCAAAACAAAGAAAGTAGCAAGAGATAAAGAAGGACATTACATAATGATAAAGGGGTCAGTCCAACAAGAGGATATAACCATCATAAATATATATGCACCCAACACAGGAGCACCAGCATATGTGAAACAAATACTAACAAAATTAAAGGAGGAAATAGACATCAATGCATTCATTTTAGGAGACTTCAACACACCACTCACTCCAGAGGACAGATCAACCAGACAGAGAATAAGTAAAGACAACAGAGGCACTGAACAACACATTAGAACAGATGGACCTAATAGACATCTACAGAACTCTGCACCCAAAAGCAGCAGGATAGACATTCTTCTCAAGTGCACCTGGAACATTTTCCAGAATAGACCACATACTAGGCCACAAAAAGAACCTCGGTAAATTAAAAAATACTGAAATTCTACCAACCAACTTCTCAGATCACAAAGGTATCAAACTAGAAATAAACTGTAGAAAGAAAACAAAAAGGCTCACATATACATGGAGACTTAACAACATGCTCCTTAATAATCAATGGATCAACGACCAAATTAAAACAGAGATCAAACAATATATGGAGACAAATAACAACAACACAAAGCCACAACTTCGGTGGGACGCAGCAAAGGCAGTTCAAAGAGGCAAGTATATTACAATCCAGGCATATTTAAAGAAGGAAGAACAATCCCAAATAAATAGTCTAAGATACAATTATTGAAATTGGAAATACAAGAACAAATGAGGCCCAAAGTCCCCAGAAGGAGGCACATAATAAAGATTAGAGAAGAAATAAATAAAATTGAGAAGAATAAAACAATAGAAAAAATCAATGAAACCAAGAGCTGGTTCTTTGAAAAAATAAACAAAATAGAAAACCCCTAGCCAGACTTATTAAGAGAAAAAGAGAATCTATACACATAAACAGAATCAGAAATGAGAGGAAAAATCACAACAGACCTCACAGAAACACAAGGAATTTATAAGAGAATACTATGAAAATCTATATGCTAATAAGCTGGAAAACCTAGAAGAAATGGGCAACTTCTTAGAAAAATACAACCTTTCAAAACTGACCAAGCAAGAAACAGAAAAACTAAAAAGACCAGTTACCAGTGATGAAACTGAATCGGTAATCAAAAAACTACCTAAGAACAAAACCACCAGGCAGATGGATTCACCTCTGAATTTTACCAGACATATAGAGAAGACATAATACCCATTCTCCTTAAGGTTTTCCAAAAAAGAAAAGAGGAGGGAATACTTCCAAACTCATTCTATGAAGCCAGCATCACTCTAATACCAAAACCTGGCAAAGACCTCACCAAAAAAGAAAATTACAGACCAATATCCCTGATGAACATAGATGCAAAAATACTCAACAAAATATTAGCAAACCGAATTTAAAAATACATCAAGAGGATCATACACCACGATCAAGTGGGATTCATCTCAGGGATGCAAGGATGGTACAATATTCAAAAATCCATCAACATCATCCACCACATCAATAAAAAGAAGAACAAAACCACATGATCATCTCCATAGATGCTGAAAAAGCATTTGACAAAATTCAACATCCATTCATGATAAGAACTCTCAACAAAATGGGTATAGACGGCAAGTATCATAAAGGCCATATATGACAAGCCCACAGCCAACATTATACTTAACACTGAGAAGCTGAAAGCTTTTCATCTAAGATCGGGAACAAGACAGGGATGCCCACTCTCCCCACTATTATTCAACATAGTACTGGAGGTCCTAGCCACGGAAATCAGACAAAACAAAGAAATACAAGGCATCCAGATTGGTAAAGAAGAAGTCAAAATGTCACTATTTGCAGATGACATGATACTGTACATAAAAAACCCTAAAGACTCCACTCCAAAACTACTAGAACTAATATCTGATTTCAGCAAAGTTGCAGGATACAAAATTAACACACAGAAATCTGTTTTTTTCCTATACACTAACATTGAGCTAACATAAAGAGAAATCAGGAAAACAATTTCATTCACAATTGCATCAAAAAGAATAAAATACCTAGGAATAAACCTAATGAAGGAAGTGAAAGACCTATACCCTGAAAACTACAAGACACTCCTAAGAGAAATTAAAGAGGGCACTAACAAATGGAAATTCATCCCATGGTCTTGTCTTGGAAGAATAAGTATTGTCAAAATGGGTATACTACCTAAAGTAATCTACAGATTCGATGCAATCCCTATCAAAATACCAACAGCATTCTTCAATGAACTGGAACAAATAGTTCTAAAATTCATATGGAACCACAAAAGACCCCAAATAGCCAAAGTAATCCTGAGAAGGAGGAATAAAACATGGGGAATTACGATCCCAGACTTCAAGTTATACTACAAAGTTACAGTAATCAAGACAATTTGGCATTGGCACAAGAACAGACCCACAGACCAGTGGATCAGAATAGAAAATCCAAACATTAACCCAAACATACACGGTCAATTAATATATGATAAAGGAGCCTTGGATATACAATGGGGAGATGACAGCCTCTTCAGCAGCTGGTGTTGGAAAAACTGGACAGCTACATGTAAGAGAATGAAACTGGACTACTGTGGAACCTCATACCCAAAAGTAAACTCAAAATGGGTCAAAGACCTGAATGTAAGTCATGAAACTATAAAACTCTTAGAAAAAAACATAGGCAAAAATCTCTTGGATATAAACATGAGCTACTTCTTCATGAACATATCTCCCCGGGCAAGGGAAACAAAAGCAAAAATGAACAAGTGGGACTATATGAAGCTGAAAAGCTTCTATACAGCAAAGGACACCATCAGTAGAACAAAAAGACATCCTACTGTATGGGAGAATATATTCATAAATAATGTATCTGATAAAGGGTTGACATCCAAAATATATAAAGAACTCACGCACCTCAACAAATAAAAACCAATATTCCAATTAAAAAATGAGCAGAGGATCTGAATAGACACTTCTCCAAAGAAGAAATTCAGATGGCCAACAGGCACCTGAAAAGATGCTCCACATCACTGATCATCAGAGAAATGCAAATTAAAACCACAATGAGATATTACCTCACACAAGTAAGGACAGGCAACGTCCAAGACACAAACAACAACAAATGTTGGTGAGGATGTGGAGAAAGGGGAACCCTCCTACACTGCTGGTGGGAATGCAAATTAGTTCAACCATTGTGGAAAGCAGTATGGAGGTTCCTCAAAAAACTCAAAATAGAAATATCATTTGACCCAGGAATTCCACTCCTAGGAATTTACCCTAAGAATGCAGCAGCGCAGTTTCAAAAAGACCTATACACCCCTATGTTTATTGCCGCACTATTTACAATAGCCAAGAAATGGAAGCAACCTAAGTGTCCATCAGTAGATGAATGGATAAAGAAGAGGTGGTACATATACACAATGGAATATTATTCAGCCATAAGAAGAAAACAAATCCTACCATTTGCAATAACATGGATGGAATTAGAGGGTATTATGCTCAGTGAAATAAGCCTAGAGGAAAAAAACAAATCCCAAATGATTTCACTCATCTGTGGAGCATAAGAGCAAAGAAAAAAACTGAAAGAACAAAACAGCAGCAGACTCACAGAACCCAAGAACGGACTAATAGTTACCAAAGGGAAAGGGACTGGGGAGGATGCGTGGGAAGGGAGGGACAAGGGGGAAAAAGGGGCATTACGATTAGCAGACATAATGTTGGGGGGGCACAGGGAGGATAGTACAACTCAGAGAAGACAAGTAGTGATTCTATAGCATCTCACTACACTGATGGACAGTGACTCTAATGCGGTAGGTGGGGGGGACCTGATGAAGTGGGGAGTTAAGTAACCAAAATGTTGCACATGTAGTTGTAGATTAATGATACCAAAAAAAAAGTTATACTCCAAAAAAAGAAAAGAAAACCTAAAAACAATTGGAAATTCACTGATTTCCCTTTGTAATTTATATACAATGGTTTGATGGTATGTGATTTAAAATAATTACCAAGTGACTAATAAAAATAAACTTACAACTTTCAAAAAAAATAGGACAGAATGCAAAAATTCCAGAATAATAGTTCCCAAATCATTTCTCAAATTTAGAAAAACATAAAACCACTTGTAAAATGATGAGAATAACCACAATGAGTATAAAAATCTCAGTGGCTTATGAGGACCAGCCTGTTTCATGTACTAGGATTTGCCCTTTGTCATCTAGCCTTAAGTATAATTATTATTCTTGGAATCCCTCAAGGGTCAAGAGATGAAACCAAAACAGTTTTTTTTCTTTCTTTCTGAGATGGCTGAAAAACATCAAGGAGGCATAACCCATTCATTTAAAGTTCCATCTTACTGAAAAGTTCATCTGACAAACTACAGAAAAATTAGACAAGGTTTTTAAATAATTATGCTCACAGTCTTGCTATCTATGGCTTAATGATACAGAAAGTTGTCTTTTTTTCCTGTTCAACAAGATCAGTGTTATGATGACTGATTCCACATAACTGGACTTGGGTGATCCAATCTCTAAGGCATATATATAGCATCTGTAGCCAAGCAATGCATATATTAATCATATGTATGTGTAAATGAAGATATATATTTAGCCATGACCCTAATGCAGGATTCAATACGTAATAGAGCACAGCAAGAAGTCTCAAATTATATAATTCCTATTTGGCCTTTTCACTGAGTCTCTTTTCATACTTGTTTCTGCTGATTCATGTGCAAAAAATTATCTTAATAAATATGATGATAGGAGAAAGGAATTTTAGAAACTGAGGAGTAGAAGCCAAGCATACCTTGGCCTAACATTTGTTTACTTTGCCTAAGGTCCCAGGGTTCAAAAGTAAACACTAACTTTCTTAATGAAAATTCACTAGCCGTCCTCATTTGCACTTTGCTATAACACCTCTCCAAAGTGGCTCCTAATCTAATTTGGATAAAACACAATTGGCGTGTTTGATGATTTAATTGGCTCTCAGGGTGAGTTCTGTTTGTGTATGTTTTTAAAATAATTAATCCATAAGGAAGAGCCTTTCTCTTGCTGCTTTTCATTTGATTTTTGTTTTCTTGATAGAAATCCCTTTGCATAAAGAACTCTCACCTTAGAGCAAAATGTTATCTGATTCTCAAGTGGTAAGAATTCATAGGAATACTCAATAACAGACAATACCAAATGGATAGTACCGAATATTATTATTTTACAACCAGTGTATGTGCTGTTTATAATAGTAAAGGAAGAACAATATGAACAAGATGAAAAATAGTCCTCTTGCTAATCCAAATCACTTTATCTGTAATTAATCTGTAGACAGGACAGGCAGTTGACATAAAAAGGGTGTCCTGACAAGGCCTCTTAGTTGTGTATGAGTCTTTTAATTAAAATGAGGGGTTCCTAAGTATATGTTGTTTCTAAGCTGTGAGGAACCCTATTGACACGCAGCATTAACTATTTAGGCACTCCATGGCAAACTGGAAATAGCAGGAATTGGCCAATGTGAAGTCCTTGGTTACACTCACTCTCTTTGAAAAATGTTCTTTCAGAATATATACTACAGCAAATGTTTACTCTCCTATGGGGAAAGTAGAACCATTAAAAATTTCTTAAAAAAATTTAATATCAGTTTTTGGTGCTCATATTTTAGGGTCTTCAAAGGTAATACACATATTAGATTGTTGGTCTAGTTATATTAAATAGATTTTTCATTTTTATTTTACAGTCCACATTTCAGAATATATTTTACAAACCCCCAGTGGTACTTCAGGGCTGAGTACTTGGCAAAGTAGATATTGGTGTCTCATTACAGCCAACAAACTGACATATGTGTAAGTCATTTCTAACAGAGTCAGCTGCATATGTATTTAAGGAAAGAAGGATCTGTTCATTATTTCCTTCCTCAGGGTGGAGAACATCAGGCTATGCAATCACATAAAACCATATTGTCCTGGGACAGAATAAAGTGAAATATTTTTACAATAACTAGGAGAGTAAATATTTGCTTCTTTTAAAAAAAAAAGAGAAGCCATCCATCCTCATTGGCAACCTGGAGCTGTGACCGTGACTTGCATCATTTGTCCCGGCAGTCTCAGGAAGCCTTTCTCCCTCTCCTGATGAGCAGGATAGGCAGTGACAACCCAATCCCTCTGTGATGGCACAACCGCATGATCTAGGAAGCTGATGTAATTCAAACACTGCCTTGGAACAAATCCAGGGCAAACTGGACTTTTGAGTGGAGTCTGTTAGGAGCAAGAGAAGTGCTGAAATCCTATGACCCCAACTTTACTAATAAATGTACAGAATGGCCACAATGTTGCTGTTAGATGGAGAATAGGCTGCTGCTCATATTGCCTCAGTGGGACAGGAACTCCAGTTTCATTGCAGGGGGAGTGAAGGAGGGCCACTCTCCTCGCTCACCCCGTGCTTGTCCACCTTGTAAATTTAGGGTAAAGGTTCCTGCTCTTGTGCGTCTTAGGGTGTTGCATCTGGCTGGCTGTCATATTGTCATTTTAACATATCTCTAAAGGCCAGGCCTCATCTGTGCTTCTGATACCCCATTCACTTTTGGTGCAAGTGTAAACTCAAACCTGTTGGAAAATTTAAAATATGCATCTTCAGTATTTATGAAGACATTATTTGTAGTGACAAAGTTTAGATATAACCCAAATGTATATTCATGGGAAATTGGTTGAATAAACTAAGGTATTTTCACATGATGGAATTCTCTGCAGCCACAAAAAGAATGAGAAAATTCTCTATAAACTGGTAAGGTGATTACCAGGCAATATCACTAAGCAAAAGGTGAAAATAAGTGTCTATATTATACCACTTTGGTGCCAAGAAAACAGAAAAAGGAGGGAAGGAAGGAAGGAAGGAATGAACAAATGAATGAACAAAGAAATGAAGGAAGGAAGGAAAGAAGGAGGGAGGGCAGGAGGGAAAGAGGGAGGGAGGGAGGGAGGAAGGAAGGAAGGAAGGAAGGAAAGAAGGAAAGAAGGAGGGAGGGAAAGAGAGAGGGAGGGAGGGAGGGAAAGAAAAGCCATAAACTAATGAAAATATTACCTACAGTGGGGTAGAAAGAGAGCAGAGCAGAGAAGACAGAAATGGTTATGTGTACCATGTTTTTACATAGTTTAAATTTGAACCCTAGCTATATTTTATCATATTTTACATATTCAAAATCAAATCAAATCAAAGGCAGAACAAAACAAACCCTAAATTATATATGAAAAGAAATAAATGAACCTAACTCCATTGCAAATCGGTGATACTGAATATGAAAAGAAAATAACTAAAAAGAGAAATTTTGTATACACTATTTAATGTACTGTTCTGAGGAAAGAAATAAATCCAAAGAGATCTTAAAGTTGACTTGCTGAGATTGCTATTAGTAGAAATATTAGTAGTGTAATTCTAAAACTATTGTCTAAATGTATATGTATATAAAGTAGGCTAATGCTAAAATGCAAATATAATATAATGATGTTATTAAAGCTGGTAAATAAGAGGAGATTCAAATATAAAACTTTAAAAGTAGTGGTAAGGAAATATTGTAACATTACAATTGAGTTGTAAATATCTGTATGAACTCATGATACTTCATAAAATATATATTTTCTAAAGTTCTATCCATTGAAAGGGCCTGAAAGAAATGCCACTGCAGTAACAATGAGCACATTACACCCAGAAATTGTTTTCTAAATATCATTCTGCACTAAAAGGTTAAGGTTCCTTGGAAACATAGCTGATTCCAGGTAGGGGAGCCTGGGACAGCTTGTAGTTCCAGAAAGCAAGGGATTGCTCAACGATTAAGCAGAGTCATGCCGAAGGACACCGGAGACAGCTTGCAAGAGCTGCCAATGGCCAAGAAAGAATAACAAATGTAAGGGATATATTATGACAATACAAATAATTTTTGTGTCTCTAGTGATACTTTTTCTAAAAAGAGAGGCGAGAAAAGAAGGATGCTACGTAATAAATATAGGAAGGCACAGAATTAAAAAATTATCATTCTTCAGTGGAATATCTGCTTTAAGCAAGGATCATCAATGGATGCTAACCCCCTCGGTAACAGAATATTGGGAAATAGGTTATCACAGTGGCAAAATATCACAACATAGGTGGATTATTAATTACCAAGGGGAAAAATACATGCTCGTAGTTGAAAGGTCCAATAGTCATTTTAACCCAAGTGAACAAATGTAATCACCAATAATAGGATAATCTCACATTTATGTACCTCCTGACATTAAGAAGTTCACATCACTCATGTAGACTTACTGTAAAACAATGCTAACCCAGCATTCAATCATGAGGAAACTATCAGACAATTCCAGAACATGTGATGCTCTATGAATGGCCTGAGCTCTTTAAATTTTCAAGGTCATTACAAAAACAGACAAAAGAAACATAAAAATTAAATTCAACTGTGAATATTAAATGAGTCTTAGATGGAAAAGAAACAGCTTTAAAAAATAACTCAGGAAAAAATTGGGAAATTTGAATATGGGCTCTACATAGTCTTTGATCCACCAATTCCACTTTGATAAATTTATCTTAGAGATAGATAAAGCCACATAAATAGACAAAGATATGTAAAATCATTTGTAATACCAAAAAGAAAAAAAAGAAAGAAACTCAGAGTCCATCAAAATGAGAGTTGTTCAATCTAGGTATTATCATATAGTCACTGAAAAACAAAACAAATGTGTTTGTACTAAAAATGACAAACTATCTAAGATATAAAGTCAATCAAGGCCAGAATAAAAGGAAGCTCTAGGAGAATATTATGTTTTGGTACTATTTTTGTTTTAAACAATCTTTACAAATAACGACAAAATTCAAAGGATGTTATATTATGAACATTACATCCCATGTCATATTTCTACAGGGGAGGATTTGAGGGTGATTTCACTCTCTGTATTGTATTCGAGAGAACTCAATCTTACTATCAAGAATGTACTACATCAACATAAATTCCCCCTCCCTCTACTGCTCTTGTTAAGAAAATATGTGCAACACAAATGCAAAACCTGAAACTATAAAATTTCTAGAAGAAATTCTCTATGACTTTAGAGAAGGCAAATATTTCATAGATATGACCTCAGAAGCATGATGACCCATTAAAGAAAAATTGATAAATACCCTTCATCAAAATTAAGAATATTTGCTCTTCAAGAGACACTATTAATAAAATGATGAAGGCGGTCACCTACTAAGAGAAAATATTTTAAATCACATAACTGATAAAGGACGTATATCCCAAATACATTAACAAAAAAGTCCCAAAACTTAGTAAGAAAACAAACCATTAAAAATTCAATAGAACTTGACAAATGTGTCAGCAAATAAGTCCACAGTAATATGTTCAATATCACTAGCCACTAAGGAAATTTAATTAAAACCATAATCAGATACCATTATACATCTGTTAGAATGGTTTAAAAAAAAATCCTACAATATCAAGTGGTGTTGAGGATGCAGAGCAAATGGGACTCTCACATGATACAAATATTTTGGAAACAATTTATCTAGTTCCTATAAAGTAAATCTATACTTTGGAATCTATCATTTGATAGAAACTTGGGCACTAAACCACTAGAGCACACTGAATAAGGGTCAGCCTCTTCATCCTTAGAAAAAAAAGTTGTTTTTAATTCTTCTCATACCTTTTCTTTTTAGCAAATATACTCTAATGACATTAGTATATTTGCATATTAGCTTTAGACTACTTTACATACATACATACATAGATAACAGCTCCAGAATTACACTACCAATATTTCCACTATTAACTATCTTACCAAGTCAATTTTATATCTCTTTGGACTTATTTCTCTCCTCAGAATAGTACATTAAATAGTGTATTCAAAATTTCTCTTTTTAGTTATTTATTTTCTTTTCATAGTCAGTGTCATCAATTTGTAATGGAGTTAGGTTCATTTACTTCTTTTCATATACAATTTAGGGTTTATTTTTGTTTTGCTTTTGATTTGATTTGATTTTGAATACATAAAATATGATAAAATACAGCTAGGGTTAAAATTTACGCTATGTAAAAACATGGTAGACATCACCATTTCTATCTTCTCTGCCCTGCTCCAAACTATCCCCTATAGGAAATATATGCCAATGCAGGTTAACTAATTTTAACTGCTTATCTTACAGCTATTAATATACAAATGACATACATCTCTTAAAATTTAAACCACTTTATATTGCAGAACACATATTTCAGAAGAACTCAATGTATATTCCAAAATTTACAAATATTCTTTTATCTCTGAGGCACTGCTATTATTGAATCTATTTAATAGACTGAGAAGAAAACAAAGAAAACTAAACACTATGTAATAAAATGTAGAACCAGTGGATTTCACAGGGCTCTTATTTCATTAGTTAACTCTAAAGAAGCAACTTTTTAAAGGTTATCATTCTACCATGAAATAAGAATGAAAATAAACCAGTAGTACAAAATTGAACATTATATCAACACCTTCATCTTCTAATTCTATCATCTCACACAAAAGCTCCAGACATGTCACATGATTAATATTTTGCCTGGACTAGAATAAATTCTAGGTTTTAAAAGACAATAAATTATGAAAATTAAATTATGCCTAGAGACAGTTTTATCCCCAACATTACAAACTCTAAAAATGAGCGGCACAGAAAGTAACAAGAAACATCACACATAGTTCACTGGATGTGAAGCCAGTCCAGAGTCTCTTGGATTTTAAAAATGGAATTGTTGCCTAAAGAAGCTTGAAAACTAATTTGGGACTCATTTTTTTTTTATTACTGCTGTGGATGGACGGGGTGAAGAAGGGTGGGGAGAGTAATAGGAGGCTCTTGAAAATACTTCTCAAATCTGACTTCCCCAATTAATTCCTTCCTAGGTCTTCATCCTGTTGAAGTAATTTGACTATGAAGCTGGATGGCCACTAGGAATGTTTACCAGGCAGGTATCAACAGAAAACAGCACGCCGTGTTGATGTTCCTTTTCCTCTCCAAGTCTAAATGCTGGTGGATTCTGGAATAAGCAGCCTGTCGTGTACGTTAGCCAGGAGCAGCAGATGGACCACCAGGTGAGGACGGTACCTGCCGTAGCATTACTTTTTAAGAGGATTGTTAATTTGTGTTCAGATAGTTTTGGGATTTGAAATACTTTGGCACCATCTGGGCATAACTACAAGCAGAAACAAGTTTGTCTGTTGCCCTACTATGTATTAGTGAAAGCTGCTTTGAATGGTACAAATTTTTGCTATTGAATGATGTCCTTTTCCCAACCATCATGAACTTATGAAAATAACTTTGCAAATATTAAAAAAACCTTTCCCTCATGCTGGCCTATAGGGATTGCTATGAATAAAAAAAAGTGGACTGACTGGAAAGCTACACTATTAGTTATTATCAGTGTTGAGAAATGAGCTCTTAAATTTTGATTTGGAGATTTCTGCTAAGACTTTACCTTATTTTTTATTATAATGTGGTTTCCTTGTATACAGAATTCTAAATTATTTACTAATTGAAGTTGAGCCTAACCACAGCATCATTAATAATTAATTCTTCTTTGGATCTGTGTGCATTCGTGTGATTAAATGTCTGTGCTTTTGCTTACGGAAGCCACAATCTGCTATTTTGCATTGATTAGAAGGAATGCACAAGGACCAACCGCCCATTATGGAATTCCCAAAGGATATCCTCAGGAACCTTTTCCTGAGGGTATCTAACCTCTGATTCACCATTATGTGGAAAGGGAAACAGAAAGTCTCCCACCCTCATTTTCCTGCATTTGAACAGAGCATTTACAGTTAGGTAGAGATCTCCATCTGTCTCCTCACTCTTATTCTTAAGGCTTATTTTTCCCCCAGGAGCCTGGTGATGGGTGAATAGGAGAGAAAAGCTATACAAAGTGTCCTCACAGATATGAAGGGAAAATAAAATGACCTTTTTAAAACAGGTTTGCTTTGTACAGAATTTTCTGTACAAACATAACTTGATAGGCTAGATTATGCTTTGGAACAAAATGCTCCCAAAATGCAGGCACTTAACATAAGAAAGGGCTCATGCCTCCTGCAGTTTGGCAGGACACTCTAGCCCACACTGCGTCTCAGATCTAACAGAGGGCTCTCCTCTTGTCCTGTTCCTCTGTTCCTCTAGAACAAGAGGCATGCTCAGTCTCCATGACAGAAAAAGAGAGGCCACAGGTCATGTGTGAGCTTCTCATTACTTCAGCCTTGAAGTGAGGCTTGGATTCCACACAAATTTTATTGGCCATCGTCAGTCACATGTGTGGAAATGGAGGGAAAAATGGAATATTTGATGAGCATTACTGTCTATACTCCAGTTTACCCTTCCAGTCACCAAATACCCTTTCGCTGTCTTCTTCCAACAGATGAGCCACATTTAACAGCTTCCCAAGTGAGATCACATAAAAATTCCAGCCAGTCACGGACTCAGCTGGAAGTTCAATGTCCCTGGGTGATGTGTAGCCATCTCTATGTGAGCCCACATATGGCTGCACTAGGGCCAGAGACTAATAGACTAAAAAGAACTGTTACTCCCCTCTCAAATGAACAATAGTAGAAACCGTCTATCTGGAGAGAAGAATAGAAATGCACAGTACTGAGTTTTTGTACCAGTTCCAATATCCCACTGTGCACACACTGGAGAGGGTACCCTAAGCTGGGGTGGGATATGATCCTGGATTCCTTTATCTTGACTCTCCTTGCCCACATATGAATTGGGCTTTGGGGAGTACAACCTTCATCATAGCTGTGCAAGATAAGGACCCTTGCTCATCTGCAGGGATATGTGCTGTGACTGGGAAACACCCCTTAGTATGTGAAGCCACAGAGATTAAGAGGTAACTGGTGTCCCCAGCCTGTCCTAAGACAGAAAATGGTGCCAGCAGAGATGTACTGCTATTACAAACAAGCCAACATCCTCAAGTAAATGGCCTTCAGTTTGGTGACCATTGAGGAAATGGCTATTGAGCTAGAAAGGTACCAATTTATTTTTTTTAAAAGCTTTTTTAAATTTTAGAATTGTTTTAGATTTACAGTAGCAAGCTATTTTTGCAAGGGTAAAACATTTTGCAAAACTGGCACCTGTGACCATTTGGGAAGCAGATCCTGGAGCATATCTGATGCGGCTCTCTGAGAAGAGGTGGGAAGATGGATCATTCATAGTGTGTGTGGTTGCTTTTTGGTTCTATTTCACAGGGTATTATAAGAAAGAGGGAATTTCAGCAAGGCAATTGTCAATTTTCAATTTAATGGAAGGGAATGAGGACATGTAGACCTTTCACTGTTAAAAAGTCAAGGCGCTTTGACACCCAGCAGTAATAGGCTTGAGAAAGCCTTCTTGAGAAACTTACTACAGTCTTTCAACTAATTAAAATGCTTAAGGGCAAGATTAAACTAAGGATATGAGTCTAGAGAAAAACATTTCTTTTCACTGAAGCCTAAGAGACTCAAAACACCACCATAAAGTTTGAATAAAGTGAGAGTTCAGGGGTGAGAACACAAATACTTATTTTGGCCTATGTGAGAACATGTCTCAAAGAGAATGTTAGATGCGCTTACTGGCATTGAGCTAATGAGAGTGGATGAGATAAGAAAGTCTATTGACTGTTTCAAACAATTAGGATTGCCAAAGAAATCACTGGACTAAAGGGGACGGACCTGAAGAAAGCCCTAGTGTGTATTTCAGTGTTAGAATAGGTTAAGTTGTGCTGTGGAAACAAACTGCAAAATGCTAGAGGCTTACCAACAGGCCCAGCTAGTTGCTCCTTCAATGAAGACACGCTTTCTGGGATTTTCACTAGTAAAAATGTCAGCATGCCTTTACAAAGCCTCACCATGAAAGTAACACAGAGCACCCCATAATTTTTGGCCAGAACTGGTCTCTGTGACCCCACCTAATTATGAAGGGCTGAAAAAATGCAGAAAAGCAGATGGAGTCTTTGCTATTACTATCTCTACAAAAATAATGTAATACACCAATCAAATTAAAAAGAAACAAGTAACTGTAAATATGAACACAATGACAGGAAAGAGAAAAAAACATTATAGTAATAACCAGGCACAGGAATTATGGAATAAATAATCAGATTTCTGACATGTCTGTTTGCATGACAGCAAAATAACACAATCACTTCTGAAGTATTCAGAAGATTACTATCTAATTTGCATGTTTTACCTCTTTCTCATTTATTTTCACCCTCCTGGTAGTTACTACTTAATTCAAAATATGACACTCAAACTGAGTTATTTTATATTTTACAGTTGCTCTGGCAAAGGATATTAACAAATACCACTAACATATATTACTTGTAGAACTTGCCATCTTGATTAATTTGGTGTCTATTTAATTTATTGCTCACACAAGAACATCTTGAGAGTGAAAAGAGGTGATATGAAGTCCACAGAAACAATTCATTAAGTTTTACATTTTTAACTTTAAAATATATAAAGAGAAGCTGTAGGGAAGTTACAGAACTTAGTAAGACCGCAACATTTAGATGTAGTGTGTTCAAACCCAGCCTGCTAACTCTCACATCTAAGCTCTTACCCATAGCCCCATCTGAAAGACCTCCGCCCTTCCCACTAGAGAGTGATTAGTAAATTTCCTAAGCTGAGACAAATATGTAAACAAATTTAGAGAATGTTAGGAAAGCTTTGTTTGTGTCCTATTTAGTTGTGATGATTCCATGTAAATTGGGAAAGAGCAAGAGTATTAGTGGGAACTACTAAGGAATAAAAAAAACGTCTGGATGGGAAAAAAATCAATGCTTGAATTTGGAAGGAGGTTAAATAGGCTGAGAAGTCAAGTCGAGATTTTTAGGGACTACAAAAAAGATTGACTCTGTTTTCCATTTTTTTTAACAATAATGTATAATAAACATATTCAGAAAGTAAAAGGGTACTATCCAGTTTAGTGTAAATGACTAGAATATGCTCTGATACACAACAAAAAACATTTCCATTCATTTCTCTGTGTCCTTCAGAAGTTACCTGTATGTAATTAGATGTGTTGAAATAGACACAGAAACTGGTAGACATCATAACTCCATGGAAGAAACAGAGAATGCAAAAGAAGTGAGGGAATGAGTGAGTGAGTGAATGAATGAATGCAGAGCACCAAAAAACAGCCAGGCAGTGCTCTCTTCATCTCCACAAATATATGACTTGGAGCAGAAACACTAATGCAGCTCTACTGTGGGCAGGACAGATGTACCACAAATAAAGTGGTTATTGGGCAATTCTTATGACTTCTCAAAACATTTTTAAAAATAACATTTGCCCTATAAAATTGGCAGTCTCCACTCACATTTACCAAGGCTTTCCTTAGAGAGTTCTTTATTGATCAGGTATGGATTAAGTTAGAGTTATTTGATAATTAAAAGAGTCATTTGCAGACTTCCCACAGCCTGGATTAAATTTAACTTTAATTTTGGATTGATACTACATATTTCATGTCCTGTAAAGAGATGTACTATTTTTATTTACTAATTTATATGCTTTTTGCTGTGAACAATTATTTTAAATGGCCTGTAAACTGTCAGAAATCGATTTTGCTATCATGCTTTAACCTGATAATGGTGACAATCAAATTAATCCTTAATGGCAAGTTAAGTGCTTTGAATGTATCTTAGGTGTTTTTCATCACACGTATATGTGATGATTATCCATGATTGTATGTGGCACTACAGGCAAAAATAAAACCAATAATATTCAGAGATAAATTACATGTATTACATATATTTAGTTACACTTGGCATAATTTAAGTATAATGAATTCATAAGAATGATGTAGTCAGGAAGCCTGTTCTCTAATTCAAAGATCTAGCTAATAAACTGTAGATTTCTCTTTCAAGTGGCTAACCACACATGAGCCAGGCATTGTTTCATGATTGGGTAGCAGTATCATATGACCCCGAACTGCTAATGGAGTTAGTGTATGTATTTGATAAAAAGAGATACTCTGGATCTTAGGAAATGGTTAGACTGTATAATCTCTAAGCTTTGAAAATAATTGGGAGACCTGTCTTTCCATACCCCAGACGCTTTTCTCCTTTACAGCTGAATTCCTGACATACACACAGAAGAAACAGTCTGTTTCTACCAACACTCTCCCTTAGGTTTCTATATTTCTCACAAGCTTAGTTATAGAACTACAGCTTTTTCAGCTTACCTATCTCTTGCTCTTTTAAATAAAATAATAAAATAATAATTTTTAATAAAATATACAGACTTACTGAGTTTCAGAATTTTACAGCTAACTTAAAAAATGAGGTCTGGAGTACAAAATCAGCAAATATGGAAACACTAAAAAGATTGCCAAGTCTTACATATTTTGACAGTAATTCCAAATCCTAAAAACAATTTATCCACATTTTTTCTAGATTTGTAGATGGGCATTCTGAAGGATTGCATCCCTTCATTTTTATTTCTGAGCACAGAATTTAGTAATATTCAGTGTGCTGCCTGATCCTACCTGAAGGAGAAGCCTATTTCTGCATGAGTATTCCCAATACGTGGAATAAAAAATGCCATAGGTGTCTGCTCCCCGTGTTTCAAGGAAATAATTCCTAAGATTATAGATTTAAGGTAATCTGGATTTAGTAAACCCTTCCCTCAAATCCTACCCTTCATAGGAATGGTAGTTCCTCACAGGCCTATATTAAAATAAGAGCTTGCTTACAAGTTCTTTTAATTGTTGTTAGAGTAGGTTCTTCTATGTGCAAAACACCACCTTGGCTACAGTAGCATCATATTTCAAGGTATTTTTATACCAGAGTTGAATTTGTATAACAACTAAATATTTTAACCACAGAATGTCATATATTTTTGCAACTTGATCATAAATACAAAATGAAATATTTATAGTGGTAATATATATTCTTTATAAATGTCTAAATTGTTTTATTCTATCACAATTGAAATGTCAATTAGAGAACAAACATGATTTGCCCTCTAGGTGGCATCTAACTATTATTGAAATTAAGTTTCCTATAATGTTTTGAAGGTTTGAGAGCCACCTCTTATCTTCACTGCCATTGCTTGAGAACTTGCAGCTGCCACATCTTCAAGGAGGCTCACAGACATGACAGTCACACAGTCTCCTAGTGCTGGCACTATGGTCTGAATGTTTGTGACTCCCCAGCACCACCACGACCAAATTCATATGCAGAAACCTAGTGCCCAATGTTAGGGTATTAGGAGATGGGACCTCTGCAAGGTGATCAGTCATGAAGTCAGAACCCTCAAGAATGGGATTCATGCCCTTATGAAAGAGACCCAATAGAGCTCCCTAGCCCCTTCCTTCCCCCATGTGAGGTTACAGCTGTGCAGAGGCAGGCCCTCACCATACACTGAATCTGCTGCCACCATAATCTTGGATTTTCCAGCCTCCATAGCCAAAAGAAATAAATGTTTGGCTATTTATAAGCCACCCAGTGTAGAATATTTTATTATAGCATCCCCAATGGATTAAGACAACTTAATGCCTTGCAGTGGAAGTCAAAGGCAAACTATAACAACCCGATTTCAGTAGGACTACTAATGGCCCAGATCTTTCAGGAATGGAGCAGGAGAGGGGGTGCCCCCTCAGCAGACAGGATCATGAGCTGAGATGCTGGGAGCCAAAGGAATATGGAATGGGTAGTGAAAGAAGGTAGTTACAAACAGCAGCTATAACCACATGACCAGCTGCAGAAATGAAGACTATAGTTATTATGAGTTTTTTTCCTAATTTTGTTATTAATAAAATATATGTTTGGGTATATACACAAACAAATACACATATGTAGCAAATATATTTGTTTTCTTCTGTCTTATCCCTTTTTCATATAAGATGTATTAACTTTTATCACAGGATTTAAACATTGTTAATTGTATGTCATAGTAATTAACGTCCTTGACATCAAGGAGAAAAGTAAACATCACCCAAGGGCTTGACATCTGTTCCTGGGGAAGGAGTTGGTGCATTTTCAGTTGTATATAGGACAGTTGTATCACGTTGGCAGAAGTATTACACTGTTACTGACTTTATCTGAAGATTAAGTATGGTTTATGGAGATGTGTATGGTTGCCAAGATGACAACAATCAACTATGATGATTAATTTTTGTATGTCACCTTGACTAGGCTATAATGCCGTTGTTTGGTCAAAGTCTCATCTAGATATTACTGTGAAGAGAATTTTTAGATATGATTAAAATGTATAATTAGTTGACTTTAAGTAAAGAAGATTAGCCTCCATAATACGGGTGGGCCTCATCCAATCCGTTGAAAGCTTGAAAAGCAAAGACTGAGATTTTCCGAAGAAAAAGGAATTCCGCCCCAAGACTATAAGAGAAGTTCTGCCTGTTCCAGCCCTACTGGTAATTCCTAAAAAAATCAGTCTCTCTCTGTCTCTGTCTCTCTATCTCTCTCTAAATATACATAAATGTATATCTATATGCACTTATATGTACTTACATATAATATCCTATTCGAATAAATATCTTATTCTATTGATTCTGTTTCTCTAGAGAATTCTAATACATATACTTTTTTCCCTCTTCATTTTTATTTTAAGCCTGCAACTGAAGTAATCATTGAAGCTGCTGAAATAAAGTAAGTCCTGATTTAAAGCTATGTTCCTGACTTAAAATCCAATATAGAAAAAAAAGTTAATAAATCATATTGAAAAATTTCCAACAAATCTGAAGGGTGTTCAAGGTATAATGAATTCAACAGTGACTTTTTGAAGAAAACTAGGAAAGCTTAATCCAACCTTCTCCCGCTTCACTGTGCCACCCTGCTACTGCCCCAAAGAGACTACATTCAGTTTGGGAAACAGAACACTCACATAATTTCTAAACTGCTCTGGATGAAATGGTGAATTAACACTGTACATTAAAAATATGTTGTTGGCATAACTCAGTTCAGACCTTTATAAAATGCCTACTACGGTTCAGGCAAGGTCCTTGCTCTGGAAGAATTTATAAACACAATCCTTTGCACCTGAGTTTTTCTGTGCTACAGTGAATTGATATTTTCTGCAGCTGGATTCCTTAAGTAGATCCCATCAGTAGTTACTTATTACCGGAGGCTTTTATGGAGTCTGAGGCAAAGAACACAGAGACCCCACAGGGAGGTATGAGGAACAGCTATGGTGCCTCCTCATTCCCACCCTTGAGTCCTATCTTCAGCTTCTGCAGTAACGGTGTGAGTGTTAGGTTAAAGCTGGGATATTGTTTCTTTTGTGCTTTGTAAGATACTACATTCTTTAGAGTATAAATTCAAGTCTCTGAGGGCTAGACCTACCTATGTGACCTCAATAGTGCTTTTGACAGAGGAAATCTACTAATTGTGGTTTTTGTATGAAGCCACTCCCATTCTGGGAAGCTGTAACAGTGACTTTTAATTACTCTTATAAACACTGTGTGTGTGTGTGTGTGTGTGTGTGTGTGTGTGTGTGTGTGCATCTTTAACATAATTTGTGCTCTGTGAAAAGATTTGTTTGGTAAAACTCTATAGCACTAAATGTTCTAGAAAATGATCTTATTTTTCTAAAAAAGAAGAACTCTTACTATGAGGTCCAAACCCAGATTATTTCCCCTATTCATTAACTTCTATAAACAGAATAAAAATAAATAAGCAGAACACTAAACAGAAAATAAAAGCAAAAAAACAATAATGACGACCCTCTCACCCATACCATATTTTAAAGAAAATAAAAGGGGAGATGGTGTCACTTCTGCAACACAATTGATAGATATAATGAAGGATTTTGCATGTTTCTAAACGTTGGGTAGAGTCCTCCATGGTTGAAACTACTTTTTGACTCAAGGTCTGGTGTGTAGCTTGCTCAAACTTTTCTTAGGCTTTTATTTTTCTTCTTCTAGGTCTGTCTCAATCTTACCTATAATCTTTTTACAAGGAAGTAATTATTGTAGAATAACTAATATATACTGAAATATAAGAGGAAAAGTGGATATGGGAAGAGTCCCAAACAGGTGGAAACTAGTCAGTTATGTAACCCCTGAAGGACGAGCACTAGCAAAGCAAGAGGCAAAGAGGCTGACAAGGTGAACAGCACCTGGAGACTCAGCTTTACCACTAGAATCTCAGTTTTGCTTTTCAGAAATTCAATGGCACCAGTTAACTCAGAAATGACCAAATTTCAGTGAATGTCTCCCTAACTCGTGAAAAAGAATTAGCCAGGAGCCAGATGCTGGATTAGATGACAAAATGATTCCCTGGGGAGTGCTAGGTCAACTGGGATGAAAGGGCAGATCAGGTCAGCTTGGGCTAACAAATAACAGTAGAGCTGAATGGGTAAGCAACAAAGAATACTGAGTCATGGACATAAAGTCAAGGTAGACAAGTTAGCAACAGGAAAATTGAAGTGAAGATTAGGTAAAATGTAAGTGCCAAGCATGAACCCAGATGCATCTGGATTAGGGAACTTCCAAAGAAGGTTGAAACTGAAAAGGGCATTCAAAGGCTCCTATGTAAACTTGGAATAGACAGCTTATGGCTTTATCTCAGTGATTTCTGCAGGCTTAAAATATACTTCATCTATGACTGCACCTTGTCTTCTTTGAGGCAACTGTATTTACAGCTATATATTTACAGTCATACTGCTGACAGGTGAGGCCTGTGTTAGTGTCCTGATGCTACTGTAACTAATTATCACCAACTTTGTGGCTTAAAAAAGCACAATGTCATTGCACAGTTCTGTAGAAGTCCAAGTTAGCTTGACAGGTTTCTCTGTTTCAGGTTTCATAAGGCTGAAACCAAGTGTTGTTGCCTGGGAAGGATCCATCCCAAGCTCATTCAGCTTGTGGTAGAATTCAGTTCCTGCTACTGTAGGACTCAGGTCTGTGTCCTTCCTGGCTGTCAGCTGGGGCCCACCCTGAGCTTCTAGGTGTAGAAGGGCCCCTACATCTCAGAGCCAGGGCGGAGTGTGGAATCTTCTCATGCTTGCAACCTCCCTGACTTCCTTTTCCCCACATCTCTCTTCTCCTTCCTCTTCCACCACATTTCTCTGACTCTTGCCAGAGAAAGTTCTGTGCTATAAGGGCTAATCACATGAATTAGGTTGGGCCCCAACAGATAATCCAAGAGTTTTCTTTATCTTGAGACCCTTCACCTTAATTATGTCTGCAGAGTCCCTACATCATATAATGTAGTATATCCACAGGTCCAGGAATTTGGGTGTGGACATCTTAGGGGCAGCATTATTCCACCCACCACAATGTCTGTACTTAGTATTTTGCTGGCCAGATTGTTCATTTTGTAACTTTCATGATGGGACATGCCTGAGAAGCTCGGAATTACCCTGTTTCTTAAGAGGTACTAAAAATCAGAGGTTTGCTGAGCAAAAATATATGATCAGACTATACTCAGGAGCTCAATAACCTTCAGGAATATTATCAGCAAGCTATGGTGGTCTGACAAAAAAGCTACTTATATTCTGAGGTTATTCCTATGAATGGGGCTGCCTACCATTGTTAGCCTCTCAGGGTAACCATGTACATTTGTACAGGTTGTGCCCTGCACAATGCCCAGGTGGAGGGCAGAAATCCAGGCAGTGCTCTACCTCCCAGGCTCTGTGTCCTGGCAGTGCCCAGAGAAAGCAGAATGACATGAAATCACTGCAGCCCTGGAGATTTCTCCCCTCAATAGCATGGAGGGACCACCTGACACATTCTGTCTTTTTCCACATGTGGGATGCTTAAGCCTCCCCTCTTCATTCTTCTTGTTCAATTATTGAATTCTTCATTTCACCATGCAGTCATAAACTATATCACTTCCCCAGTGAAGAGCTTTTTTTTCATTGATTACATTTTCGGTTGGCTTTTTCCTGATACTATCAAACTTTATCAGTAATATTTCTTCACACCACATTTTAGGATAGACTCTTTCTGGGAAGATGCCTTGGAGAGAGCTCATTTCTTCTGTTCTGTGGGAATTCCTGTAAAGCTCAATCAAAGAAGGTAGCCGTTTCTGGCCAAATTGCCTTATCCTTTTCCTTTCTGGACTTTCTGTCTGCTACAGTCCAATTTCACCTCTGTGAACATCTGTCAACTGTAATTTTAGTTCTCCAGTGTTTATTCAGATGATCCCAGCCCTCAATAAGCTCAGCTCACATTATCTGCATATTAGGACACATTATTTGTAAATACTTTAAATATTAAAAAATTAGTAGTTCCTTTGTCAGCACTGGCTGTTACATTGTTTTAATCTTGCTGTTTTTAATAGGCTGTAAAAACCTTATTCAATTTTTGTGGTACTTTTTAAAGATTAAAATACTTTAGAAAGACTGGGGAAAAAATATTGGCACCATTTTATTTAGTAGTTTTGAGATGTGGGTCCTTGAGATTTTGACTAGAGTAAGATTTAATTGCTTCCATATTTTCCCACACCTGAGCTGATAGCCCCAGCCACTGCAAACTTCCCCACACACATATCTGTTTACATGGTTCCTTCTTTCTAAAATGCCTAGTCTCCTCAATCCTGCCTTACCTATCTACTCTCTACATCTAGAGCTACTGAAATAAAAAATATTCTTCAAAATATTCTTCATATTAAAATACACACACATATACACAGAGTTCAGTCTCAGCCAACACTACTGCATTCAGTCCCTGGTTAGGTGCTCAATCAATAGGTTTAATTATAGCAATAGTTTCCAAACCTTAGATATATTCACCTCACTACAAGTTACTCTACATTCTACAAGCAGCTTTTATGGTAAAAGAAATAACAAATACATTTTTCCCATTGTTATCCCATTAATTCCAGTTATTCCAAAATTCAATTACTCTTTACATTTATTATCAGCCCATTACAGTATGGCAATTTCTAATCAGGAGCTTACATTACTAAATACTACTAAAACCATCTAGAAGGAAACTTAGCCAGAGTCAGCACTAACTAAAACTACTATTTTAACCTATGTAGCCTATTTAGTAATTATAGTGTTATACATTTGCTGTATGTCTAATCCCTATAAGAACATGTTATAATACAATTTTCAGCCAGTCTACTCTGAGTTTTGGAAATAGTAAGCATGCAAGAAAGTGGGGCATTGAACATATTTATGTTTTAAAATTTTTTTCTTCTAAAAGAACATAATACTTTGTAAGCATCAGAAATGCCACATTAAAGTGAACTAACAATCATTTCGTTCTAAAGAAATGGAAAAGTTCATTAGCAAGAGCAATCAAAATACTATTATGGCCCTATTTGTGTGTCCATTTGCTCATATATTTGTGGTTGAATATCATTTCTCCAGAAAATGAATACATTTTTTTCAGTGTTTTTCCATTGCTTCACAAGAGATTTATGAGAATATTTTATCAATATATGTCTATGGTATTGGCAGACCCATAGACATATACATCTATACATACAGACTCTAACATGGATAGGTACATGATCAATTTTGGTTTAGAATGCTAGAGCAATTAGAACTTACAAGAAAAAAATGATAAATCAATTTAATATGGAAGAGAGCTAATGTGCTTCATTAAAGGCAGGCTTTATAAAGCTTTTGTTTTTAAAAGGTTATTTTACTGGATAAATTTCACAACTTTTAGACACATTTCCCAATTCTTATTGTCTGTGGGTTATATTTTCCTTGACTGGAAGTTTATTCAAAGAATAACACTTCTCTCTCTCTCTTTAATCTCTCAACATCACAGTTGAGCATCGTTTTCTGCCCCCTCACAGTTGTGTGTGTCTATGTGTGTGTGTGCATGTAAACAGAAACAGCTTTGATCATTTTGTGATTCTTACAAGAAGAGGGGCAAGAAACTTCAAAAGATCCACTGGCATCCAATGGCTGAAAACATCACAGTAATTCAGGGTTTATTGTTAAATCAAGAGTTTGCTTTAGGCTTGAAGGCAGCTTTTGTGTTACAGAGCTCATTTGTCTAAAGAAAAAGTGTAAAGAAGCCTTCAAGTCAGTCATGAAACAGGCAATAAAGCAGTTGAAAAGAACTGCTGGAAGTCATATATAAAGTCTACCATCAGACAAATTCTCTGCAAATCATGAGGCATTGTTTCAAAAGCATGGCTCATGCCAAGAGAACTATAGCAGAAAATCAGTTATTGAGCATGACAAATGCAGAGGCCTTGATATTTCACCCTTCCCTCCCTCAGCCCCTGCCCTCGCTCAGCCAACAAATGTTTATTGAGCACCTATTATGTGTCAGGTCATAAGAGTAAATAAGACACAGACCCTGGTGTCAAGCTTTACACATCCTGCTTATGCTATAGCCCAGCATCCTTTCCACTGGAATGTAAGCTACTTCAGGACAAAAAGCATGCCTTCTTTGTTTTAATCACCCCTCATGTGTTATACAGTACCCAACACATAGCATGTGATCACCATATGTTTGTCTAATTTGGTGGCATCTTCAACCACCCAGACACCCAACCTAGTAACTAAATTTTTTATATCCCTTCATATTCAGTCAATAAACTGGTTCTATTGGCTTTACTTCCTAATTAACACTAAATCATCCCCTCTTCCTGTTTCCTTGCCATTTTCTTTGTTCATGTCAAATCTTTTACGTACGGGCTAACTAGCATTTATACCCAAGTCTCGTTCATCTCCAATCCACCTGTCAAACCAGGTTTTCATCTAAACTGCAGAAACAATGATTTTAAGTCCTGCTTTAAACTTTTAATAGGGCTCACAGAGCATGGGATAAAATCTCAAATCTTTTCAAATATATAAGGTCCTTTGCCTATCCCTTTATTCTTTTTGAAATGTTTTAAATCTAGTTGGTTATAGAAGTATGATCAGGAATAAACTAGCGACCAAAGATTGTAAAACATGAACAGGACCACTGTCTTTAGAAATTAATTCTCTTCCAAAAAAGTCTTAATTTCCTTCCCCTTCATAAAGACCAGTAAATGTATGTGTAAGTAGAACTATCAAAAATCTGAAATTTTACTTATTCATTTTCATTCATTTATTTATGAGTAATGTATCCATTTCCTTTGGTCCAACAGTTGCATTAACATGATTCGTAACAATACATAACAATGAACATACTCGATGTCTCTGTGATTTAAAAAAACAAGAACATATTATTCTAAAGCAAAGAAAGCAATCTCCGTGACTAGTTGTACACACAGTGAGGTATGAATTTCTCTTCACTTGATTAGCACTTAAGAGAGCTTGGTTTTTATTAAATAGTTTGGCACAGGCAGATATTTTAAAATGAACAGGAAGTCCTTACACTGCAGGTAACAGCCTTCTTTCTCAGAAATGTGCAAAGCATATGCCAGGGAGAGCTAACTGTGTTCAACTGGAACACTGCGTACATGGAGGGGTGTACTGGAGATCAAAAGAGTCTTGAGAATAGGACTATGCAAGACCTGGAATATCCAGCTGGGGAGCTTGAAATGTGTTGTCTAAGCACCATCAGAATTTGAGTGATGTGATTTGAGTGTTTTAAAGAGATAACTAAATCGTGGATTCTGGGAAGAACTGGTAACAGGAAAACCCCAAATTAGAAGGGTATTGAAATACAATTATAAAGGTTATTTTTGACAGCAATTAAGAGTATTGATTCAGCCACTCCCTTTTGGACAGGGTGACTTAATGGAAATATGGACAAGACAAATAATGATTAGGCCTAGAGCCCAGAAAAAAAAAGAAGACAACCTTGTAGGCCAATTATAGTGTTTTTTTCAGTCGAACTGTTATCATTAAGTAGGACCATGAATTTAGCTGGCTCATTCCTCCCAGATCTGTGTGCATCAGTGTGACCTCAAGTCTGATAACCTCCATCTTTTAAGCTCCACAGATGCATAGCTTCTCAATGAAATATTTGCTTTTTATTTGTAGTGCGGTGGCTGTCACATCAATCTTCAATTCAAAGAATTATCCTTTGTGATGCAGCTTTTATCCACTTTCAGTGCACTTAGATAAAGTCATTGCTGGTGGTTGCATGACTTGAATGTGGAGGTCAATAGTAAATTTCTACCATCTTAACAATTATTCAAGAAAGAACTAATTGGGCTCACTGACTCAGATTCTGTAAATCTTTTTGTCACAATAACCACATTACCACAGACAGCCTCACACAGCTTAATACCACAACATGCCTTTTTTATTAGCTTTTTCACTACAAAAAAAATGGTTTGAGTTATAAATTTACATAAATTTGGTATATATTTTATGAGGAAAATAAATTCATGGTTTAATTGATGAAAATTATTTATACTGCATTTTTGGGCTACATTTTTACAAAATGTGTTAAAAAATGAAACAACTGAAGTTAATAAGTATTTAAAAATGTATAGAAAACTATGTCTTTAATGTTTGCTTTTAAATAACTCTGATAACTGTGAGTATAAAAGAGGATATGGCCTTTATAAACTAACCACAGGGATATGCAAGATTTAAAAAATGGTTGTTTTAGTCACTGAAAACATCAGTTGCATGGCTGGGAAGAAACCAAAAACAACTAACTCAATGTAAATGTCATTGAAGTACATGTCATGATAAATATTTCACTTGAAATCATATTATGTATAGGCATATAGTAAAGATTCAATAAATGTATTTTAAGAAAATGGATAAATATGTAGCTATAGCAAAAAAACAGATCTCCAACTCAACTGCTTACTCAACAAGTACATATTATGTATCTACCATACCAATCTCTTCTAGAAGCTCTGCAAAGGTATAAAATTAAAAAATCAAATATTTTTGGAGCATTTTAATGTGTGTAAAGTCTTTCTCATCTGTGCACATTTTCATTTTCACAGTAATACATCTCTAAAGAAATTATTAGGTATTTCATTTTCCAGCAATATGGTGAAAAAAATGTGTGGAAAACTACCTGTTGGTATAGAACACAACTGGCTATGGAGAAAAACTATAAAAGTCTAGAATCAAAATGAAAGTACCTTCAAAAGAGTAACTGAGCTCCAGAATAACAATGATATCATTGGCAGATGAAAACATCTGCCAGTCCCAGCTGATAAGAAACTGTTTTTTTGCAAAATAGCAAATCTGGATCCAAGCACACTGGGAGGTAGTTAAGACATGTAATGGTTAATTTTATGTGTCAGCTTGACTGGGTTAAGGGATGCCATAAACATTAGCTGGTAAAACATTATTTCTGGTGTGTCTGTGAGGATGTTTCTGAAAGAGATTAGCATTTAATTTGCTGAGCTGAAAAAAGCAAATGGTTCTCCCCAATGTGAATGGGCATTACTCAGTCTGTTGAGGGTCCAAATAGAACAAGAAGGTGAAGGAAGAATGAATTTACTCTCTCTGCTTGAGCTGAGACAAAAAGTACCCAGAGTATATAAATATTTCCTATGAATCAATAAGGCAAATACAAATGACAATAGAAAACATGGACAAAAGACATGAATAGGCATTTCACAGTAATGGGAATATGACTGGTCTGTAAACATGAAAGTTGATAATAACTCATACCCAACATATTAGAAACTAAAGTCTAAAAACAGCAAATGTTGGTAAGGATGTGAAGAAATGTGAAAAAGATTACATTGCTTATGGGGATATAAATTGCTACATATAATAACTTGGGTAATAGTTCAGCAAAATAAAATATATTTAACTTGTGCACACCCACAACACTGTAATTCTATTCCTGCCTATATACTCTAGGGAAACCCCTGCATATGTAAAACCAGAAGACATGAATAAAAATATTCATAGCAACCTTTTCCAAAATTTTTAAAAATGGAAATAACCAAATATCTATCAGTAGTAAAATAAAAAATGTTTTAATATAAAATGAAGCACCAGATAACATAAAAATTAATGAATTATGACTAAAGATATTAATAGGGATAAATTTCAAACATAATGTTGAATGAAAGAAAGAAGCATCTGAATAATGCACATTATAAATTCTATTGCATAAGGTTAAAAAATAAGATAAACCTAAACTACATGTTATTTAGGAATACCTATATATGTAGTGAAAGCTATTAGGTTAAGCTAGGAAATGATTGCCACAAATGTAATTTTGTATTTTTAGATGATCCTTAGGTCACAGAAAGAGAGAAACTGAGAGAGAATGAAGCCACCAAATGATATTACATTAAAATTAGAAGTGAGACTTGGGGGATCCTCCAGGAATTCACTCCACAAGTTTTGGAACAATGGCTGTATGCCAGCCATTGTTCTCAGCATTGGAGACACTGAGAAAAAAAGAAAAGAAAACTAGCTCACAGCACTTGATTTGATCTTTGACACACGCTCAATGAAATATCTAAGAAACAATACCGAAATGTAAAATGCTGAGAGTACTGGGAACGAAAACCAGTAATCAATGACCTTCCTGACCCGAGGAAGAATTTCCATTAAGTAAAGAACCAAACACTGAAGGGGAAAAACTCGACTCAGAAAGGAAAAAGTTAAATGATCTATTTATCCCCACTCATCTAGTAGGGAATAAATAACTATAATGTGGATTTGAAAAATATATAATATATATAGTTAAATATTGTGCACTTGTATGTGTGAATATAAATTATTTTACATAACAGACATTGTATATTAAATTTTATTTTATAATATGTTACAGTTATATAATCAAGTGGGTTCAATCGCTGAAAGCTATCTATATGCAAATAGAGAATACACATTTTATTCAAAAGTCTGTGGAATGATTTAAAATTTGGTCATGCAGTCTCTAAAAGTTTCATTAGATTTCCCTAAATAAAAAGTTTATGTGAAGAATATGCAATAAATATCAGAAAACTTAAAAAATTTTTCAATCATTAAAGCTACAACCAATTGTTAAACTCATATTGTATTTATTGGATGAGGTATATAGTCAAAACCTGTTATACGCTATTTAGAAAACACTAACAATGTAATAGCTTTGCAACTTTGCTGAATCCAATTATTAGTTCTAATAGTTTTTTGGTGGAATCTTTTGGATTTTCTATATATACTATCATGTCATCTGCAAATAGTGGTCATGATGGATGATCCTTGTGATATATTTTTTAATTCGGCTTGCTAATATTTTGTTGAGGATTTTTGCATCTATGTTCATCAGGGATATTGGTCATAATTTTTTTTCTTTTCTCTCTCTCTTTTTTTTTTTTTTTGGTAGTGTCTGGTTTTGGAGAGAGATACTGGCCTCCTAGAATGAGTTTGGAAATAGCCCCTCCTCTTTTACTTTTTGGAATACTTTAAGAAGGATGGGTATTAGTTCTTCTTTAAATGTTTGGTAGAATTCAGCTGTGAAGCCATCTCATCCTGGTATTTTGCTTGGGTGTTTTTTGATTACCAGTTCATTTTGTAACTGGTAATCAGTCTGTTCAGATTTTCTATTTCTTCTTGGATCAGTCTTGGAAAACTGTACATTTCTAGGAATTTGTCCATTTCTTCTAGGTTTCCCAGTTTATTGGCATGTAATTTTTTCATAGAATTTTCTAATAATTCTTATTTCTGTGGTATCAGTTGTAACTACTCCTTTTTTGTTTCTGATTGTATATGTGTGCCCTCTCTTTTTTTTTCTTGATTAAGTCTAGCTAGAAGTTGTCTATTTTGCTTATCTTCTCAAAGTATCAGCTCTTGATTTAATCGATTCTTTCCTATTGTTTTCTTATTCTCTATTTTATCTATTTCTGCCATAATCTTTATTATGTTTCTCCCTCTTCTAACTTTGGGTTTCATTTTTCTTCTTCTTCCAGATTCTTAAGTTGTAAGTTTAGACTGTTTATTTGAGATTGCTCTTGTTTCTTGAGGTAGGTCTCTATTGCTGTGTACTTTCAGAACTTTTTTGTGGTCCCACATTTTTTGAACTGTTGTGTTTTTGTTTTCATTTGTCTCCACATACTGCTTCCTTTTTTCTTTGATTTCACTGGTCCATTGATTATTTAGAAGCCTGTTGTTTAGCCTCCATGTGTTTTTTGTTTTCTTTGTTAATTGATTTCTAGCTTCATACCATGTGATCTGAAAAGATGATTGATAAAAGTTTTTAGTTTTTTGAGGCTCTTTTTGTGGCTTAATATGTGATTTATTCTAGAGAACATTCCATGCATACTTGAGAAAAGTATGTATACTGATGCTCTTGGGTGGAATGTCTGTATATATCTGTCAAGTTCATCTGATCTAGTGTGTTGTCCAGTGCCTGTTTCCTTATTTATTTTTTGTCTGGTTGATCTATTCATTGATGTAAGTGGTATGTTAAAGTCACCTACTATAATTGAATTGCAGTCTATTTCTGTCTTTAGTTCTATTAGTATTTGTTTTACATATTTAGGTGCACCTGTGTTGGGTGCATAGCTATTTATAATGGTTATATCCTCTTGTTGGACTGATCCCTTTATTATTATGTAATGTCCTTCTTTCTCTCTTGTTAGTTTTTTTCTTTTGAAATCTAACTTGTCTGAATTAAGTACAGCTACTCCTGCTTTTTTTCTCCCTATCATTTGCATGAAATACCTTTTTTCATCCCTTCGCTTTCAGTCTATGTATGTTTTCAGGTCTGAAATAAATCTCTTGTAGGCAGCATTTAGATGGGTCCTATTTCTTTATCCATTCTGCCACCCTGTGTTTTTTGATTGTTGCATTCAGTCCATTTACATTTCAGGTAGTTATTGATAGGTATGTATTATTGCTATTTCATTAATTGTTTTCTAGTTGCTTTGTAGTTCCTCTCTGTTCCTTCCTTTCTTCCTTCCTTAAATTGTTTATCTATTATAGGCTTTAGATTAGTGGTTACTATAAGGTTCATAGATAGTTTCCTAACTATATAACAGTCTATATTAAATTGATGGTCACTCAATTTCAAGCACAATCTAAAAGTAACTCTCTTTATTATTCTTTCTCCACACTTTATGTATTAGGTGTCATAATCTGCATTTTTGTGTATCCCTTGACTGGTTTTGTATATAGTTGATTTTACTATTTTTATTTTTTTCTTTTTTATTAACTTCATATTTGCTTAGTAAGTAATTGGTCTACTACTTTTACTGTGGGTTTATTTTCACTGATGAAAAATACTTAGACTTAAGAAAGTGCCACCTGCACAAGTTCCTTTAACATATCCTCTAAGGCAAGTTTAATGGGGTGAATTCTTTTAACTTTCATCTATCTGGAAAACTCTTAATTGCTCCTTCAATTCTGAATGATAACCTTGCTGGGTATAGGATTCTTGATTGAAGGTTCTTCTGTTTCAGTACATTAAATATTTCATGCTGCTCCTTTTTTTCCTGTAGAGTTTCTGCTGAGAAATCTGCTGACAGCCTGATGGGACTGCCCTTATAAGAAACTGTCTGCCTTTCTCATTGCTTTTAATGCTCTCCCTTTATCGTTAATCATTGCCACTTAATTATTATATGTCTTGGTGTTGTCTTCCCGGGGTTCCTTTTGTTAGGGGCTCTCTGAACTTCCAGGACCTGGGTGTCCATTTCCTTTCCCAGATTGGGGAATTTTTTAGCTATTATTTCTTCAAAGAGACTTTCTATTCCTTTGGCTTTCTCTTCTCCTTTTGGTATCCCTATTACGTGAATATTGTTTCATTTTGAGTTTATCACACAGCTCTCAGCAACCTCTCAATTTTAGAGATTCTTTTTTATCTCTGTTCCTCATCTTCATTGTTTTTCTGTTCTCTAATTTCCATCTCAGTGACTGTACTTGAAGCAATCTATTATTCATCCCGTCCATTGTATTTTTCATTTTAGTTACTCTATTCTTCAGCTCTGAGTGGCTCTTTTTCAAATTTTCTAACTCTCTGTTTAAGTTCTCTCTGAGATCATAAATACTTTTCTGCAGATCAGGTAGCATATTTATGATTGTTACTGTGAAATCTTTCTCAAGAAGATTGCTAATCTCTGTTTCATTTAGCCTTATTTCTGGTGTCTTATCCTGTTCTTTTGTTTTGGAACATATTCCTCTGCCCCCCTCATTTTGTCTGAGTTTCTGCATTTCTTCTTTTGTATTAGCTATATCCACTATGCCTCCTGGTCTAGAGAGTAATGACTGTGAAGAAGGCATTCTGTGGTGCCCAGAAGCTCAAGACTCTTTGCTTACCAGTGCCTGGTTCCTCTTTGCTGGGGAGCCTCAGTTGCTATTGGTGGGCTGGGGGTGGGGCTGCCTTTCTGCCTGTCTGCCAGCAGTGACTGATCTCAGTCAGCAGAGGCTGACTGCTTGCCTCAGTAGGCACTTTGTGATCCAAAGGGTGCTGTGGGCATTGTTGTGGGAAGGGCCACCCTCTTCTGCCAGGCAGCAATGGTGGTTTGCTGGGCCAGCAGGTTTGATGGGACAGATACATAGTGATCACATCGAGGTGTTGGGTCACCAGTGAGGAGGAAGCAGTGCTTAGAGCTGGATCCCATTACTTCCTCTGTAGTTTGGCTAAGAGAGGTCTGGGAAAGTTGGATAAGCCTCCATTTACCTGCCAGGCAACCAAGTCTGACCTGCTGGGCTGAGTGGGCCAGGTGGATAGGTGGGTGGGTGAGCAGGGAAGTGCCTCAGGGCTGAACTGCCAGTGAGGGGGATGAAGCATTTGGGGCTGGTTCCCATGAATGCCCAAATATTTGGGCTAAGGGAAGACTGGGAAAGCACCATCGCCCTGCCTTTTCTCCTCTAGAGAGAGAGCTCCCTCCAGCCCTCATTCCTCTGGCACACTTCCTGCTGTTGGCAAATCTTTCAAACTGCTACCTCTGTGTTGGGTCTCAGGGGAAGCATGCCTGTCCTCCACAAGTGAGAGGAGTCTCAGCCTCCCAGAATGGTCCAACTCTCCCTGGTTAATCACCAAAGCCTGATGCAGTGTGGACTTGTGTTCCCACAGCAAAGTTTTCAGGGCCATGTATGCAGTTTCTGAGCACTTATCCCCTCCCTGCTCTATTCCTTTCCATCCTGCCTGTGGGCTGGGATGGGGGAAGGGCTTGGGTCCAAATTAACCATGGCTTTGCCACTTTACACTTCTCAGTGTGGGCTTCTCTTCTTCACCAGGTGTAGATGATCTATTTTGCAATTTTCAGGGTTAGTTTTATTTGCTGTGGTTGTTTCCTTGGTGTGTTTGTAGGAGCAGGTTTCCACTTTGCCTTCCTACTCTGCCATTTTCCCTCTCTTTCAAAAGTGTACAGTTTTGATCAGTGGATTAGTAACTTTTTTTAAAGAGTAGTCTTGATATATAAGAGCTAGTTCTTGGGGAATAATAAAATAAATAAAAATCTAATAAAGAAGAGAAAAATTTAATTGACAAAATTACAAATGAAAATGAATGTGTAACAGATTTTATATTTTTAATTATAATCAAATACTATTTATATTGGTATGCTTATGAACTTGTAAATCCCAAGTGGGTAAGAGTCTGTGACTGATTCAAGAGGGAGTAGGAAACCTGAATAATTTAATAATAATGGAAGGAGAAGCAAAAACCTCTCCATTGGTCAAACAACTTTCTCTAAAATAATCTCAGAGGCTTAAATGACTTATGCCTAAGTTCTTTCAAACTGAAGGAACTCATAATTCCCAGAGTACATAAATTTTTTCAGGGCATATAAAAAGATAGAACACTGCACAATTTATTTTATAAAGGTTGTATAAGTTAGACAATAAATCCTGACAAAGACAGCCATAAAATCAAACCTACCAAACAATTTCCTTTATGAATGTATATACATATAGATGAAATATTAACAAAATAACAGTGGGATTTGAGGGACATGTTTTGTTGGAAGAGGAACATGACAAAGGGACACTAAGATGAATATGAAGGACTAATGTGGAAAAATAACTATAAAGAGTCATATTTATAAAGAATAGAAATAAGGGCGACATATTATTTCATGGATATACCTATATCCAAGCAAATAAAGTTAACCTGGATATGACTCTAGGCTCCACCACCAACTAGTTGCTCATCTTTGAACAAGTTGCTTAATGTCACTCACTTGCTCTTTCCTGATCTTACAAATGAGAGGAACTGTAAACATCTCAAAGTATTTGTATGCACTGAGTCAGATAAAATACATAATGCTTTTCATATAATGCCTGGTGGACAGTAAGTGCTTAAAAATGTTAGCAGCTATTCTAATTAATATAACTAGCATTAGTCTCAAGAATAAAATGGTACAACATTGGCATAAGAATCAAAGACCAATCAATGAAACAAAAAGCTAAGAAATAGGAACGAGTATTTGAAATAATTCAGTTTTTTATGCCAGCAGACATTACTGAGGAAAAATGAGGATAATGATTCTGTGATAATATCTAGCTTACTGATTGCTCCACCATCGGTTATTGACTGTCTCCATGAGATAGAGTTTACCATACAGCTCTGACTCAGAACAAGCTAAACATTTCTAATTTCCTTATCTAAGGTCTTAACATAGCACTTGGACCAATTTCTGGACTTGAAAAGGTTCTTAGATAAAATGAATTCTTGGTTTATAGAAGACAGTGATAAATAAGAATTTCATGGACAACCAAAAACACAGTAAAAACAAAGCCCAGATCACCATCACAAATGAAATTATAATCACTCATGTCCTCTAGTAAGAAGTTCAGATAACATAAATTATTTGTCAACTTGAGAAGATAATCTATATTGAAATTCAGGAACACAGTAGGAAGCCTAGCTTATCTATAACACAACACTGTAGTGTCCTCATCTCTCCTGTCATGTGGCCCTGCCTCCAGCTCTTCTCTTAGTTGACCTGAAGTTAATAAATGGTGGAGCCAAGGATGGGAACCCAGGCTCTCAGTCTTTAGAATATGTACTCTGAACTTCTATGATGTATGTCTTCAAATGTAAGTCCAACATGTGAGACTTATGCTTTTAACATTAAATAGCTTCCATTGTTTACAGATAAAATCAAACAACTCAGCAACACAGTTCACAAAGCCTGCATGATGTGTCCTCACTCATTTCTCCACAAGTCCACTTTATTCCCCACATCAGTGTGCTGCACTGCTTTGTTCCACAAAAACACTCACTGTCATCCCTTACATCTGGGCCACATATATGTTATTCCCTCAGTCAGGTATACTGCCCCCTCCTTTACCTGGTTAAACTCCTTAAGATAATTTAGAGCACAAATAAGATGTCATTTCTCCAAGAAGTCTCTCCTGGCTTCTCTAAGACTGGGTTATGTGTCAGGCTAGATAAAGCATGGCCACATCACAGTTTGTACAGAACCACAGCAATATGGCTTATCAACAGGGACCATGTCTGTCTGTCTGACTGCAGAGGTAGCATGGGATTCGGACTGTTAACACATAGTAAGTGCTTTGAAATATTGTTTGAATTAATAATAAATGGGAGGATATAAAATAAAATAAACATTCACAGTATGGTTATGGGCCTCTTTCTCTTTTTCTACTAGTCTTAGTGTAAATGGGAAAAGCTCCAAGATTGAGCACAACAGAAAAAATGCATTCTGGGGTTTTGTGAGCATCACTGGAATTGAAAATAAATGAAAGGCATGATGCTTCGTATGTTGCAAAGCCCATCCAAAGAGGTGAAAACAAAACAACCCTGAAGGAACTCCACATCTGTGAGTTCAAAATTACAATGGGAAGTATGAATTGTTTTCATGAGAAGAGTGTTTGAACTGGAAAAGCCAAGAATTTGTTAAAACTTAGACTTTTCTTTACATTCTGACTTAAGCACCAATGTTTTCATAACCTGCTACTAACTAAAGGAGACGTATATGAATGATTGGAGATAACTTGGATAACTACGTTTTCTTGAAAGGATTTCTTGGGAAAGAACAGATTCAAGAAATGTCTCGTCAAATAATGCCTGGGTCTCAAAATTCTTTCTAATGCTTTGATGCAGGTCATGAAGGAGAAAACAGCTACACAATTTCTTTTTACCATGATACTGAATGCAACTACTTTTGACTCTAGGGCTACCAGCTCCCAGGCTACATTTCTTAAATGCACATTGATGCCAAAGAGGAATCCCTATTTAGGAGACAATATGGAAAGATACCAAAATGCCAAGCAAAACTTTGGCCTTGAGAAAAATATTACTCTCAGTACATATTGGGAAGCATTTCCTTTCTTTGCAAGGTACCTTGCCTTGACACTCATACAAATAAACTCCACAGCTATTATCACCTCTGCTCATTTAACCGGAACATAACAGCTCTCTGCCAATCAATAAAGCCCCTTCATTCATGACACGAATGGCATCAACACCAAAAGCAGGGCTCTTCAAGAGTTTGGACAAGAAATTGGAATAGAATGTAAAATCCTTCTCTACTATGCACACATCCACTGGATCACTGCAGTATTTCCTCACATTCATGAATAGACTCCTGAAAAATTATTCTCTTGTTTTGAAAAAAAAAAGTAAATTGCAGTCACAGAAACATCTGACAAAAAAGTGCTCTTTCACAGCTTAACTCGTTTAGTATATATTTTTGGTACTATTCATGAAGCAAATGTTTTTATTGAAGTCTGTAGAGTTTTACCAGGGTATTTAAAAATTTTTTTTTTCACCAAAACTTTTTTCTCTGCAGAAGGAAATTGCATGAGGAAATCTCTGAACATTCCAATGTTAAAGAACCATCTCTGCAAGCTAGAGTCAGTTTTAAGAAAGTGTTTTCAATTTCTCTACAGGCAGGGATCTACAGATTCTTAGACACACTACTTGAACTCTTATAGGGAAACTGATCAGAGCTTAAAATTGAATGGCAGACCTTGATAAAGGACAAGATTGCACAGGTATTCAACACAAAGTGTTGCAAAATTCTGTGTTTCCAGAGCTAACTGAAGCAGAAGGCCAAAAGTGACAGCTGCTACAGAACTCCATATTTTAATTTTCAAGAACAAAAACAACACTGAAATAAGGTATGAAGCTCGGTCCATTATTCAGGTTTCCCGTGTAATTCCTCAAGTACTGGTGAAATACAAATTTATCCCATTTTTTCTGGTATTAAATTTTAAAAAGAAAAGCACTCCTTTAGAATATGTATATTGATATTTCGGTAACATACAGATTCAAGGTACATGGAACATCTTCCTTGCCTCCAATACTAAGCCAAGTCCCATGAGATAGAGCTTTAGAGTCAGCAGATATTGTCATAATACAACAATTCTCAATTGTCATAAGACAATTCTCAATTGTCATAATACAACAATTCTCAATTGTCGTAATGCATGGCACAAAAGTGACTAGTGGAAACAAGTGATTTACTTATCCAAATTTTGAAGGATTTAATGTTTCTCAAGAACATGCCTGATGGGGAAAACTACATATAATGCATGTTCTATTTTGAAGATAAAAGAGCTATACAATTTTTACAACAAAAAATCAATCTCTCACCATGTTTGAAGAAGCAATACTTTAATTGCCTCCTATGGTGCCTCCTATCTCATCAAGGCCAGCTTCTTCGTCCAAGTAACTATGAGAACTGGATTCTGTTTGCTACTATACGGCTTCAAGAGTCAGAAATTGTGATTACCTAAAATATCACAATTTAACCTTAATATTTTGTTCCTTAAAATGAAACTATGTTCCAAAGGACAGATCAACCAGACAGAAAATAAGTAAAGACACAGAGGCACTGAACAACACACTAGAACAGATGGACCTAACAGACATCTACAGAACTCTACACCCAAAAGCAACAGGATACACATTCTTCTCAAGTGCACATGGAACATTTTCCAGAATAGACCACATACTAGGCCACAAAAAGAACCTCAGTAATTTCAAAAATATTGAAATCCTACCAACCAACTTCTCAGATCACCAAGGTATAAAACTAGAAATAAATTTTAGAAAGAAATCAAAAAGGCTCACAAATACCTGGAGACTTAACAACACTCTCCTAATTAATCAATGGGTTAATGACCAAATCAAAACAGAAATCAAAGAATATATGGAGACTAACGACAACAACAAGACAAAGCCACAAGTTCTGTGGGACACAGCAAAGGCAGTTCTAAGAGGAAAGTATATTGCAATCCAGGCCTATTTAAAGAAGGAAGAACATTCCCAAATGAATAGTCTAAAGACACAATTACTGAAATTGGAAAAAGAAGAACAAGTGAGGCCCAAAGTCATCAGAAGGAGGGACATAATAAAGATTAGAGAAGAAATAAATAAAACTGAGAAGAATAAAACAATAGAAAAAATCAATGAAACCACGAGCTGGTTCTTTGAAAAAATAAACAAAATAGATAAACCCCTAGCCAGACTCACTAGGAGAAAAAGAGAATCTACACACATCAGAATCAGAAATGAGAAAGGAAAAATCACGATGGACCGCACAGAAATACAAAGAATTATAAGAGAATATTATGAGAATCTATATGCTAACAAGCTGGAAAACAGAAGAAATGGACAACTTCTTAGAAAAATACAACCTTCCAAGACTGACCAAGCAAGAAACAGAAAAACTAAACAGACCAATCACCAGCAACGAAATTGAATCGGTAATCAAAAAACTACCCAAGAACAAAACCCCCGGGCCAGATGGATTCACGTCTGAATTCTACCACACATATAGAGAATAACACCCATTCTCCTTAAAGTTTTCCAAAAAATAAAAGAGGAGGGAATACTTCCAAACTCATTCTATGAAGCCAGCATCACTCTAATACCAAAACCAGGCAAAGACCTCACCAAAAAAGAAAACTATAGACCAATATCCCTGATGAAGGTGGATGCAAAAATACTCAACAAAATATTAGCAAACCGAATTCAAAAATACATCAAGAGGATCATACACCATGATCAAGTGGGATTCATCCCAGGGATGCAAGGATGGTACAACATTCGAAAATCTATCAACATTATCCACCACATCAACAAAAAGAAGAACAAAAAGACATGATCATGTACATAGATGCTGAACAAGCATTTGACAAAATTCAGCATCCATTCATGATTAAAACTCAACAAAATCGGTATAGACGGCAAGTACTTCAACATCATAAAGGCTATATATGACAAACCCACAGCTAACATCATACTTAACGGCGAGATGCTGAAAGCTTTTCATCTAAGATCGGGAACAAGACAGGGATGTCCACTCTCTCCACTGTTATTCAACATAGTACTGGAGGTCCTAGCCACAGCAGTCAGACAAAACAAAGAAATACAAGGCATCCAGATTGGTAAAGAAGAAGTCAAATTGTCCTATTTGCAGATGGCATGATACTGTACATAAAAAACCCTAAAGACTCCATTCCAAAACTACTAGAACTAATATCTGAATTCGGAAAAGTTGCAGGATACAAAATTAACACACAGAAATGTGTTGCTTTCCTATACACTAACGACGAACTAACGGAAAGAGAAATCAGAAAAACAATTCCATTCACAATTACATCAAAAAGAATAAAATACCTAAGAATAAACCTAACGAAGGAAGTGAAAGACTTGTACTCTGAAAACTACAAGACACTCCTAAGAGAAATTAAAGAGGACACTAACAAATGGAAATGTATCCCATGCTCTTGGCTAGGAAGAATTAATATTGTCAAAATGGCTGCACTACCTAAAGCAATCTACAGATTCAATGCAATCCCTATCAAACTACCAACAGCTTTCTTCAATGAACTGGAACAAATAATTCTAAAATTCATATGGAACCACAAAAGACCCTGAATAGCTAAAGCAATCCTGAGATGGAGGAATAAAGCAGGGGGAATTACACTCCCTGACTTCAAGCTCTACTACAAAGCCACAGTAATCAAGACAATTTGGTATTGGCACAAAAACAGACCCACAGACCAGTGGAACAGAATAGAAAATCCAAACATTAACCCAAACATATACAGTCAATTAATATTTGATAAAAGTGCCTTGGATATGCAATGGGGAGATGACAGCCTCTTCAGCAGCTGGTGTTGGAAAAACTGGACAGCTACATGTAAGAGAATGAAACTGGACTACTGTCTAGCCCCATACACAAAGGTAAACTCAAGGTGGATCAAAGACCTGAATGTATGTCATGAAACCATAAAACTCTTAGAAAAAAACATAGGCAAAAATCTCTTGGACATAAACACGAGCAACTTCTTCATGAACATATCTCCCTGGGCAAGGGAAACAAAAGCAAAAATGAACAAGTGGGACTATATCAAGCTGAAAAGCTTCTGTACAGCAAAGGACACCATTAGTAGAACAAAAAGATATCCTACTGTATGGGAGAATATATTCATAAATAACGTATCTGATAAAGGGTTGACATCCAAAATATATAAAGAACTCACGCACCTTTACAAACAAAAAGAAAATAATCCAATTAAGAAATGGGCAGAGGACATGAATAGACACTTCTCTAAAGAAGAAATTCAGATGGCCAACAGGCACATGAAAAGATGCTCCACATCGCTAATCATCAGAGAAATGCAGATTAAAACCACAATGAGATATCACCTCACACCAGCGAGGATGGCCAACATCCAAAACACAAACAACAACAAATGTTGGCAAGGATGTGGAGAAAAGAGAACCCTCCTACACTGCTGGTGGGACTCCAAATTAGTTCAACCACTGTGGAAAGCAGTATGGAGGTTCCTCAAAAAACTCAAAATAGAAATACCATTTGACCCAGGATTTCCACTCCTAGGAATTTACCCTAAGAATGCAGCAGCCCAATTTGAAAAAGACAGATGCACCTCTATGTTTATTGCAGCACTATTTACAATGGCCAAGAAATGGAAGCAACCTAAGTGTCCATCAGTAGATGCATGGATAAAGAAGATGTGGTACATATACACAATGGAATATTATTCAGCCATAAGAAGAAAACAAATCCTACCATTTGCAACAACATGGATGGAGCTAGAGGGTATTATGCTCAGTGAAATAAGCCAAGCCAAAAAATACAAGAATCAAATGATTTCACTCATATGTGGAGAATAAGAACAAAGAAAAAATACTGAAGGAACAAAACAGCAGCAGACTCACAGAACCCAAGAACGGACTAATAGTTACCAAAGGGAAAGGGACTGGGGAAAATGGGTGGGAAGGGAGGGATAAGAGGGAAAAAGGGGCATTACATTAGCAGACGTAATGTTGGGGGGGCACGGGGAGGGCTGTACAACTCAGAGAAGACAAGTAGTGATTCTATAGCATCTCACTACACTGATGGACAGTGAGTGTAATGGGGTTGGTGGGGGGGACCTGATGAAGGGGTAGTTTAATAACCATAATATTGTACACGTAATTGTAGATTAATGATACCAAAATAAATTATATTAAAAAAAATGGCACTATGTGTTTCATCATTTCTCAGAAATTTTCTAAAGTGTAAACAGTCCTGGATGAAAGCCATTCTGTATGTACCATTCTCTATATATATATGTCTGTATTGGCACTTAGTTATAAATTCAGTTGTGCAATGATGTCAGGGTCTTTGACACTAATTGATTAATTCATTCTGCAAATACTTTTTGCACAACTGTCATGTTTTAGGTACTGTTGAAGTGCCATCCAAATTAAAAATCCGAAATCATCTCAGTGTCAAAATGACATGCACTTTGTCACGTCAGAGATGAATTTTCAATTTTAATCTCCTATTTGAGCCAAAATTCAACAAATTTCTATTGAAAATTACCAATATAGAAAGTTAAATTTTACTTTATTCTATCTGCAGAGTTTTTGTTTTTCTTTTTTTGCCATTAAATTTTTGCTTAAAAAATAAAAGAAACAATTTTTTACAAAGAACAAAGTTTTACTAGATATTGTCCTTGGGAAAAAAAGTGAGTTTTTAGTAGAATAAAATTCATCATATGCTAAATAGTTTTTATAAGTGCACTTCTTAGGGAGAAGTCTATAACTTTTACTTATTCTCATAAAGGTTTTGATTCATAAAAGATAAAAACCATCATTCCACAGTTTTGACACTAAAGGTCTGTAGAAAGAATTCCTCTAACAAATGAAAAATAGTAAAGTTCAAGCAAAAATTCAGTTTAGAATATCATTATCAATCAGTGTTCCATTCACTATTCTATGCATCATTGATAAAACCTCTAATTTGGGGGGCTTTTCTAGAAATTTCTCAATCAAAACTAACAGTGCAAAATAACATAGCTAAATGTGTTTTGATAAAACACATAGTATTCTTATTTTTAAGCCTTCCTTTTATTTAAAAGTATCAAGAACACTTGCCAGTATTTTAAATCTACATGCTTAGTAGCTCATAAAGAACTAACAATACTGAAAGCGTTTCAGAATTTTAACTCATCATTAATCCCCATTATTCAATGTCCAAAAAATATGCATGACAATGTATTTCAAAACCTCTGGCTAATCACCTTAAACTTTACCATCATGCCATTCAGTTTTATATTTCTTGTAGCAGTGCTATTTTAGTGCAGGGTTTTATGAAGATCAAATCCAATGTTTGGCAGTGAATTTATTTTAATCTTTTGTAAATTGGTCCTAAGCATCTCTTCAACACCAGTACAATTGAAAAATCCTTCTTATTAAAATAGCATTTTATATATTCTGAAGGCGTCTTAATATGAATTTTATGACTAGTTGTCTAATTTCTTTTATTGTAATAAAGTTGATATACATTATATTGGTTTCAGATGTGCAACATAGTGACTAGATAATTATACACATTCTGAGATGCTTGCCACAATAAGTCAAGTTACCTCATTATTGTACCAAGATATTACAGTATTATTGGTTATATTCTCTATGTCGTATTTCCAAACCTATGTCTAACTTATTTTACAGTTTGCAGCTTGATTCTCTTTATCTTCTTCACTTATTTCACTCATCCCCCTATCCCATTCCCTATGGTAACCAGCAGTCTGTTGTCTATATTTGCAGGTCTATTTCTTTTTGTTTGTTTTGTTTTTTAGATTCTACAAATAAGTGAAATCAAATGGTATTTGTCTTTCTCTGACTGGCTTATTTCACTTAGTATGATACCCTCTAGGTACATCCATGTTGTCACAAATGGAAAGATTTCCTTGTTTATGGCTGAGGAATATTCCATCGTGTATATGTACCACTCTCGTCTATCCATTTATCTGTTGGTGGGTACTTGGGTTGCTTCCATATCTTGGCTACTGTAAATAATGCTGCAATGAACATAGGTGTGCATAAATATTTTCAAATTAGTGACTTGTTTCCTTTGGGTAAATTCCCAGACAGTTGCTGGGTCATATGGCATTTCTGTTTTTATTTTTTTGAGGAACCTCCATACTGCTTTCCACAGTGGCTACACCAACTGACACTCCCACAAACAGTGTAGCAGGGTTCCCTTTTCTCTACATCCTCACCAACACTTATTATTTCTTGTCTTTTGGATAGTAGCCATTCTGACAGGTATGAGGTGATATTTGAAAGCTCTATTATTTTTAAGACAACATCAAATAAAATATTTTATCTTCTGGGAAGTTGGAAAGAATTATAAACCATACGACCACCCTTATTATCCCAGATTATTTTGCTTTACCTTTGGTCCCCAGGGATAAGGCTACCTCTGCTCTCTAAAATGTCAATACATAAGAATCTAGACAAAATAAAACCTCCATATATTTTCACTAATTGAACTTCTATATTACAGTTAATATATTAATTCTGTAGCTAATTTGAATACATCCTTATGATAAAGATCTTTTGGTTTTAGTTTCATATCCTATGCTTATTATCTAAAATGGAAATAGTTTCTTACCTCTATTTGAAATCTCAAAAGGGAAATGTATATGTCAAGTATTTTAGAATATATGTATCTCAGAAAAGATTATAAAAATGGTTGAATACCTGCTATGGCCAGGTTACACTCATGAGTTCAAAGAGAGCACAGCTGTCTTCACAGAACCAATAATTTAGTTTCTCTCTTGATCTAGACAAATTACATTCCAAAGTTATCAGAGAATGGATGCATATATTAAATCATTATAAAAAATATCTGAAATCATAGAAAATAGGGAAGGCCCAGAAATGAAACCAGACAGTTTATCTAGGTGGTTGAATGGGAGAACACATAGGTGCCAAATAAATTAAAATGGTGAGATTCACAATAATTTCAGGGAAATTTCTAAAACAGGTTATTTATAAACCACATGACCATCCCAAGAGTGTAGAGCAGGTGATTTTTGACCTTTTAGGAAAAATATCCTTAAGTATATCATTTGTTAAATAACTTGTCAATTGTAATATACTATTTCTATTGCATTTTTCCTAAGGGAATATCTAAATTGAACTCTGTGGAACTTTGAGACAGCTACTACTTTTCTCGGAGTTCTTAGGCACGTGGTCATTAGTGCATAGATGAACCTAACTTTTATTTTAACTTAATTAAGAACTAAACCTGCATGACCCTCCTCTGAACATCATTGCATTATTTCATCTGTACAGGTCAATCTTTTTCCTTCTCTGTGTGGTTATTCTAGATTAACCCAACTAGAATGATTCTTTCCCTCATTGTCTTTAAGCTTCCCTCGAAAACAAAGACAGTTTCCTTACATGTACCCTTAACATGTAGGTCAAAAGAGACACTAAAAGTTTCACAAGAAGAGAAATTTGATGACCTTCAAATGAAGAGAAGCTGAGGAGATAACAGAATATGATGAGGAACAAGAACCAGAAAATGGACCAAAAAGGGAAGAGCTTGAATAAGAAAAATTACCACAATTTCCCCTCAAATACTGTTGTAACTATTTGATAAAGTTGACAAAGGAAACAAAAGGAGATTGCTTTGTTGCCCAAAGTACAATAACCCTCAGTTAGGCTGGACTGGGAAAATTGGCTGAGCTCTGGGACCAAGGGCTTGTTTCTCCTCTACCTGAGACGTGAATGCATTTGCATTAATTGCAGTCAGAAGAGTTTGAAGAGAACAGGTCCAGACACTAGTTTTTCTGTTTAAGAATGGAGAATACAAGTGATATGTAGTCCTCCTTTTATAGATACCCTTGTCATGCAATACAAAGAGAGAACATGAGCATTTCTTAAGAAGGCAGGCAGAAGGAAAGGGGCTGGCTGCCTTCTGCCAATTCAGTAGTCTCTTAGTGACTCCTCTTCCTATTATTGAAATCTTGGAATGATCCTGGAATAGTCACCCTCAACAAAAAAGTCACCTGAAGAAGGAAAAATAACTCTAGCAAACATTTTAACACAATGGGGATGAGACAAAGAAAAACAGGGGATTTATACTACTTTCCTTGAATTTAAGAAGAAAATCTGCTACCCAGAAATCTTTAATAAGCTGCTTTCATCTTTTAACTCAGCAAACTAATTGCAATTACCTTTGATTTATCAGATGAATTAGGCCATACAAAATAGCAACCTCTCTTTACCCATTCATTCTAACATTCATAAAAGAGAAATCTTTTTAAAGTTTTAATAAATGAAAGAAAGGCAATTTCTTTCTAGGGAGGTACTAAAAAG
>JAVSCE010019597.1:0-41090 GCA_032199065.1 Smutsia gigantea
AAAAGAGAATCTACACACATAAACACAATCAGAAAAGAGAAAGGAAAAATCACGACGGACCCCACAGAAATACAAAGAATCATAAGAGAATATTATGAGAATCTATATGCTAACAAGTTGGAAAACATAGAAGAAATGGACAACTTCTTAGAAAAATACAACCTTCCAAGACTGACCAAGCAAGAAACAGAAAACTAAACAGACCAATCACCAGTGACGAAATCGAATTGGTAATCAAAAAACTACCCAAGAACAAAACCCCTGGGCCTGATGGATTCACCTCTGAATTCTACCAGACATATAGAGAAGAAATAACACTGATTCTCCTTAAAGTTTTCCAAAAAATAGAAGAGGAGGGAATACTTCCAAACTCATTCTATGAAGCCAGCATCACTCTAATACCAAAACCGGGCAAAGACCTCACCAAAAAAGAAAATTACAGACCAATATCCCTGATGAACGTAGATGCAAAAATACTCAACAAAATATTAGCAAATCGAATTCAAAAATACATCAAGAGGATCATACACCATGATCAAGTGGGATTCATCCCAGGGATGCAAGGATGGTACAACATTCGAAAATCCATCAACATCATCCACCACATCAACAAAAAGAAGAACAAAAACCACATGATCATCTCCATAGATGCTGAAAAAGCATTTGACAAAATTCAGCATCCATTCCTGATTAAAACTCTCAACAAAATGGGTATAGAGGGCAAGTACCTCAACATCATAAAGGCTATATATGACAAACCCACAGCTAACATCATACTTAACGGCGAGACGCTGAAAGCTTTTCATCTAAGATCGGAACAAGACAAGGATGCCCACTCGCTCCACTGTTATTCAACATAGTACTGGAGGTCCTAGCCACAGCAATCAGACAAAACAAAGACATACAAGGCATCCAGATTGGTAAAGAAGAAGTCAAATTGTCACTATTTGCAGATGACATGATACTGTACATAAAAAACCCTAAAGATTCCATTCCAAAACTACTAGAACTAATATCTGAATTCAGCAAAGTTGCAGGATACAAAATTAACACACAGAAATCTGTTGCTTTCCTATACACTAATGATGAACTAACAGAAAGAGAAATCAGAAAAACAATTCCATTCACAATTGCATCAAAAGAATAAAATACCTAGGAATAAACCTAACGAAGGAAGTGAAAGACCTGTACTCTGAAAACTACAAGACACTCCTAAGAGAAATTAAAGAGGACACTAACAAATGGAAATGCATCCCATGCTCTTGGCTAGGAAGAATAAATATTGTCAAAATGGCTATACTACCTAAAGCAATCTACAGATTCAATGCAATCCCTATCAAAACTACCAACAGCTTTCTTCAATGAACTGGAACAAATAATTCTAAAATTCATATGGAACCACAAAAGACCCCGAATAGCCAAAGTAATCCTGAGAAGGAGGAATAAAACGGGGGGAATTACGCTCCCTGACTTCAAGCTCTACTACAAAGCCACAGTAATCAAGACAATTTGGTATTGGCACAAAAACAGACCCACAGACCAGTGGAACAGAATAGAAAATCCAAACATTAACCCAAACATATACAGTCAATTAATATTTGATAAAAGTGCCTTGGATATACAATGGGGAGATGACAGCCTGTTCAGTAGCTGGTGCTGGAAAAACTGGACAGCTACATGTAAGAGAATGAAACTGGACTACTGTCTAGCCCCATACACAAAGGTAAACTCAAGGTGGATCAAAGACTTGAATGTAAGACATGAAACCATAAAACTCTTAGAAAAAAACATAGGCAAAAATCTCCTTGGACATAAACATGAGCAACTTCTTCATGAACATATCTCCCCGGGCAAGGGAAACAAAAGCAAAAATGAACAAGTGGGACTATATCAAGCTGAAAAGCTTCTGTACAGCAAAGGACACCATCAGTAGAACAAAAAGACATCCTACAGTATGGGAGAATATATTCATAAAAACGTATCTGATAAAGGGTTGACATCCAAAATATATAAAGAACTCATGCACCTTAACAAACAGAAAGCAAATAATCCAATTAAGAAATGGGCAGAGGACATGAATAGACACTTCTCTAAAGAAGAAATTCAGATGGCCAACAGGCACATGAAAAGATGCTCCACATCGCTAATCATCAGAGAAATGCAGATTAAAACCACAATGAGATATCACCTCACACCAGTGAGGATGGCCAACATCCAAAACACAAACAACAACAAATGTTGGCGAGGATGTGGAGAAAAGGGAACCCTCCTACACTGCTGGTGGGACTGCAAATTAGTTCAACCATTGTGGAAAGCAGTATGGAGGTTCCTCAAAAAACTCAAAATAGAAATACCATTTGACCCAGGAATTCCACTCCTAGGAATTTACCCTAAGAATGCAGCAGCCCAGTTTGAAAAAGACATATGCACCCCTATGTTTATCGCAGCACTATTTACAATAGCCAAGAAATGGAAGCAACCTAAGTGTCCATCAGTAGATGAATGGATAAAGAAGATGTGGTACATATACACAATGGAATATTATTCAGCCATAAGAAGAAAACAAATCCTACCATTTGCAACAACATGGATGGAGCTAGAGGGTATTATGCTCAGTGAAATAAGCCATGCCGAAAAAGACAAGTACCAAATGATTTCACTCATATGTTGAGTATAAGAACAAAGAAAAAATACTGAAGGAACAAAACAGCAGCAGACTCACAGAACCCAAGAACGGACTAATAGTTACCAAAGGGAAAGGGACTGGGGAAAATGGGCGGGAAGGGAGGGATAAGAGGGAAAAAGGGGCATTACGATTAGCAAATGTAATGTTGGGGGGCACGGGGAGGGCAGTACAACTCAGAGAAGACAAGTAGTGATTCTATAGCATCTCACTACGCTGATGGACAGTGACTGTAATGGGGTTGGTGGTGGGGACCTGATGAAGGGGTAGTTTAATAATCGTAATATTGCACATGTAATTGTAAATTAATGATAATAAAATAAATTATATTAAAAAAAAATATTTCCCTCTTCCAAATACACAAAATTTCATTTCTTATAGGTTTTTAATAGGTGCTTAGCAGACTGAGGAAGTTTCCTTCTTAAGCTACTTTGCTGAGAGTTTTTATAAGGAAAGGATGTTGAACTGCATGTAAAGGTTTTTCTGAATCTATTGAAATGAATTTAAGAGTTTTATTTTTTAGTTTATTAATATTGTGAATTAAACTGATTTGTTTTCAAATGTAAACCCCAACTTGCAATCCTGAATTAAATCCTGCTTTTTTGCTCTACTGTGTCATCTTGGATTCAATTTGCTAAGATTTAATAGATTTCATTTATGTTAATGTCTTTATTTGGTTTTGATATCTGAGTAATGCTGAGTACATTACTAGAGAAGTAGTAACTCCTTTTCTATTCACTAGATGAGTGGAATGGAATTGATATTATATGTCCATAAATCTTTTATACCATTTATTATTTTAGTCATCTGGGCCCTGAGTTTTCCTTGTGAGAAAATTCCTAACTATAATTTTATTTCTATAATCAATGAAGACTATTGAATTTTTTCTTTGGAGACCTTTAGTAATTCATGACTGTTAAAGATTTTGTTCATTTTATCTACATGTTGAATTTATTGAACCTAAAGTGTTTATAAAATCTCCCTTGCATTCCTTTAATATATGTATAATTTGCAATGATGTAATTTCTCTCATTCCTATTAATAATTTGCCTCCTCATATTTTTCCCTCATGTATTTGATTAGAGATTTAAGAATTTCATATATTCTTTCAAAGAACCATATTTTGTTTTTGCTTATTTTTTCTATTCTATTTACTTATTTATTTATTTTTATTTGACCGTTATTATTTTTCTTAGCCTACTTGGTTTTTCATTTCCTTCTCTTTTTCTAGCTTCTTAAGGTGGAAGCTGAGATAATTGCTTTGGAAGCTTTTTTATAACTGTTAAAATTTTCCATCTAAGTATTGCATTAGCTTCATCCTACAAATTTTAATATATTGGGTTTTTATTTTCACTCATATCAAAATACTTTTCAAATTTTCTTTGAAACTGTTCTTTGGCCTATGTGTGATTTAGAAGTTTAATACTTGACTTTCATATATTTGGGGATTTTCAAAATACATTTGTATTGTTGATTTTGAATTTAGTTACACTTTATTCATAGAAAATACGTTGTATGACAAATGTTTGGAAATTATTTGTAATTATTTTATTGGACACAGTACTTCATAAATGTCATTTAGGTATATCTGCCTGATTATTGTTAAAAACATCTATAGTCTTACTAATTTTCTTCCTATTTATTTTATGAATTATTGAGAGTTCAGGGTTGACATCTCAGACTGTAAGTATGAATTTATCTCTTTCTTACTTAATTTCTACTAGCTTCTGCTTCACATATTTAAAGTGCTTGTATATATAAACATAAATATTTTGTGTTTATACCATTTTCAAGAATTAAGTTTTTTACCAATAGAAATTATTTTTCCCCAGTAATATTTTTTGTTCTTAAATCCACTTGTCTGATGTCACCATACCTCCTTCAGTTTCCTTTGATTAGTTTTAACATGGCATATATTTATTCATCTACTAATTGTTAACCTATGTGTACTCATATTAAAATGAGTTTCCCATTGGCAGCATACAGTCAAATCTATGTTTCTTATCAAATATGACAGTTCCTAACTGTAATGTATAGACATTAATGTGATTATTTACGAAATTAGGTTTAAGTTTATCAACGTCCTGCTTGTTTTCTATTTTGGCCTGTGTTCTTTTCTCCTTCATTTCTGTCTTGTGTTGAGAATTCTTTAAGATTCAGTTTTACCTTTTGTGTTGATCTATTATCCATAACTTTTAAAAGTACTTTAATATTACTTTCATAGTGCTTTAACTAATCACAGTCTATCTTTAAATTACAATACACTGCATTGTATAAACAATAATCATTTTACAACAAAATAATTCCATTTGCCCTTTTGTGCTTTGAGTTTATGTTTTCATATATGATACCTCTATATATGTTAAAACCACATGATACATTATCATTTTTTGCCTTAAACATTAAACCAAATTTTTTAAAGTGTTTTATATTTACCCAGTTTAATGCTCCTCATCACTTTCTATAGGTCCAGATTTTTATCTAATATTATTTCTATACTCCCTATATTACTTCCTTTAATATTTCTGTATTGCATGGTCCACCAGTGATGATTTTTTAATCTATATTATGTCTGAAAACATTTATTTCACCTTCATTTTTAAAACATTATTTTTTTCCACTGGGTATGGAATTCTATACCACTGGATATACAATTCGACAGTTGTAATTTCCTGTTTTGTATACTCCTTAAAAATCATGCCCATCTGTATTCTACTTTGTATTGTTTCCAGTGAGAAATCTGCTATCAATCTTATCTTTGTTCCTCTGCAATATGTAACTTTTAAAAATAGTTTTAAAACTTCTCTTTATACCTGATTTTAAGAAATATAATTTTGACATAACTGGTATGCTTTTCTTCTGTTTATTATGTTTGGATCTTGTTGGGCTTCTTAAATTTATAGGTTTATACTTTTTATTTGGACAAATTTCAACCAATATTTCTCTCAATATGCTTTTGTTTTGTCCACTCTCTTTTCTCCTCTAGGGACTGTAATTGCACAAATATTTGGTTACCTAAAACTGTACACAGCTCACAGATGCTTTATTCATTTTTTAATGAGTCTCTATTTCTTGTTTCACTTTGACTAATATTTATTATTATTTTTAAATTTACTAATCATTTTTTCTAAAGAGTATAATCTATTTTTAATTCTATTCAGTGCATTTTTATTTCTAACATTATAGGTTTCATTCCGAAGTTTTATTTGAGTCTTCTTTGTATTTTCTATGTGTTTACCCACCAGGCTAAATCTTTCCTCTGCCTTCTCAGATTTGTTTAACATAGCTATAATAGCCTTTATAAAATTCTTGCCCTCTAATTCTATTATCTTTGTCATTTCCATCTGTATTTCCACTGATTTTTTTTCTTTTTAAGTCATATTTTCCTTCTCCTTTGTAGGCCTGGAAATTGTTATTGGATTCTAGACATCACAGATAATATCTAGTTAGGAGCTGGGTATTTTGCATTCATTTAAATATACTTGATCTTTTAAGTTACTTGAAAATATTTTGATCCTTTGAGACTAACTTAAGTTTTATTAGGCAAGATGAGAACAGCCTTAAGGTCAGGACTAAATTTTAACCACTAAAAAGATGCTCATCTGATTTCCTAATCCAATATACTTCAAATTATGAGATTTTTTTTACTACTGATCAGTTGTCCCAGTTTGTCTGGAATGGATGCGTTTCCTAGGACATGGAGATTTCAACGCTAAAATCAGGACAGTCCTAGACAAACTAAGACTATTAGTAATACTTTGGTGAATACAAATTATCCTTGGCTCTGCATAAACTCATAGGATCATTTAGTCTAATTCTTTTGTGTGGTTCTTTCACTGATCTCAGGTGGTTTCCTCTCACTCTAGAGGTGCCAAGCAGTCCTAAGCTGAAAAGCTCCAGGGAACCCCCTGCAGATCTCTGGAGCTCTCTATGTGAAACTCTCCATCTCTGGAATGCTGCCCTGCAATCCCTAGTCTCTTCAGCCTTGCCAGACTCCCAAACCATCTCTTCAACTCAGGCAGACTGGCAAGCTCTATCTAAGGTCCCCTCCCTGCCATTCAGCTAGTAAATTGGGGAAATCTTAGGACTCCCTTTTGGTTTCCCCTCTTTCAGGGCCCCTAACTTAGGTTTCCTGATATCCAATGACTGCAAACCATCATTTAATATATTTTGTCCAGATTTTTATGTGTTCCAGGGGAGAGGGTATTTCTGGTCCCTGTTACTTCATCTTGAGTACAATCAGAAGTCTTCAGTAGTTTCATGCAAATGTCTTAATATTTATGGTATATTTCTGGAGAATCAACTAATAAATAATGTCATTTGGAAACATAAAATTTTAATTAAGTGGAAAATAAAACTAAATGGCTTGTTTAAATAACTATATCTCTTATTTTAAGTAAAGTAAATATAAAAAATAGAATAACTTAAAAAGTATATTATAAAAATAAGCAATAAGTGCTCATAAGAACAAAATTAAATTGTAAAGCTTTATATGTCTAAAATAATGAGCTATGTCAATGATATAGACCACAAAAATATTACAAAATAAAACCTGTTTATTTGATAATACTGAAGTAATTATATGTGTAAGGACATGATATCTTGGATTTTTGTTTACACATCCCAAGAAAGACAAAAGCAAAACCAAAAAAAATCAGAAACAATAACAGAAATAAGTGTATATATGAAATAACACAGAAAAAAACATGTTAATTGTTGAAGCCTGTGGGCTGACAGAGAGTAATATAATATACCATTCTGTTTTTTATGTATTTTCTAGTAGTCATTTATAACTATTTGTTAAAAACACTGCAATAGAAGTAAAAATTAAATCTATGAATTTAAGTGGAGAATGACAGATTATTGAATCTGATGAAATGCCTTGTTAGAGATCAGTAGGTTTTGGCAATATTTGATCAGGAAGATAATATTGTCAAATATAACTGGTAATTTCTGCTCAGTAATAAAGAACTTCACAGTGAAATGAAAACTAATGATTTAGACAGTAGAAAGACAAATGTTGTTTAAAACTGATGCTCACATGGTAGTGTGCAAGAGACATTTAGAAGCATGGAAATGGAAAAGGAGGAGAGAGAGAAGGACAATGAAATTCCTCAGGTCTCCTTAACTTCTGAGATAGAAACTAGAAGAGGTCCAATATTGAACTTTGGATGGTATAGGTAATGCTTGAGATATAAAAGAAGTTTGATAATTGGTTAACTAAATAAAATGAATCATTTCAAAATTAGTTAACACCTGAGCTGATGGACAACTTTAAAGACTGAATTATACACTGGATGTTTGGTTAGTGTGATAGACAGAGAACCAGGAAAATCCCAGGAAGCAGATGCCAAGCAGGGAAGTGAAGGATGGAGAGATAGAAACCAGATAAAGAACAATTAATATATATAATGAAAACTTCAAAGATGCCAGTGAATTTGGAAATTAAAAGATGATTTCTTGCTTTAGCATTTAAGTTTATTGGATTTCAAACCATCATGTAGAGGGACTAAAAGAGAACAATTGTTGGGAAGTGGTAATAGCATTTTTAATTTATGATTTTGAAACATTTAATTATGACAAGAAGGAGCATGAGCAGAGGTTAAGATTTGATTAATTTCCACCCCCACCCCATTTGACAAAAGGGATTCTGGAACAGAATTGCAAAGGCCAAGAACTAGTGAAGGAGGAAATATTTGAAATATTTGATAAAATGGTTGCTTTAAATTCTTGAAAAAAGAATAATGTGAGAGAATTAGTTTTAACATTGCAAGTTATGGATTTGCACTAGGATAGAAATTGACCATATCAGGGATAGCCTAAAAGGTGGAGATTATACACATATATACATACATACATATATATATATATATATTTATCAGGAAATCTTGCAAGTAAAATAATCCTGTAATTCAATTTCATAATGCTCTTCTTAGTATATAATACCAGTGCAATTTTATTCTAAAATTTGAATTCATAATAGGGTGGTCATTTAAAAAACTCTATCAACATTTCTTATATTATTTGATATATATTTGATATATATCAAAGAGATTTGCTGAGACTTGCTGTCTTTAGCTGCCCAAAAGAACTGTATCTGGTGTTGAAGTAGGGAATATCTCTATTGCCTAGTGCATTTAATTTGTAGAGAATGTGGTTGCCCACACAATTTGTCATTTTTATTTAACATTTATATTTGAGCATATCATCAAAGTGATGGCTTATTCAAACTGATAGAATACAAACAATTTAATAATTTGATGTAGGACGGCTACATGTCACATAATAATAGCCTTTAAAAAGATCCATGTTTTCAAAATGTCCCTGGAGGTCCTCCTAGAATTTAAATTACAGACTAAGTATTGTGAGTCATAAGATAAAAACTGCAGTTTGATAGCAAGACTCAGTGGCACCAGGAGGCCTTAAATAGAAGAATTGGTTTTGTTTCAGCTTAGTACATGCCCGTGAGGACTATTATTGATTTTATGATATGAGTTTTGTAACTAAGATAAAAGCAATGGTAAAGCCTTTAGGTTTCTTTCTTTTTTTCCCCTATTACATGAATAAAAAAACAAACCATTTTAAAAGATATATAAATATCTTTCAATAATTTGCTAATGGTGGAGCGGGCAGTTAGTTTTATAATTGGCTTTGAACACACATACAAAAAGAATTCCCCAGATTATTGCTTTTCAGAAAGTCAGAAACAGTACATTTTAAAACATTATATTTAATAATTCTGAATCCATTTTTATATGTCTAGGGAAGCTCTAAGATCAGTTACACCTTAGATTATATTTAATATTATGTGTGTACTTTTCCCACAATATTAGAGGATGCTAAATTCTAATTATTGATCGAGATCAATTAGTTTAACAAATTCATTCAATGAAGGTGATAAGCTAATGTCAAATCTGAACTACCTTATAAACACTGTCTCAAATTTTCTGAAAGTGAGTTCTAATATACTTTGTAAAAGCCCAATTTAAAAACTAGTTTGAAATCCAATTTCCTTATTTGGACAATTACAAAAAGTTTTTTTTTTTTCTGTAGGACAGCAGGATAGATATGTATAATAAACAGTTCATAATAACAGAGAGATGTTCAGAAAATCTTTTAAGACAAAAAAAATCCTGTAATTCAATTATAATACTCTTTTTAATGTATAATTATATCAGTGTGATTTTATTTTAAAATTTGAATTTATAATCTAATGTTCGTTTAAGAAAATCTATTATCAACCTTTCTTGTATTATTTGACACTATTGTTTCTTTTCTGGTTTCCTATGATTTGGCAATTTTCCTCTTGGCTTTATTAATTCTTTTTCCAGTCACTGATCTCTATCTCTCAGAGTCTAGAAGTTTCTGTCTTTTGCCCTATTTTCTCTCCCTTACCTACTTTTTCCCCCCAAAATCACCTCTTCCATGGCGTCAGCCATAAAATGGACATAGATATCTCAAATTATTATGCCTCTCACTTTCTTGCTTTCAACACTTCAGTGGTTCTTCATTGGCACTTAGGATAACATTTCAATGTTAACCAAGTCCTACAAAATCTAGCCTACCTTTCTGACACAATTTAAACACTTGGCAGATGCTACTTCCTCTTGTGATATTCTTCTCTTAGTCTTTTGCTAAACTCAATCCTATTCTTCCTTTAAGTTTTAACATAAGTATCATGGTCTTGAGACACTTTATCTGACATTCACAGTATAAATTTACCTCATAATATTATGCTCTTGGTCTTCAGGGACTATATCAGGGTTTGCAGTCATATATTTATTTATATGATTATGTGTGTGAAATCTGTCATTGATTCCATGCTGTAAGCAATCTGAGGATAGGCACCATACCAAATAAATATATTCATGATTCTATACTGAGAAATAAATACAGAGAGGCTCAATAAATATGTGTTAAGTGTTTGGACCAATCAGGTGCAGTAGTACTTATGAGCAAAGTCATATTTCCAATTACTTTTGGGAATTGTATGGATAGATACATGTCATCTTCCTAAACTTATCATGTCAAAACTACATTCATTTTTCCATGAGAAAAGGTTCCACTCTCAGCTCTACATTTTAGAAATCTGGCACCATGCTTGATTTTACTTCATTTGTCCTCCTCATTATTGTTTTATTTGTGAAATAATTTTATTTCTTCATTCATAATTTTTCCTGGTTTCTCATTCTTTTCCTCCTCCCTAAACCACAAAATTCATCTCCATACAAACATATAACGAAAACACAAATTCAGCTTATATGTATATTTTCTTCTGAGCTGCAGAGGGTTTCAAAAAATGATTTCTATTCCTGGAAGCACAATTCCACATGTTTCTTTGTGACAAGCACACAGTGATCCTTCAGGTCTCTGCTAAGGTGTCATGATTTCTTAGGGAAAACTATTGCCCCCTGCCACAGAATGCTTCCAGAAGATTCAGAAACTGAGGTGGAATTTAGCAGGCTGAAAGTTACTTAATTAGAGTTGACACTTTAGAAAGAAGGGAAGGAAGCATATTTGGGCTAAGTGGGAACTTGATCCATGAGGATGGCCTGGTGACAGCCTTAGCTGACATGCAGGGACTTCTGGTGCCAAAACGGTCCATCAGAGTTGTATGTGGTCTTTACATGTCCACCTCTATCAATCACTGGATATAGGCCTGCTTTGGAGGAGACTGACCTTGGATAAAATCACGGAGATGCTCAAAGGTGAGGCAATCATGAATCAGCTGACAATGGCCTACAGCCGCTCTAGCACTCCAATGTCCTTACTTGGCAGAACTGGGAGACACCTTTCTAATTCAAAGTGGGCTTTTGATTTATCCAAACATTTTGTTTGATAAAAAAAGAAAATGTCTAAAGAAATTTGAATTAAAAATAATCTAGGATGTGTTAATTTAGGATAATGGATAGTGTTATATTATTCAGTGGATTTTTCTGTGCTTTCACATATTTTGAATTAAAAATTAAACACGAGATAATAGCTTTTTCACAGCTCTTCTATCATTCCTTGCTTATCCAGATCATGGTATCCGCCAACCTTATTGCAATTTTTCTATTTAGTTATGTATTAATCATTATTCTCCAAATTTTCATTAAGACATTTTCCCCTGATTTAATCTTTGGACCTAACAAAATGCCAGAAACAGAGCAGCAAATCTGCCATATATACTTTTGAATGAATGAGAACTGCTCTGTGACAGACTTCAAAGGTGTAGATTAAGTGGAAACTTGCCACATGACTGCTCCATATGGCTTGTCTATGAATCATGAAGCTTACAAATTCAGGAAGCACAAGACTACAGGCTCATGAACTGATCTGAGGCACAAAATTCTGTTAGAATGGTCAAACTGTACTCTTGGTTCCAAGAAGGAGAATCACTTTTGTCTCAGTTTCTCACTCTTTTAATCACTTCTTTGACTCTGTAATTAACTTGGCATTTGCATACTGATATATTAACTCCTGACCTTGTAAATCTCTATTCAAGAATTTCTACTAATATCAGAACTAGGCTCTCTCAGGGTACAGATTTCATGTGATCCAGCCCATGGGTACCTATTCCAGTAGCCAGGCTACTTCACTGAAAACCCACCCCAGTGTTAGAATTTGACATTCTAAGGAAGAGAGGAACATGTTGACAGCTGATGGAGGGTACTGAAGAGATTCATTTCCATAACTGACATACCACACATTCCTGGCTTAGATCTTGTACTGAAATAATTTAGGATTAAATTAATGTAATCAATTTATTTGTTCCTGGAGTTTCTGTTAGTACCATGCTTGGGTAAGTGTATCAGTAAACACCCAAAGGAAAACTTCTGCACTGTAATAGATAAATCTGAAAAGCTATATTTGTGAAATTAAACTTTGTATGTACCAGATTCACATACAACTGTTTCAGTTATTATTTAATATTTTATATAAGTTGATCCACTCTTGTTATCTATTAAAGGTTTTAAAGAAAACATTGTATTACTTTCCCAAATATTTTTTCAAACTGCCATTCTCACCAGTAGAAATCAGCTAGTACTTAATTATTTCTAATTAAGAAATATTAGAAATGGCATACTAAATATTCATGGAAAATTCCTTGATGTATTATCAAGAGACTATGCCCTATATGCTCCTGAAAATTAGCTTAGTTATTCCTCTTTCCTTGGCCAGCTGTATCTCACAGGGTTTTAAAACTAGAAATCTGACACAGTTTGAGAAGAATAGCACTAAAACTATCAACATTTTGTGAATTTGTGAAGTTCTTGATCCTTAAATATAAGAACTACAGAATTAAAAAAAAGGTTTAATAATTCCCTTACATAACTTTAATGAGCAAAATTTCTATTCCCTGGTGAGTTTCATTAGTGAAAATACTAAAAAAGTATTGGGACTTAAAGTGAACCATAAGAATATCTTATCATCCTGGATGATATTCAAACCCGTCATTTTTGAGTGAGATTTACAATGGGGAAGCTAGCAAACTGAAAACCCTCATTTTCTCATGAAATCATAGGGTTGGTAGATATTTTGAGAGGTCATATGACTCCATCATCTAAATGAAAGTTAGTTTCATCTAACCCATCCCAAACAGATGAAACTCTCCTCTATTTTAAGACACCTCTACTCTCAAAGGGAATTTTAACTATTTTTTTCAGGGTCAGTTGGAAATGTGACCATCTTAAGCGGTGCTATATAGCTGAGGGTACTCAACATTTGTTGACTGACAATGTGTTACTTAATCTGAAATGGGGAAATAAGTAAATTTTATATCATCTTTTAAAGGAAATGCATATCATTTTTACCTTCTATTACCTAGACTTAAAACTCTCAAGCTATGTTTTAAATAACTCAGCAAATTCCATAAGTTGTTAAGGCTTTATGGTCTTTAAAATGTAGACTTTTAACATAGAAATAATTTTCCCATTTTGAAATTGCAATTATACAAGAAGCTTTCACATATCCAATTTTCCACACTCTCAGAATTATACTATTATTTTCATCTGTATGACTCCATCTTATAAGCTATCATCAGAAAATAAATTAGCCAATGATGTCTTCCCCTAGTTTATGGCTTTGTCATAACTTTTTGGATATACTAAATATAAATATTCCCACATGGGGTAGGAATGTATCTTTTCTTAATATTTCCTTTTCATTTTATTTCATTATTTTACTGTATTATTCCGCTTTGGTTGACCTATTTAAAACACTACTTTAACAAATAAAAATGTTTATGGGGAAAATGGCTAATGATATTACGGTATTGCTACAATCTGAAAAATTTAGTATGAAATACTATTCATATTTTAAAAGTTTCACAAATCACAGGTCAAAGAAGTTTTTCATTTATTTTGTTTGACAGAAATGAATATTTCCAATATCTGCATTGTTCATGTGATTAATTTTTTTAAAGGAGTAAAATCAGTGTAGTGATGAAAGCTTTTCAATAGGTGAGAATATAGTTTAGAGTAGCCAATCTCTAAATTCCCTCAATGATTCCTTTTCCTGGTAGCAGTTTAAGGCCCTATCAAAACTGAATAAGGCTCACTTTGTATTAAAGAGGCTCCTGTAGAAATGGTGGACTTTGTCTAAGGTTAGCTGGTAAAAGACTAGCTCTGGGGAAACTAAATGTCATGTTGTAAGCATATACTAACAGCCTTATGGAAAAGGTCACATGTTAAGGAACTATTGGCCTCCTGCCAACAACCAGCACTAGCCAGGCATTTGAGTGAGCATCCTTGGAAGTAGACTGTAGCCCTAGGTAAGTCTTAAGAAGACAGCTGCTCTGGCCCATATATTAACTGCAGTCTCATGAGGAATCCTGTGCCAGGCACATGACCCACAGGAACTGTATGAGATAATAAATGTACATTGTTTTAAGGTACCAGGTTCCTGGGTTATATGTTAAGTAGCAATAGATAACAATACATTATCCTAACTATTCTTAAGAAAAGAAACAAATTGCCTAATCTTTTCCAATTATAAATGTAAATCATTACCTTGTTCTTTTTTTCCCCCTTGTTCTTAAACATCATTTTTATGTTTGGAACATTAAATATCGATATATGAAATAAATGAAATCAGCAAATTCTTAGCTAGACACAGAAGATGTCTTCGGTGTAAAGCATTATCTATAATTTTCTAGGGATGTGAACACGTATAGGTACTTTGGAAGGAGGACTAAATAAAACCCCAAGTTGGTGATATTTAAAACAGTCAAATTTGGAGCTGAATTTGATAAACTTTGCACAGATTCATAGACACAAAACAGGTACAAATACATATATACATAATACATTGTTTATAAGAGATAAGATTTGGTGTGCAAGTAATGTGAGAAAATTAACCTCTCTGCAGACATCATAGACTAACTAGAACTCAGGTGAGTGTACCTAAAAGCTAAAATATAGTCTGTTTACTAAAGTGCACACATTTCAGCTCCATACAAATTGTAAGATTATATGCCATACATTCAAGCCACCACAGTAAGGATTTTGAACTTAACATGGTAGGTGAAGGGGGAAGAAGAAACAGTGATAAAGTTAAAAAATACATGAAGTTAACACGACTTTGTCTACTCAATGTTTTGTTGTTTTTACTATTACTTCAGTTTTGTTTTGTTTTTTTAGATCATAGACTTTACTTGGATAATCCTCACTGGTAGTTTTCCTGTCTTGAGGTTTCTTCTTTTTTTAAGTCACTCCTTCATTGTTCAAGATGAAACAAACATGGAGACTTTCCCCCAAGTAATGTCCTCAGCACTGTTATGATTTTACTGGTCACAAATAAATCTTTATTTTATGAAAGATTTGGAATTTACTTTAGAGTAATTTACTATGTAGGCAAAGTCACTTTGGACATTGCACATCCAGAGGGAAAACTGTTCACATAGATGGTACTGGTAATGACAGTTCTGGGAGTCCAGACAACTGGTACAAGTTTGTATGTAGCAGGCTTTGTCAATTTTTCTTTAAATGTAGTCAGTCATTTATTACAAACGAATGTATTGAACACAACATTCCTTTCCATGGAGATAAAAAAGATGCTTTATAACTTTTTACTTCTATAGTTTGTTTCTATATTTTCTTCTCACTATACTCATTGTCTATTTTTGTTATTTCTATACTGTTCAAAATTTTAGCTTCACACTTGAAGCTACACAAGTTCTCTCTTCTTTTTTAATTTTCACTTCTCTTATTTTCTGTACATCTAGATGACTTCGGATAATTTTATCAAGTTGCAGGAAAAATCATGGGATGTTTATTAGACTTGTATACATGTATATAATATTTGAATGGATCTGGGGCTAGTCTGTTTCCAAGGATGCTCACTCATATGCCTGGCTAGTGCTGGTTTTGGCAGGAGACCAATACATCCTTGACATGATTTTTTCCAAATGGTATGTGCATATGTGTGTGTGTGTGTGTATACATATATATATGTATATGTATATATATATGGAAAAGAGACCAAATAAATATTGAGTTTACCACCTTACTACCTATGACTAAGGAATAATGTTTCTATACTTATAATTTTTAATCATATAAGTTTTACTGATTTTCTTCAAGCAGGTCATACTTTTTTTATTTTTATAAGTGTTTTTGAAGTTTAACAAATAGCTTCCCATCTTTGTGCAGGTGTGGGTGTATTTTATGGCAACTTAGTAATTGAGTTAATTTTCTCAGATTTGGGGTTTAAATTTTAGTTTTATTTATAAAATGTATTCTATCCAAGTGAAACAGTTTACTTATCATAAGGTCTTATTACTTAAAGGAGATTAAAGATCAGCAACATTGGAGTTACCTGGGAACTCACCAAAATGCAGAATCTCAGATCCCACTTAAGATGTGTTCGCTCAGCATCTGCATTTTCCAGGACAGCAAGGGGACATGGAAATACATTAAAGTCTGATAAACAGGATCATATAAGGTATCCTGTCTTTAAAAGTAAATCATCAATAAAATCTTTAGGGAAAATTTTTCTTTGACATTTTTTATTATATCTAATATTTTGAGTTTATTTGTATTTTTTTTCCTGCCCCTGTCTTTGATACACACACACAAAAAAACCATACACCAATACTTTTGATAACATATTTTAAAGAATTTTCATGTGTGTGGCTCATGTTAAAAATCTATTTCATATATATTTATTGCTTATTAACATCATATATATGAATTTTCCCTCTTTAATATTCATTAGGCATGCTGGATTTTTGTCTATTAATTTTAATCTTGTCAATAAAATTTTTCTCTGCTAGTTTATTTCTTGTTATGTTCTTAAGAAATTATTTAGCCATCACAAAATTAATTCTAGCTAGATAATTTGATGAATGTTCAAAAACACCCATTCCTGTAACTATCACACAATGAAGTAGATTTCCATCACCATGAAAAGTTATTTCATGTGCCTTTTCAATCTCCTATGTCACTCCAAACCAAACACCTAGCAACCACTGTTTCTTCCCCAATTTTTCTGCTTTTTGAGATTATATAAAGCGCATACACAGAAGTTCTGGATCAATGCAGTGCAACTCATGGGCAGTTTTAGCTCCAGGACAAACCATCGGGTAAACCAATTACAACTTAGTTTCCCGCTCTGGCTAGTCTTGTTTCCTACTCCTGACTTGCACAGTTTCATTTCCCTAATAAACATGTGTCCATCTAAACCATCTGTCTCTCTCTGTCCTCAAGACAGAGACCTAAAACAGTGATCAACAGATATTTTGTTTCATTTCCCTAATAAACATGTGTCCATCTAAACCATCTGTCTCTCTCTGTCCTCAAGACAGAGACCTAAAACAGTGATCAACAGATATTTTCCTTGAGGAGATGATACCTAAGTAAAAACTTGAAGAATGACTATATTCCCCTCAAAAAGAAGGCAGTGTGATAATGTTTCTAGAATGTAAAATGTCCTTGTAAACATCCTGCATCAAATATTAGAATGGAAATTTAAGCTAAATTCATATTTTAGATAAATTCTTATATGAGAATGTGTATTTCTTTTTTTTTTTGCCAAGAAATAAATGTGGGAATCCAGGAAAAATTGTAGATAAAGAATAAAATTATTTTTGTTGGAACATAATCATGACAGAGAGGAAAAAAAGTGAAGTAAAATCAAGTGGAATAAAATGTCATAGAGGGAGACTTGAAGATACTGTAAGATAATGAGTATTTTGTTCCATAGAGGTGGTGACCAGGTTTATTTCCTTAGTTTTTCCTTATTTTAGGGGGAAATAATTCAATCTTTCCTATTATGTAAGATGTTAGTTGTAAGTTTTTCCATGATGCTTTTTCTTAATTTGATGAGAAATTTAATTTTTAATAATTTACTATATTGACAAATAACTTGCTATATGTTGAAAACAATGATTGCACAAAGAATGAAAGGAAAGAATTAGAATTCTGTTATAAGATCCATACTGTAGAGAAATCATATTATTTGAAATTATATTGAGGTAAATTAAAATATGTATTGTAAACTTTAGATTGACCACTTAAAAAAATTAGACTTATAATTAACAAGCCAGTGATGCAAGTAAAGTGGAATTATAAAATATTCTCAAGCCATGAGTAGGTACACAGTGGAAAAAAGAAAGACATGGGAAATATAACAAATAGAAAATAATAAAAAGATGGTAGCTTTAAATTCTGTCACATACATACACATACATATACATATATATACACATAAATACATATGTGTATATATATACATACATATACATATATACACACAAACATTTATATAAAATATGAATGACCAAAACATCCCAGTTGAATGGTGAAAATTATTGATTCAATTAAAAACTCCCAAATATATCCAACCTTCAAGAACCCCAGTTAAAATATTGACATGTAGGCTAAAGGAAAATAATATAAAAATTTTTCACACCAACCCTAATTAAAAGAAAGTGGAAATAACTATATAAATAAACTTTAAGGAAATGTAGACTTCAGAAAAGGAATATTGTCAATGATATAGGATGATACTACATATTAGTAAAGGAAGCATTCACAATGAAGGTGTAAAAATCCAAAGATGCACTTAGCAAAGAGCCCTAAGAACATGAGAATAGTAAGATGAAATAACTGAGAAGAAATATGGACAAATTCACAGTTATGGTGAATAGTTCACCAGGCCTCTTTCATTATTTGAAGGGGAAATCAAATCAGGTAGAGAGATCAGTAAGAATATCGAAGCACTAGGTGACACTAAAAATTCATCTGAGCTAAGTGACATTAATCTAACTCACTGACATAAACAACAGAAACACATTCTTTCAAATTCACATGGGTCATCACTATATAGACCACATATATGGTCAAAACAGACCTACCCTGCACCATAATACAAATGGCATTAGTCCTAACCAATATCAAAGAATTAAAATCTTACATGGGGTTTTCACAGACCACAACAGAATTTAACTTAACATCAACAAAAAGATGTCTAGGACATCTCAAAATAATTGGAAACTGCAAATCACCTTTCTAAATGTCAAATGGGCCAAGAAGTCACAATAGATATCAGAAAAAAAAAATGAAAATGAATGAAAACCAAGACAAAACATACTAAGATTTGTGAGGGACATCTAAAGGAATATTTAGAAGGAAATTTACAGCTTTAAATAATTTATTAAAAAAGAAGAAATTGTCTCAAAACAGTAATCTTGTTCTAATACATAAAATATCCTATCTTCAATGGTGTAACTAAAAAATTAAGGTATAGAAAATTACCAGGATCTTTTCTATTTTTATCGGTGATTTTGAGAAACACTGAAAAGGATAAGTTTTTTTTTTAATTTTTAACTCTAGCATAATATGGAAAATTTAATAATTAGAAGACATATTCAAGACATTAAAACCTGTTCTACATTAGTTTAGTAATTCTGCACTTTTTTCCTAAATATATAAATCAGCTTTCCAGGTCCAAGAAATAAATATTTTTAATGAATTTTAAGTTATAAAATTAACACCATTAGTGTAGAACAGAGTAACAGATTTTAGTAAACATTTCTAAGATTTAACTTTTTTAATTTCCTTTAATGAATCTATATTATATCTAATGAATATGTGGTTCACGCAATTAATATTTTTAAGTGTGGCTAATACTTCCATAAAGATATACCAATAGTAAATTAAAGAGAGCTCTTATACCATTAACATACTGTACAGTATCCTTTTTCTTTGCCAGTCTTCTGTACACACATCCTGGATTTTCAAGGGCTCTTACTTGTTTTTCATTATTGTGAGACATTCATTTGCAATAATTTGGCAAAGTATCCTCTTTTTCCACAGTCTTCTTGGGCCTGATTTTCTTGTTTTCCTAATGGTAAGCCCTTTCCATTTAATAAAACCATTTTCCTTACAAAAAATGTACAAAACTACTGAGAATTAAAGTATAAATAAACAATTTTAATTAATCATATGCATTACTTCCCTATGAATAGGTGCTTTAAAACACAGAAAAGCTTTCCTTTTTATTGGAAGGCAAATAACATAATCTCTGAATGCACAAATTAAGAAATCTTGGCCAAAATTTACAAAAATAGGCTAAGAAAACCAGATCTTTCCCTATGCCTTTTAAATATAAGGTCAGACAAAGCCTTTTCTCTGTCTTCTTTCAGAAAAAGTCTATGCTATAAATTTTTCAACTAGGTGTCTTTTCTGTATAACTGAGAAGACTATGGCCTCTTGGGATAGTCACATTATATAATGCTGTTTGTGTAATTTTATTTTCTGCTGTCATTAATTCAGTAGTCCATTCTTACTCACTGCCCAGAAAGTATTTATTCTCAGTAATTCCAGTTTTTTTTACACCAAATGGATAATGCAATAATTCACATTACTCTTGTCATTAATATAACATTGCTTTCTCAAAGTTTTTGGTTCTAGAATTTCAGTTTTCTAAATTACAATATGGTAATGATATTGTACATTTCATCAGACATGTTTAAACCTTAGAAAGTATAAGTCATTTTATCAATACTAAAGTTGTGCCTTTTATGCTCACAACACTAAAAATAAAGAAAAGTACTGCTGAATAAGGTGTAAGAGTTTTTTGTTTATTGTTCTATTTTTATCAGTCTCTAGTGTAAAGATTAATAAAACAATGCAAACAGTCTCTATATTCATTGATATGTTCTAACTTGGATAAGGGAAATAATAATAGTACACACAGAATATGAGAATCTCTAAAATTATGAATTAATATCAATAGTTTAACAAGATATTGGGGGAAAAAAAACTTAGAGGTTACCAAAATAAAAAAAGACCTGGAAACTTAACAAATTTTATATTAGCTACAGTCCTTGAACTCAGAATAGTTGCTGCACATCATAAACATCTAATGCATTCAAGAAATATTATTTTTAAAAGGGTAATTGAAAGGCATGACTGTGCAATTTTTACCAAGAAAATATGGGGATAATACCATATATTGTATTAATAAGACAAACATATGATTCATACGAATATCTTTGATGTTTTCCACTTAAGATATATGTATATAAACATAAGACAATGTTTAGTGAATTATTTTATGCCTTCATCATAATACTACTTCAAAAGTTGTTGGCCATTAAACATATATCTTTTTTCTAGATGTACACCTTTAGAGAAGACATAGCAGGATCTTTTATTTTGATGACAATTGTTACTAATGTAGATTACAGGACTTATTTCCTATTCCTCAACCTTACTACAGAATATTTGAAAAAATTAAATAAGCTAGGAAATAAGAAGAGTTATATATACTTATTTCAATGAAGAAAGGGACTTTTTCAAGGTTGTATCTTCAGTGAGTCTAATACTCATCGGCTTCATAGGACATTCAAAGTTAAATGTTTTAAAACTACAAGTAATGGGAAAAATTACTCTTCCAGCACTCTTTTTCTATTTGTTCTATACCCATTTTGTTCTTTCTGCTCCTTCTCTATCACACATAGAGAAAAGACATCAAGCCTTAAAGACTAAAGAAAACCAAGAGTAGTCTGATGACTCATCAAATGGGAAATAGCTAAGCTAATCAGTAGTGTGCTGGATAACTACCATTTCATCTTCTTTCTTTGTCCCATTCTCTAGTCATTTTCTTGTCAAGAGATCAACCTTGTTTTCTATTTGTGAAAATAGGTTGAATTAGTTAAATTATTCATGATATATGTAAGTCAATTCATTAAATATTTATTATTTTTATAGTAATTAAGAAGCAAAACAAACAAACCCTACTGTTAGGGGGCTTTGTTTATTTTCCTCGGTTCTTGTCCCTGCCACAACAAAGAACTGAAGGGCAGAGACATACTAGTGAAGCAGAGTAAAAGTTTTATTTAAAGTTACCTAAAGAGAGAAAAAGTGCAGGTGACCTCAGGAAGGAGAGATGCCCTATAAAAGGTTTAAGTTTTATTTAAAGAGAGAAAGTGTACTCCAGAGAAAGGGGAGTGTGCGCTACCTCAGAGAGAGAGGTGTGCTGAAAGATTGGGAAAAATTCTACACACTTAAAAAGTGCAAGAAACCTCAGAGAAAGGTGCAAAATGAAAGGTTGGGGGTTCTCCCTTTTAAGGATTTTTCAGGAATGTGACAAAAGGGTAGGGGGGTGGATTTGTTAAGTGGTCTCAAGATGTTTATCTTTGATGAGACATTAAGTTTCTTATCAGTCCTCTGGGGAATTCTGCCAACTTAGCTTAACACAGGAAATTTACTGCTCAGGTCCCCTACCAGGATAGCAGCTTCCTGGTTTGGGAGCTTATCAATTAAGACTGCCTGCCCTGCCTCCAAGGTGAGCTGAATTATTGTTTGCCAAACAGTATGTTAAAAATATTACTTAACTTCTTGGGTTTTAAAATGCAATATTAGCTTTCAGGTAGAATTTTCCTGTCATTATTATGCTGTTTATAGCTGGGCCTTTTATCTGGCTAAAGGAAATCTTACAATGGCATGATCTAATTGACACAGTGAAGACATGGGTTGTGTTCAGATACTTTTCTTTATCTGAGAAATATTCAAACAAATAGACTTATACTACTATTGCTGCTGTGTATAATACTATTATTGTTGTTGTATATGAAAGAATGCATTAAAAGGAGCTATACTAAAATTTCCAAAAGATAAAGAGTATAATAATAGTCTTAAAGAAATCACCATCTAGATAGCCTACATACATATTTACTGTCTGCTAGCACCCCTTTCCTACTTCCTCTTTTGCAAATGATTTTCCTACTTTACAAAGAAAAGTCATTCTTCTCACCTGACATCAATCTTACTATGGTATATTACCCCATGTATGAAGACTTCCAGGAAATTTAAAATAAGGGCAACAGGAAATATTATTTTCAAAGATTTCATGGTTAATCAGTGCACAACACACCACTCTGCAGTTCCTCTACATAAGCAAGGTGTTCAATGGGTATTTTGCCTTGTTGCTGTATTGTTAAATTTAATCTTGTACAGAATGTGGGCATTAGATTTTACATCTTCCATTTGCCAAATAGTTTTAAGTAATATATGCTATTATGAAAGGGTGTTGTGAGAGTAAAGCAAAGAAAGCACTGATTAAAAAAAAAATTAGTGCTGTTTTTTCAAAAATTTAAAAATAAATTCTTAACTGGTGTCTTTCAGCTATAATTGCTGAAATGGGAAAAAAGCTTCAAACACAAAATATACTCAGGATGGTGTGGCACTGACACAAATGTAACCATGTTTTCAAAACTGCCATATTCTTAAGAGTTTGATTGGATGTAGTTCATGGTTAAATATTTTATATACTTTCTATTTTTAATATGCAGTGTTCATTATTTACAAAGGTACTTATAACCTATTTACTCAAATAAAATCATGAAAATTTATTTAAATTACAATCCATTCCCATTTTATTTCTAAATGTTTACTATATCTGCTAATAACAAAACTATGAACTCAAAGTCTAGTTGCTAAAGCTATTCATTTAAAATAATACAGACCTTTTTCTTTCATTAAATGTATAGAAAGAATTTGATTATGGTGTCTAATGAAATTAATGGAATTGTACCTGAATATTTATACATGATCCTTAAATATTTTTAAAGTAGAATACTGAACTTCAACACACTCATGCCTAAAGTGATTACTAAGGTAATAAAATGCCTTATAATCTAATTATTATTTCATAAATATCTTGTAATTTGGTTACATGTTATTTTTTAAATTTAATATTGAGAATTAGCATTGATTTATGTTAATAAAATTTATTACTATATTAGACCTTTGTTCATAATTAGAGTTCTATTAGTAAAACAGTTTATAAAACATATTCTGAAGTGCACTTTTCCACTGTATTTATAATATTTCATGCCATATATATATATAAATAAATAAACACCTCCACCTACTTCAAAAATTCAGTCCCTCTTAGTTTGAGAAAAAAATAAGTTAGATTTGGCCTCTTGGTTCAAAGCTGATTATTGACATTGCTAATGTGGTAGTATGGTGCAATATTTCCACAATCTCCTGCCTGGCCTTAATGCATCTCCATTTCAACAGGTGTTTCTAAGGTGTGGAGAGAAGTAGTCTATCTCTATATCAATAGGTGATTACAAGGGTAAGCAAGGGCATATCTGGACCAGAGATGTTAGATGGGGCCCCTTCTTCTGCAGCCGGGTCGCAAGAGACATGGGAGAGCACAAGTGAATGACTGCTTGTAAGAAATAAATGGGTTTCTCCCACTTTATTTCTCCCTCTGACTGATTTCGGTTTCAAAGATATTTTGCACTGGGATTTCCCCCAGGGAGTTAAATATGGTAAGCATATTCATTACATACACTGGATGAGATAAATATATACATATAATATATTGACAAAAATATGTAAAGTCTAAGGATATAAAAATATTTTGTTCATACATACTGTGTTGACATAGACATACTGAAATTAACTTCTAAGAAATATATCTACAATTCTTCCTGATCATACTGGGCAAGGAAGTTGCAATGCTTTTAAATGTCAATATTGACAACAAACACACTGAAAACTATATCCTTTGACACAAGTATTGAGAATCTGCCCTATGCTAGGCACTGTACTATGGGTAATCATATAAATACTCAAAAACTGTCTACTCTGATAGCTCACATTATATTCCACTTGGAAATAGGATGAACATCTCTAAGACTATGGATTAAGAATAATTATAGAGTTATATGAAGGTGTTATGACAGCAGGAAGGAGGGAAGGAATAATATTTCCACAATCACAGAAATATTATTGCTATAGTGAATTATGTATTCAATTATGATCATGCATAGTGTTCATTCATGTGGTGTATTATGTAATGATGAATATGATGAGGTGATACTAACTCTTTCAGGTTAACATATTTGCTAACAAGTATGTAAATGGAGTCCGGTGATACTTTTATATATCATTTTAAGTGTTGATAAATTTACTTAATTGACATTTATAAATGTAAGGCATATGATACATGGAATATCTGATGTGAGTGATTAAAATACATACCATTTGCAGGGAAATTATTATGTTATATATATTTATACCACTTTATTTAGGCTGTTCCCCAGCATTTTGAAAATCTTTATCACTTTTTCAAAGGAAGCTCCTCACCCTCCATTCTATTTCCCTTCCCCTAGGGCTGCAAAATGTACATCTTGGTGATGAGACAGTTTTAATCATGTAAATGAAGAACATACCCTAGAGGATAACTGAGCAAGTTACAAGCAATCTGGATACAAAACTACATTATGTAGTAGAACCACATACCCGTCCCAGACTATTCAGGGTCTATACACTACAATGAAACAAATAAACTTCTGTGTTGTTTGAGCCACTGCCCTTTGGTTTTCTTCTTCACAGTGACATATTGTGTAACAGATTCCTTTCAACATTGATCAAGGAGACAAGCAAGTCTGTTGTTGGTTGAAAGACTGGGAAAATATTTCATTTTAGAAGGAGTGGAAAAGTTCAGATTAGTCAGTGTGTGAGAAGGTAGTAAAAAAAACTCCATGCATGTTGCACTGAAAAATTCAAGTTTGTGCCTCAAAAGAATCACATGTGGTTTCTCATTTTGAAAGCGTATTTTTGTGACAGGGTAGGAAAAGCAGGTGCATATTTATAATATTTTCAGGAAAGAAGTTATGGTGCATTTCTCAAAGAAAGATCGCTTTTGTCATCACTATTTTACTGGGAAATTCTACATCATGAAAATCCCATCATTTTGGTGATACATGGTACTAATAAAGCATCACGAGGGCCACGATGGTATATATGTGAGTCATAATATATCATCACAATAGTATCTCTGAAATGATTTATCAGGGTAAGTACATGACTGTGGTGGTGTTGCTCTGATGTTGAAGTACCAGCACGAGTATATCCCTCAGACTCAAAATTCTTATTTTAATAATAAATGTTGTATTTTCATGAATTTATTCTTATGAGAAATGAACTGTTGTATGTTAGGTTAAAAAAAGGAAATTCAAAATATTAAATCTGGGTGTTTGACTACAGTGGAAAATGTATTATTATATAAGGAAAGACGTAAGTGCAGAAATCACATGAACTATTTAAAAATTTCTGGAAATATTTTGCTCCCATAATCCAATTAAACATAGTTAAAATTTTGTCCCAGACTTCCAATTTTATTTCTTTGTTCATGTATATTAAGCTCATATTAGAGTACAAGGATATTGTAAAAAGAGGTTATATGTCAAATTTATTCTGTTTTTTAAGTGTCTTCTTTTTAACTGTAGTATCACTGATATACAATCTTATATTGGTTTCAAATGTACAACACAATTGAAAAAGCTGTATCTGAATATTGAAACACTAATGTCCAAATGAAATTATCAGTCCCAAGTAGTAGGTGAATGGAGTGTTCTCCTGAGAGCTTAAAAACAAACAAAACACAAATCCATGCTATTACTTAATTTAGGGTGAGTCAGGTCTTCAATGTAGACAGTAGGGTTTAAATTTGTCAAATTTTTGAAATCAATATTGCTCTACAAGTTTATATTCATACATCCTAGTGGTAGGTGAAATTTTGCTTTTCCATGGAATACTATAGGAGTGTGGCTGCCAAGACTTTTTTTGTCTGTGGTAGACTGCAATGGAGATGTAATGGCTAGTATGATGTTTCTGGCTTTTGAGTTGTAGGGAGGAAATAGTAACTCTAAAGACTGTGGAATTAGGTGGTTGTCGCTAAGTGCCATTGATAAACCAATAAAGGAAAACTGCAGGCACAGATCGATTAACCAGAAAAGTAAAGGCAAGTGTAGGAGAGTCTCCTTGACAGTATTTATACAGACATTTATCTTCAAATCTTAGAGGATACAGAGAGTTGAAGATCAGGCACAGGATTTAGATCTTTACAACTAAAGCAGTCAATCGTGAGGCTGAGAATGTAATACACATTAAGTTATACATTTGGTGCCACCAGCAACAATCCATTATAAAATGGGCATGGCATATATAAAATGAGGTTTAAGTAGATGCAGAGCCCAAGTACACTGCATGAGCAGTTGGCTCAGATTCTCTTGACTCCCTTTCAGCTCACACCTATGGCCTTTTGAAGGACTCCCTTTAATCAGCTGACAGAGCTAGAAAAAGACCAAACTTGTTTCATGGATGGCTTATACATCTGTGTGGCTGCAAACTGAAATGTACAGTCTGCATTGCAGTCCCAAGTAAGGGTAAATCTGAATTATAGTGGTGAGAGGAAATCTTCCTTTTAGTCGGAATTTTTGGTACAGCACCTGATGATCTACTCTAATTGCAAAGAGAAATCACTCAAGTATAAACTTGGCCATGTTAAATGGCCAGTGTTAAATGCCTTGGCTTATTTTACAGGAGGCTAAAAAAACAAAATTAAGAAGACACAGGTAAGAGGTATGTTAATGGACATACTGTATTGGGAACAAAGTGTGAGAACATTTTTATTGCACAGAAATACCCACCGGAGACCATTTGCTAAACAGAAGCACAAAAACATATTTTTAAAAGCCTGTTGGATATTTTTAAATGGAAAAATTGCAACCTCAATTTGTTCCAAAGCAAATAGACCATGGTCCATCTTAAAACTTGCTTCTTTTCATTACTTTATTAATGTTACTTCATTTGTACCTCAAGATTCTATATTTTAGAGACTTTTATGAGGACAAAGGTCAATCTCCCCATAAGGCTTCTGGAAATGGTGGATTGAGTGTCCAAGTTTGTATGTCGAGAGAGAGTTTGAGGTAGCTATAAATATATTAAAAATTAATTTTGGTATACCTGTTCTCTACTAGGAAGATAGACTTGTGTATGTAGAGAACACATAAAGATACTATTTGGGAATGAAAACCATTTTATAACAGCAAGATTTGAAGGTATTATGAAATCAAAAGAAATAACTGGTTGAGAATTTTGTCTTCAGTTGGAATCTATAACAATGCAGGGGTACTGTTGAACTTTGTATTGTTTTTCACGTATTCAAGGAAATGTTTGAAAGCTTGTTTGTAGTTATAAAGTTTTAATTAAAGCATCTAAAATCAGGGGAATTGAAAAGATGTCTAAAAGTATTTCATTTTTTGATAGTGTGCGACACATTTCTACACAACCACTGGACAGTTAATAATGCCCCTTAATAAGTACTTGTTAGAGTAGCCCTGGTGTAGAAGACAGAGAACCTCAGCTTCAATATATTTTGTATGAGGTCATATTTAATATTTAATAGTCATATTTAATAGTTACAAAATATTCATTTAATCAAGAACTAGTCATTGAATATCAAAGTTAATTAAGATTGGAATCTTGTCTGGAAGAAACTGTTGGACTGCAATATTATATGAGAAAACAGATGTGAACTAAAAAGATACTTCAGGAGAAGAACTTACTGGGTTTTCCCTTGCTGAGTTAAGATAAAAATTTAAGAAAATTAATAAAAATTATATACCAGTAAATTAAACAAATTGAGGTAAACAAAGTAGAGAACATATGTGATTCTATTGGGAATGAGGTAAATTCACTAATGAACAGTTTTTTGAGCTTTTTCTTAAAGTTATGAATCATAAAGACTAAGTTTATCTGTAAAAATATAATTGAAACCATTTTTCACATCACTGCATACTTTATTTTGCTTTATATTTTGGAAGCTTCAACATTTCTGGAAAAAATGTCATAAAAATAGTGATTAAACTTTTAAGTAGTGAAGTACTTTAAAACATCAAATTCTAAATTTTTTTTAGAATTTCTTATTTGAAAATAGTCACCTTCATATACATTTATCATACAATAATCTACAAACACATGACACTTTGTTCCTGGTAATAGAAAAATAACTGTTTAACCTATTATCTTAATGGTTTCTATTATTTCAGTGTTAACAGTAATCTTAGAAGCATGTTATTTAATTTTTAGGAGACTAACTTTTCAAAATTATTTTTATTAGGATATGGCAAAGATAGTATTATACTAGAAATATACTCTGGATGTATTACAAAATTCATATAAAGAGAACAGATGAGAACCTCAAGGTCAAAAATCAGGTGTTAATAAGAACAGAGTTTTTCAAAGCTTTCTTAGCTCTTCAGTTGAATCCCTAGATGTTCCAGACTTGTAAAGGAAGGGAAAAGGGCAAAAAGAGGTCGTTCCTTTCAGGGTTTATATATATTGAAGATCATTTTATCGTCAATGCTATTTTAGTTATTTTTTTATATGTCAAAAAAATAATGGATGACTTTCTTTGCCTTAATTTTCATATTTTATAAATAGATATATAACCATATATTTATAAATTATGTAAATATATACTTACATACATATGTGGTTACATTTTTTGTGAGTAGAATTTTGAATTACATGAATTATTCAATTAAAACTAAATAATGGAGAATTAAATCTTATATACAAGAATATGAAGTCACATCCAGAAATGGCTGTTGGGAAAATATAAAAATAGTATTTCAAGCTGAGCATCGCATCACATTTAAATATCAAACAAATAAACTGACATTGCTTTACAAATTATAGTGAATCTAAATTGCTTTAGCAAGTATAGATGACACCATCACCTGGGTAACAAGCTTGTAAGTTATATGCATGGAATTCATGTTAGATTTTAGAATCCATATTTCTCTATATTCTTAGTTGCACAAAAGAAAATAATCAAGTTAATTAATAAATTTAAAATACACCATGGTGGAATATTGCTTAAGTGTGTATCTGTGTGTCTCTGTGTGATTGTGTGATAATTCATGCATTAGTAAGCCAAAAAAAATTACAACTTTTTAAATATGGTTAAAAAAATTCTCACCTTCTGTAAGTTTCTTCCTTGGAACAATTTGTTACTATTTCTCCAGGCACTAACTGAAACCTAGCAACCTGTGCCTTTGTGATTAAAGTCCTATATTCCTGTTTCCTTCTAGAAAGGAAACATAAAATGCAGTTAATTTAACCTTTTTCTCCATAAATAACTTTTTCTTATGTTGTTTAACTTCTGTTATAAGAAATATTATATTTTCACTTACAGAGGACATAATATCAATAATTAAATCCAAAACCCATGTAATTAAAGCTTAAAGAGGCAAAGTTTACTCTCTTTTTTTTTTTTTTAATCATCAGTAGAGAGGGAATTCCAGTGTTCTGGTAACAAACTATGATTGAAAAAGAATGAAAGAATAGAAGACACAGAAAGATCTGGGTAGAATTAAAAATGAAAATGAAATTAGAGTTAATGCAGTAGAAATCGTATTGTATTTGAAACAAATTTTTTAATTATTCACTAATGATTCTGCTCTTTGTGCTGAGGAGAAAGAGATTTAATCAACAAAATTTCTCTCATAGCTTTTACCAAAGAAATAATAAATAAAATCTAGATTGAGTATGACATAGAAAAACAAAACCACCATTGTTTAAATATAATATTGCATTAAGTGGTTGACACTTATATTTTACTTCATGCTAAAATAAATGATAATTTGGCTTTGTTTAACCCATAGGTATTTATTAGTAGCACCTGAAATCCCAATTTGGGTGAGGTTCCTTACAGAGTAAAGGTGTAAGCTGTACTCACTCTGGGATAATTTATTGTTTCTAAATTCAGATCTACTAACTCTAAAATGTGTTCTCCTAGAAAATGTAATATTAATAGTTTGGGAAAGAATATTTCAGAAATTTTCAAAATGTTATTTTTATAAAAATCAGGGCTTTGCTGACATATTAACAATGAACATTGTTCTGTACTTTTTATATGTAATAATAAATACTAAAATCATAAAGTCCTTTTAAGTCACAAAATGAGCATCCCAGGCTGGATATAACAATGATTCTTCTTAAAGTTTCCCATTGAACAATATTATGCATTAGTACCTATCCCATACTTGTTATTTCACAGAATCAAGTCAAAATAGAAAACTGTATTTAAATTCATTAATTTATTCAGAATATATACTTATTTAGAGGAATATTATTGAAAAATTCAACTTTTTTGGAAAATAACTGCAAATAATGGCCATGTAGCCTAAAATTTCTTTATAAACCAACTCCTTTTTTAAAAAAAAGAGCTGAATGTACTATAGTTAAGACAATTTAAATCATGGTTTGACTTAAAATGAATTATATTACCAGTTTTCAGGAAATACATGTTGCCACTTCGGGCACAATGTTTCTGTTCTAATCCTTGGCCTTAATGTTTTGTCCTTGATTTCTGTGCCAAAGTTGAGAGGATGTAGACAGTGATTAATATAATCTGGAATCTAATTCCTCCTGGATAGTACTGCTCTGCCTCATTGTATTAACTCTTCTCAGAAACATGCAGGTGATTATTTTCTTCCAAAAAAAAGAAAAAAATGAAGTCAAGGTCAATGAAATCCTAATATGTAAGTATAGATTTCATTTCTTAAATATTATACACTTACCTAGCATAAAATTTGTATTACATATAGAACAGATACAATACAAATTATCCACAGCCCATCATGGAATTCTATATGAGAAGAATAAATAGCCACAGAGGAGTGGCCCTAAATCCATTGTTTTTAGCAAAATTTTACAGTATATTACAGCATCAAGCAGAGACATCAGGCTTATTCTTTCACCTTAAATGCTTATTCCCTGATATCACATTTCAGAAGAGTATGAAAGTAGAATATGTTACTTTTGTGATATGAGTAGGTAGTGAGGAGACCTATGGTAAGGACTGTTGTTTTTATAAAACAGGAGCTTGATTTAGTATGCATATCTTTAGAATCACTATGAAAAATAAATACAATATAGTTACATTTACAAGATAAGTTTACCCCTATGTTAAAATCAAATCTAGGTTGCATATTAAGAGGCTCTTTAAGAAAAAGTTTTCATTTAAAAGCTGATCATTTCTCAATACAAGGCCAGTAGAAAGTTTCCATACATAGTTCATAGAATTGTGACTCCTCGTCACAAGAAATACTATCCAGAATGCTTTAAGTGCCCAGCCCTGTACTGAGTGCTAGTTTAGATATATTTATTAATTAAGTTTTTTAAACAACTCCTCAGGTAAGAACTTACTTTCCCCAATTTTGCATATGAAGAAACTGAAACAGAAAAGTTGAGTAACCTACTCAAGTTCATATAGCTACTACTGTATTAAAACAGGTTTAAATACCAGAATCCTTGGACTTGACCACCATTCCGTATGGCCTTTGTCATAGTTTTCCATTCTTTGTACTAGTCTAATCAATTTTAGGCCAGCCATGGCCATGACACATAAATTGAGTCTTCATTCTGAGACTTACTTATCATAGCCTTTCAATGTCTTGGTTTGCTCTGGCAATATACATGTTACTTGCCATACGTTCAATGTTAGGCAGGGCTGATATTAGCCTGTACCTGTTGGTTAGCCCACAATGATGTTTATAGGGAGAGTTCTGATTTTTGAGTGCCTGAAGTCTTAATAGTTGACAAAATCTTTGAATATCATTCTTAGTGCCAGCCATCAAAAATGAAATCTTCTCTTTCAGCTTCCTTTATGGACAGGAAGTAAAATAAATTATAAGAGAAATATTTGACTTGAAATGAGAATCTCAATTTTAATTCAATATACGATTTTATACCCCTGCTTTAATGAAAAGCCTTATTAGTTATTATGAGGCAATTTTATTATAAATATATTTGTTCTTATGGGTATAAATGATATAGAATATTAAAAAATTTATAAATATTTATTATTATTATTTCCATAACAAAATTAGTTACCACTGTGTGTGTGTTTACAGTTGTCCCTGAACAAAGCAGAGGCTTAGAGGCACCAAACCCCATGCATATGAAAATCAGCATATAAATTTTGACTCCCCAGAAACTTACTAATAGCCTACTATTGACTGGAAGACTTCCTGGTAGCATAAACAGTCCATTAACACATATTTATATGTCATATGTAATATATATTGTTTCTTACAATAAAGTAAGCTAGAGAAAAGAAATTTTTTTCTGAATTTTCACAAATTTCAAAAAATCTTCCAATAGATTCATTGAAAAAAAATCTGTGTATAAGGGGACCCACACAAGTTCAAGCCCATGTTGCTCAAGGGTTGACTGCATAATATATATATGTTTATATATGGTTGTGCACAACCAATACAGCTATATGTAACTTACTTTTAGTCACTATTAATTTGACTGATTCAAGTTTGATATTTAAGAATTATTGTTAGCAGTGTAGTATCAAAAATAAAAAAATGCTTTGCATACTGGAATATTTAAAGAATTGTTCATTTATTTGATGACGTTTTGGTCAGATACGCCTTCCTTTTTTCAGCTGTTTGACTGACTCTTGCATTTCTGTCCTCTTTCCACAGCCCAGAGCTTTAGTGAATTGCTTGCACCCCAGGGAGAGTTCTGCATTGAGGCTGAAACATTTTTTTAACTATAAGGTTAGATTTTTACTCAGGATTTAGAGAAATCATTTGCCATAATTTTATTTGAATGAATACAAAGTTAAGATGCTTTGGTGAAAGAAATTTTATTTTTTTTGCCAAAAGATGCTGTTTTAAAAGATATTTGAAACATCCCCACAGTAAGAAATATAAGTGGGGCATATTGTTTGAGAACAAGTATTTTGAAATTGTGACTGTGTCAGAAAATTCAGGATTTGTGGTCAACAAATTAAGGATGACAGAGATATGAAAGTGAGTCCAATATAAAACAGAAATGCTCATAAAACACACACATATACACATGCACAGAGTTTACTGCATCTTTTTGTCCAAGTGCTGTATCTTAAAGCCTTCCTATCATGGTGATTTATTTGACGAATTGATTACCTAAACAATATTAGTTTTCATATTCAGACTTTTATTTATCTTTTAAATTTCAAACACTAAGAGTAACACTTTTGTAACATATAAATTCAGAGTATATTTTGTCCAGTCACAATTTCATTCAATATTCATAATCTCCCAATATCTCTTTTTCTGTCTTGCTTAAAATTATAACCAGATTCAAGATTCATCATGGTTAATAAATACTACAAGGAGCAAGGTGATGATATGCATGTTTCTCAAGGTTCAAGGGCATGAAGTCCACAGAATTGGTCCTGGAGCCCAGAAATTCTTGAATATATATTTTAAAAATTTTAATGATAAGTATATTGTTCTCACAGATATTAATATATATACCTTTGAACATCTGGCTGACCTCCATCAAATATTACAGTGAGGTTTTTTTGTGTGTGTGTGTGTGTGTTTCCTAATCATTTTTTAAGTGTTTTTGTTTGTTTCTATCACTAGCCAAAGAATACTGCTTAAATTATCATGTGGTAATGAGAAAAAGTTATTAACTTTATACTGCACAAAGGGATTCCTGCTAGGTGAAGGCCAAATATTGTCTTGGCACCTTGGATAAATTTATTTATTTTTTCATGGTATAAACAGAGAAAATGAGCAATAATTGAGCCAGTACCTGGCACACAGAAGAATAAGCATGACCAGATTAAATGAACCTCTACCTCAGAGGTCTCAACTATACCCACATTTTGAGTAGTATTCCATTTCACCAAAACAGTAGATTAACAAAATAGTTCAAAATATTTTCTATTGGTTTAATAGTACTATTCATTTTTAATTTGAAAAACATTTGCTTTGTTGTTTAATGAATGGTAGAAGCATTAAAAGTTTATTTCTACTTTTATGTATCGCATATTTAAGCAATATTGCAGTAAATGCTTCCTATTTGAGGTTCCAGGAAATGTATTTTGCATTAAAAGTTAGCAAATAGGAGCAAATGTAGAAAAAAGTATTTTATATGTCAAAAGGAAAAGGGAAATTATAATATTTTTATGCAACAAAAGCATTTGCTATGACATGTATTTATATATCTAATGTTAGCATTATATTAGGTTTCTGAAAAATAGAGAAATGATAATTTTAAAAAAATTATGGGAGGCTTAATTTTCTGCATATTAAAATATAAACTATTTATTCAAAACTCTTTCTTCCTCCTAAAAATATTAACTTACTCACTTTTTGGTGTGCTCAGAATTCCTCTAAGGTTATTGACAAGTTTATAAAGTAAGAGTATGTACAAGATCTGGCTTATAGAAGAATGAAAACATTTAAAAAATAGTGACCTTTGTTTTAACCCTATATTAAACTGATCAAATGTGGTATTAAAATAGAAGCCTTTATAAATCTTGAACAATGGTGTTGAGCTTGGAGTTTAATTTCTTCATATATTACGTTTAATTTCAGTAGTCTATTAAAAACTCAGAATTAGAGAAGATGAAAAAGTACTGAATTCAGCTGAAGATTTCCTTGACTTCATGCTAGTAGAATTTATTTTAATGAAATTAATTCAATGAAAATAGAGTAGATATTACTGTTTTGCAGGAAGAGCTACAGAAGTGATATGGTTTCCCAAGCCTGATAAATGACTTACAGATGGAATAGTCCTGCTAGAAATCACACTACCACTCCATTAAACATTATTAAAAAGCTAAAAGTAAAAGGAGACCATCTATTTTAAATTAATGTATGTAATCTTGAGCTTTTCTGTATTTCAGAATAAATGCATTAATTGAGCATAGAAGAGAAGAATGAAAATAATTTAAAACAAATCTAAAGAATTGCAAGAATTAATAATAAAGAAGGTTGAAAAATATTTCCAGTGTGAATAATTTTAAACAGTGTGGAAATGCATTGAGACCTGTTCTCTTTTATCCCCCCCAATATATAAGAAAGTCATAATAATTTAACTATTTCAGCCCAAGAGAAAGGAACCTCACATTTATCTAATACTTGTCTGTGCCGGTCATGGACCATATTTTAATACATCAAATAGAGTTCTTGTTGGATTAAATGATCTGAAGCATGTGATGCCCTTAACACCTATACACAGCACATAGTTCTCAGTGCTGTTTTAGTACCTCCTCTTCTTCCCCTCTCCTCCTTCTCCAGCCCATTACTGCTATGTCCATCTCAGAAAAAGACTTTTTCCCATTGTACATGGCAAATGACTTTTAGAATCATCATACACAAACAATACAGACACTTAAGCTATATTTTCCAAATGCATGGGTTCTGAAACTTATGAATACTGGATTACCTGAAACCCTGTACAAAAATATGAGGCAAGATGGAGAAAAATTGGTGTGCAATGGTTTATTGTTAGAATGAATAAGGTCAGCATTAAGCTAATTACATGAGCAAATTTCCCCCACAGTGCTTTTCAAGGGATTGGGTATGTTTTCTCAGACTTGAATTTCTGCATGTCATGAAAAATCATACAGTTTTGAGAGTATAGTACATAAGCAAATGGTTGGAAATGGCAGTAAAAATATTAATGGGCTTGAATAGAATAGTGTTTGACAAAGACATTCTAAGATGAAGGAAGGTTATAAATACCACTAGTCAGTCAGTTTTCAGGCAGTATGCATAAAGAAAAGAAGTACCTGCATATTTGTGAAGACTTTGTAGTGGAAAATAAAGCTAAAAGTATAAGTAACAGACATTTTGTGGAGAATCATGTCTTGAGGATCTAATCTGAGTTCATCATATTTTCTGGCTTCCTTTCCTTTCTTTACTAAGCATTTTTCCTAACCTATTTAACTCATAGAGAAGTTATTATGTAAACTTTAAATTTCATAGGAAGTGCAATACAGTACAGAGTAGGATACATTTTACAAGGGTAAATATATAGTTACAAAATAATATGATATCTAGAGCTGAGGACAAAATGCTAGGAGTGCCCCGGTGCTGCAGCTGGTTGATACGGAGGAAGAAAAACATTGTAAAAGAAGAAAGTGTCAAGTAAAATTTCAACAATGGAACATAAACAAATTCTTGTCCACTAATAAGAAAATAACTGAAAGGATGTTCTGGAAAATATAAAGGAGAAATGAAGTAAAGTAAAACAATGTAGGCCAAGAAAAAAGATATTATGTGTTGCTTTAACCTGTTGAACATATCTTGTCAAATACTGAGAATGTTTTCACTTTCATTTTCTAATATTCACATGATTTATTAACTTGTATTTGCAAACTTTATTAGTATGTAACTATCTGAGATACAGTAGCCTAAAATAACAATTTATTTATTATGGTCAGTGATTCTGTGGATCAGGAAAATGAGAGGGGCCCGGCACAGGCACTTCTCACTATGGTTCTCAAGCAGTTTTAGTCAGGTGAGAGCCGATCTGCTTGCTTTATGCTGCAGTTACCTGCAGGGAATTGGTAATCTTGGTTGACAAATAAGTATGCCAATTTTCAGGACTTGAAAATATCTTATAAATGCCTGTTTTTACATCTATCTCATCCCCTTCACTGAGAGTTTCTATACACTTTGAGTAGGTTTTATTCATTTCTTTAATTCTCAAAGATGTAACATAACACAAGGAACTGTACAATGAAATACTTACAAAGGCTCAGACAAAGGTAGTAGCCCAGATGGAGCATGAGAAATGGTGAATGACATGGGCTTGGCATGAGGAACGTGTGAGAAAGGTCACTTTTCTTCACAGCATATGGGTGCACGTTTTATCTCACTTGTCAAGACTTGAAAGTATCTTAAGAATGACTATGTTTAGTGGAAGCCTCTACTGTGTCAATATCTGGGGAAAACTAAAAATCAAATGAACAAATGTTTAGAAGCCATTTCTGGAATACTTACTCTGTCTTTTGCAAGAAGAGCACATAAATCCTCACTAAAGAGTGAAACGATATAGGATAAATGAAAAATATGGTTGTGAAAACTATCAGTTCATTGCAAAAGGAAAATTTCTGTTTGCGCAATAGGATGGCAGTAAAGCATAAACAGGGTGGTTTAGCTTCTGGAACTAGGGATCAGCCACAGTGAGATCCTGTCCTGAGCTGCTGCAGCTACAGCTGGTGCGATCCAAAATAAGAGACCCTGTGCATCCTGGAATATGGCCATCTCGATGCGTATATTTTATTAGTAGCTTTAAAATTGTTTTTAAACAGTATATGCTAATAAATTGACAATATCAAGGATGTAAGTTCTATTTTCCCGCAGAATCTGATAGAATACAGGGAGGAAGAGTAAAGATGAGGTAAGCAATTGTGGCAAATGAGAACAGGGTCAGAGCTACTTTTAGGCAGCCAGTTGTTATCATTAAAAAAAAAAGGTGTCCTGGTTTTGTTAGACCTACCTTCATGATTAGTCCCATGTCCTTTTTTTCATGTGAAGTATCGTAAACATGTTATGGGTATAAACACAATATAAGCAATAGCATATGTGCATGCACATGCACACACAAATCTGTGGGATAGGCCAGCTGTTTGTAATTTTTCACGTAGCATAGGGTAAGCATTTAATAGTATGTGTTGTTTGTAAGAGCACCATTCGTAATAATGTATTTTGTCTTCAAATATTCTAGGTTAAATAATAAGGAAATGTTAATTTGGATATATTTCATCGACCCAGTCATTACTCTTAAGTAATAGTATTGGAATGCTGTATATTCGTTGTTCTAAGTTGAAATTAGAAAAAATATATAAAATAAAAAGGACAAAAGGTTGCATAGTGCCCTCTGATATGTGTACAGGGCTTTCATTGAGCCACAAGGAAAGCAGTCTTTAGTGATGCTACAAATGTCCTTTTAAAAGGTGGCTGACACTGTCAGGTGCAGTAGTTGAGAAATCCATGTAATCTTGTTTGATGTTGAATCTAAGGACAAAGTACTGAGTTCTTTGCCCCAGAGGAGTGTTATATGAATAGGAGGCTTCTATTTTTAGGTCTGTCTCTCAGGGAATTTTTGAAAGAATTCTAAAATATGATTTTTTAAATCTAGTTTCAAATATTTTGGGGGGTAGTTTTTGATATGGGAAATTAAAATTAACTAGAAGAAAATACTTTATAATTTCAAAATTAGCATTAAAAAATTTAAACAGAGTTGGAGATAGTTACTGTAGAAGTCAAGCATGTAACTCCAAATGAAGACCATTAATAGACTGACATGTGAAGTCCTTATACATTTTATTGAAGCTTCTGATAAAACTAAATTATAAGAATTTCTCACTGATTATATGAGCAAAAAGGTGGTTTGGATCAAAATCTAATAGAGAAAACTGAGTAAGTTTATGTGAAGAAATCAAAGGTACTTTGTTTTAATAAAATCATGATTTAATAAAATGCATTTTTAAATGATACAGAATTTCTAAGATGTGTGATAAAAATATACATTTTTTCTCTATCAAGTTATAGGGAGGGCATTTCCAGAGAAAGAAAAAAGAAAAAAGATGATTTGTATATTTTTGTACAATGTCTCTGGCTGCTGCTATGAAACTCAAATTATTTTCTTTTTTTAATTCCACATTGTCTTGTCTATGAGGAGATATCAATATCTGAGATACCTGCAAAACTTTAACAAATACAATAAATCGAAAGTGTAATGTAACAGCAAAGGCAAATGGTCATTATAGAGAAAGCAACAAGGTTAGGACAAGATTACTGAATATTTCAATGTCAAACATACAATCACTTCAGTAAGTGATCTAACAAATATGAGCTCTACAGTGTCAACTTGGGATGGAGACTGGGGCTGTTACAGACTGACATTACTGTAATTAAGGAATGAAAAAAAATAGCAACATTTCAGGACATAACAAAGTACACCATCTGGGCCTGCCAACTATAAATATTAAATATGGAAAAAGAAAGGACAAACAAAGCTAATATAAGCATCAAGTCATTTTGCAAATTCATAAAGAATCAAAGAAAATCAAAGAATCATTATAGCCTCTAAATGCTTCTAAGGGTAATTTGTTGATAAAAGGAGTTGGCATCACTTCATAATTTTCAAAGGAAGATATAAGACAGATGTCAGAAACAGATGTACACTTCCCAGAAAGGAGAAGGAATGCTGAAGCAAATCAGGATCATTTGCAAAACAGAGATCAAATAAACTGGAAGAAAAATAAAGACTGAGAAAGCACTAGTTTTACAGAGTTGGCTTAGTCATCAAATCAAACTGATGCAAATCTCCACGTCACAGACTCTTAAATTTGCAAGTGGCATGCATTGAATAGACAAGTTACTATCCTGCTCCATGCATACATAACACTGTGGCAGCCCAAGAAAACACACCGAGATAAAGAAGACAACTAGCTGCAGACACCTCAAGAGAGGACAAGCTACAAAGTGAACAGGTGTTTACCCTAGTCACAGTGTGTTAATAAAATCATCACACCATGGTGGAATAACAATGTTTCTTATATACCTCTCTCATCTATTAAATCAATCATTCATCGACCATCTATTGATCTACAACTAATTGGGAGTTTCTTCCAACTATAGCCTCAGACACAATATAATTGATGGTTTTTTTGGAGGTTAAACAGGTAATAAATAGATAATTAATTTCAAATAAGAGCCTTTTATCTGGTTTGAAACATTGGATCCAAGTCGTTCTTTATTTAAAGGCGTGAAGGTAAATTTGACTTGTCTATGTTTGGAGTATGTCAAAGTAAGAGGAAGATGAGGGTAACTTTACTTTCTATTTTCCTGAATTATCCCTTTTGTATATATGTGTGAGTGTGTGTATATAATAGACACATACACCTATGTGTATATAAAGATATTCATACATGTGTACCACAAGTGTCCATACGTGTAAAATAACTTATGTGCGTGTATGTGCTATATGTGTGTAAGATGCAGGTGAAAAATCTTTAATCTTAGATTCAGCAATAGAATTGGCAATACACACATACATATGAAGATGACTGTCAGCTAAAAAAGTATCTGAGACTCAGCAATGGAACTGATCACTACTTATACCTATAGGTAAAGTAATAAATATCTCTATATTTATAGGATTATTTTGCTTTTGCAGCTCTTGTCTTCAATCACTTACTCAAAAAAGGTAAACACTGTGACCGAGAAATGTTTTAACAATTGGTAATATTGATCACACATGCCCTCTCTTCTTAATGACCCCGATGATCTTTACCTTTT
>JAVSCE010019598.1:0-14489 GCA_032199065.1 Smutsia gigantea
TTTTGTCTGATTGCCGTGGCTAGGACCTCCAGTACCATGTTGAATAACAGTGGAGAGAGTGGGCATCCCTGTCTTGTTCCCGATCTTAGATGAAAAGCTTTCAGCTTCTCGCTCTTAAGTATGATGTTAGCTGTGGGTTTGTCATATATAGCCTTTATGATGTTGAGGTACTTCCGTCTATACCCAATTTGTTGAGAGTTTTAATCAGGAATGGATGCTGAATTTTGTCAGATGCTTTTTCAGCATCTATGGAGATGATCATGTGGTTTTTGTTCCTCTTTTTGTTGATGTGGTGGATGATGTTGATGGATTTTCGAATGTTGTACCATCCTTGCATCCCTGGGATGAATCCCACTTGATCATGGTGTATGAGCCTCTTGATGTATTTTTGAATTCGGTTTGCTAATATTTTGTTGAGTATTTTTGCATCTACGTTCATCAGGGATATTGGTGTGTAATTTTCTTTTTTGGTGAGGTCTTTGCCCGGTTTTCGTATTAGAGTGATGCGGGCTTCATAGAATGAGTTTGGAAGTATTCCCTCCTCTTCTATTTTTTGGAAAACTTTAAGGAGAATGGGTGTTATTTCTTCTCTATATGTCTGGTAGAATTCAGAGGTGAATCCATCAGGCCCGGGGGTTTTGTTCTTGGGTAGTTTTTTGATTAGCAATTCGATTTTGTCGCTGGTGATTGGTCTGTTTAGTTTTTGTGTTTCTTGCTTGGTCAGTCTTGGAAGGTTGTATTTTTCTCAGAAGTTGTCCATTTCTTCTATGTTTTCCAGCTTGTTAGCATATAGATTCTCATAATATTCTCTTACGATTCTTTGTATTTCTGTGGGTTCTGTTGTGATTTTTCCTTTCTCATTTCTGATTGTGTTTATGTGTGTAGATTCTCTTTTTCTCTTAATGAGTCTGGCTAGGGGTTTATCTATTTTGTTTATTTTTTCAAAGAACCAGCTCTTGGTTTTATTGATTTTTTCTATTGTTTTATTCTTCTCAATTTTATTTATTTCTTCTCTGACCTTTATTATGTCCCTCCTTCTGGTGACTTTGGGCCTCATTTGTTCTTCTTTTTCCAATTTCAGTAATTGTGTCTTTAGACTATTCATTTGGGAATGTTCTTCCTTCTTTAAATAGGCCTGGATTGCAATATACTTTCCTCTTAGAACTGCCTTTGCTGCGTCCCACAGAAGTTGTGGCTTTGTGTTGTTGTTGTCATTAGTCTCCATATATTCTTTGATTTCTGTTTTGATTTGGTCGTTAACCCATTGATTAATTAGGAGAGTGTTGTTAAGTCTCCATGTATTTGTGAGCCTTTTTGATTTCTTTCTAAAATTTATTTCTAGTTTTATACCTTGGTGATCTGAGAAGTTGGTTGGTAGGATTTCACTATTTTTGAAATTACTGAGGTTCTTTTTGTGGCCTAGTATGTGGTCTATTCTGGAAAATGTTCCATGTGCACTTGAGAAGAATGTGTATCCTGTTGCTTTTGGGTGCAGACTTCTGTAGATGTCTGTTAGGTCCATCTGTTCTAGTGTGTTGTTCAGTGCCTCTGTGTCTTTACTTATTCTCTGTCTGGTTGATCTGTCCTTTGGAGTGAGTGGTGTGTTGAAGTCTCCTAAAATGAATGCATTGCTGTCTATTTCCTCCTTTAATTCTGTTAGTATTTGTTTCACATATGCTGGTGCCCCTGTGTTGGGTGCATATATATTTATAATGGTTATATCTTCTTGTTGGACTGACCTCTTTATCATTATGTAATGTCCTTCTTTATCTTTTGCTACTTTCTTCGTTTTGAAGTCTATTTTGTCTGATACAAGTACTGCAACACTTGCTTTTTTCTCTTTGTTGTTTGCATGAAATATCTTTTTCTATCCCTTCACTTTTAGTCTGTGTATATCTTTGGATTTGAGGTGAGTTTCTTGTAGGCAGCATATAGATGGGTCTTGCTTTTTTATCCATTCTGTTACTGTGTGTCTTTTGATTGGTGCATTCACTCCATTTACATTTAGGGTGATTATTGATAGGTATGTACTTATTGCCATTGCTGGCTTTAGATTCGTGGTTGCCAAGGGTTCAAGGGTTGCTTCTTTACTATCTAACATTCTAACTTAACTTTCTTGTTAAGTAATTGTAAACACTGTCTGATGTTTCTTTATTTCTCTTCCTTCTTATTCCTCCTCCTCCATTCTTTCTATAATAGGTGTTTTATTCTTTGCCTTTAGTTAGTATTTGGATGGTCTGCTTTCTTTGGTATGATTTTATTTTCTCTGGTGACATCTTTTTAGCCTTAGGTGTGCTTCCATCTAGAGCAGTCCATATAAGATATCCTGTAGTGGTGGTTTATGAGAGGCAAACTCTCTCAACTTTCGTTTATCTGGAAATTGTTTAATCCCTCCATCATATTTAAATGATAATCGTGCTGGATACAATATTCTTGGTTCGAGGCCCTTCTGTTTCATTACGTTAAATATATCATGCCATTCTCTTCTGGCCTGTAAGGTTTCTGTTGAGAAGTCTGATGATAGTCTGATGGGTTTTCCTTTGTAGGTGATCTTTTTCCTCTCTCTAGCTGCCTTTAATACTCTGTCTTTATCTTTGATCTTTGCCATCTTAATTATTATGTGTCTTGGTGTTGTCTTCCTTGGGTCCCTTGTGTTGGGAGATCTGTGGGCTTCTGTGGACTGCGAGACTATTTCCTTCCCCAGCGAGGGAAAGTTTTCAGCAATTATTTCTTCAAAGACACTTTCTATCCCTTTTTCTCTCTCTTCTTCCTCTGGTACTCCTATAATGCGAATATTGTTCCGTTTGGATTGGTCACACAGTTCTCTTAATATTCTTTCATTCCTAGAAATCCTTTTATCTCTCTCTGCCTCAGCTTCTCTGTTTCCTGTTCTCTGATTTGTATTCCATTAACAGTCTCTTGCATCTCATCCAGTCTGCTGTTAAGCCCGTCGATCGCTTGTCTGATTTCTGCATTGTCTTTCCTCACTTCCCTCACTTCCTCCCTCAGCTCTTGCACATTTCTCTGTAGATCCATCAGCATGGTTATGACTTTTATTCTGAATTCTTTTTCAGGAAGACCATGCATTTCCATCCCTTCAGGCTGCCTTACTGGGGTTGTCTGGTTGATTTTGGTCTGAACCATGTTCCTTTGTCTTTTCATGGCTGTAGAATTGGTCACTGGTAGTTGACACGTATGTCAGCTGGGCTCTTTAAGACTTTAAAAAGAGAAAAAAAAAGAAGAAGAAAGAAAAAAAGAAAGAAAAGAAAAAACAAAACAAAACCGAACGCCCACCAGAGTAGATTCTGTGGGAATGCTGTAGGTGGCGCTATTGCCCCACTATTCCACAGCCATAGCTGCGCTGCTCCACAGGGCCCTTTATCGCTCTGGCAGGGGTGGGAACGAATAGGAAGCTGTTGATCTCAGTGAGAAGTGTAAGTATGGCTACGCTTTCCCAGTTGCCAGCTAAGGCGTCTGAAACTCCCCAGGACTCCCAGCCTGCTGGGCTGAGTGTGCTGGGGCGATCTGACTCCTCCGCTGGGCTCCTGTCTCTTTAAGACCACTGAAGAAAGCGCACGCTTTTTTTTTTTTTTCCTTCCTGGGAGCCGGCTGCAAGCACCGTGGCACGTTCCCCGCTCAGATCCTGCCCCTCTGTCTCCAATCTCCGCTGCACTGCGCAATGTGGGTCAGCGCTCCCCGCGCAGATCACCGGGGCTGGCTACTTCGCGGGGTGTAGTTCCACTCCCTCCTGGCTCTGAATCCTCTCCTCCCGCTGGTGCGCTGGTGTTGGGGAGGGCTCAGGTCCCGCTGGGTCGCGGCTCCATATCTTACCCGCCTCTTGGGGTGCCGAGTCCTCTCTGGTATAGCTGCATGCAGTGCTCTTTCCTGTGTATTCTGGTCTCTCTTTTAGGAATAGATGTTTTTGCTGTGTTTTTGTAGATAAATACAGTGTTGGGAGGAGATTTCTGCCGCCCTGCTGGTCGCGCCATCTTCCCGGAACCCGTTTATTTCTTAACATAACCCATGCATAAGCCAAGAGATGTGATTTCCAGTTTTGTTTTGGTTTTTTTAAGCACAGTATCTTAAAGACAGTTGTGAACTAATTTCATTACAGCATCCTTACAGATGTTAGCTTTTCCACCAGTCTTTTACTGTTTGTGGCTCACACCTAGACGGTAATTTTGTTTACAAACTCATCTTTATCAGATATTTAAGAACATTCGACATAGTTTCATTGAAACAAGTCTCCTTTCACACTCTTAACACTTCATTAAGTTTTATCATTAGCTTATCATACACAGCTGGCATAATGGGATTGGAAAAAGCACAGGAGTGCTAGGTTTGGTAAAAAGAGAGCAGCTTCCTAGACTTGAACATTCAGAGTATATCAGTCAACTTTTCCAGAGGAATAGGGATATAGATTAATCTGAAGTGTCAGTTGAGAGAGCTGCTGGTTTAATTACAGAAGTAGTTTCAGCTTTTGAAGTTCTTTGTACAGGGATAGTTAGAATTTTTTAATACTTGGTTGACTTATGGTAGAATTAAAAAGCATTTAAAAAATACGTTTTTATGAGAAAATAGTTTCCAGAATTTTGTGGTATTGTAAAAATAATTAAACATGCTTGCTGATTTTTTTATTTTTATTTTTTTAAGAGAATAATAATGATCAATGAATGGTATTCCTGAGTTTGTTGCCATGCTCTTCTAGGATCTGTCTTTGTGTCATTCTCATTTAAACTTCCCTCTTTTGGTGGCACTTCCTACATTTAAGTGAATTGACTCTAAGAGAAAGTTTCTGAAAATGATATGTCCTTTTTAGAATTATATGTCTTTTAAATGTTTGGATTACTAGGTAAATATGTGGATCAATTTGGAGAATTTATAGAAAATAGTTTCTTCTTCTGCTTAGGATGGTACTGAGGAAGACCCACAGACAGAGCTGGCCATCATTCATGGGCAGATGGCCTATATTATGCAGCTTCAGGGTCGTACAGAGGAGGCTTTGCAACTTTACAATCAGATAATAAAACTAAAGTAAGTGCATACTAAAATTAAATGTCTTTTGTATGGTATGACCTTTCTTTTTAAAGATTTGTTCCTTTTTGACTGTTGTTCACAGGCCAACAGATGTGGGATTGCTAGCTGTGATTGCAAATAACATCATTACCATTAACAAGGTATGAAATATCCATGCTTTCCTATCCTTAACATTTTACCCTGAAAGCATATTACCCCAGCTTTATCCTAGGATAAGTGTTCTTTTTTCCATGACAAAATATTTGTAGCAAAATCACAGTGGGGAATATTATTTAACTGTCAGAATGATGATGATTCTACAGAGTATATTCAAGAAATAAAAATTTTTTGTAGTTACAGACCCTGGACTTTAAAATCTTAACCCTTTGCCCAGTTTATAATAATGTGGAGAATCTCTATTTGTTAGAGGCATAAATTATTTGGACTCCTAACCTTAAAAAAAATTTTTTTCAGTGTAAGCATGTTTTCATGTGATTTTTTTTATCTAGTGAGTTTGAAAATGCAAATTTTATGTGTAACTGTTTTCTTTCCAGTGGTTTCTATTTTGGGGTGGGGGAGGAGAGACATGGGCAGGTTCTCTCTCACTTTGCTCCACCCCCCAACCCAACTATAAAATATGAGTATATGTATAGAGAGAGAGAGAGAGAGAGACAATCCTAAAAATACTAGTCAAATTAACCACTATTTGGAACATTGTTTCAATGGAAAAATACTTCAAGTTCAGATTTGAAATGCAAGTCAATAGAAGATAAGTAACTTTCAGTTTCTCTTTATATGCCATGATACAGCATTTTTCAAGTGCCATCTTATTTCATCCTTACAGTTACCAATTTATAGGAATATAATATGAAGCTGAAAGGAGTTAAGTGATTTGTATAATGTCACAGAAGTACAACTTGGATTCAGATTCCAGTCTCTGACTTCAAAGTGTGTGCTTTTGGTCCTTCATGGTACCTCTCTCCCTGTGTAGCAGAAATTCAGAGGGTACCCAGACATGGGGTAATGGTGGGGGTTATAGTTATAGGATGTCACAGGACATTGGCATGGTTTAGGTTTCCAAAAATTCATGCTGGCTTTTGAATCTCAGCAACAATATTTACCTGACTATGTTATAAGTGATTAGAAATGCAAGTGAGAACAAATTCTTTTTATCTGATAGGTAATTGTGGGGAGGAGAGGGTGTGAAACACTGTGTCAATCTTAATGTAATTGTACACTGATCTTTCTTTGGTCTACAGGCGTTTATTTCTGACTTTTTATTCAAAATAGTGCTTCATGCAATAGGTAATGCAAAAGAAATATGAAACATGGTCTTAATCATTACATAGTTAAAGAATCTAATTCTTACATTGAGAAAAATTATGCATATTTAAAATTCCTCTCTGTATATTTTATAATTACAATATATGGTAAAAGAAAAGATATCTGGTTGGCAAATTAGAACTTACCCTTGGAGAAGGGATATAGTTTAAAGGTTAAGCAAATGAACATAGGAAACAATATTTATGACTTGGGGGAAGTGAGAAAACAGAAGATACATGTTGGCTAGTTAAAAAAAATGGTTATTTTTAATGATATCAAGGTATGGGAGGCCTTGAAAATGAAATTTTTTAATATGAGTGCCATGATAGCAAAGTTTAAGAGAAATCTGGCAGTGGCGTGCATGATGAATTGAAGTATTAAAATAGTGACATAGGAATACCAACTAGAAATACAGTTTTTTGAGAACTGATTTATATGAAAGCCAGTTTCTTACTGTACATTTAAAATAATTTCACATTTGAGCTTCACACTCAGAAAAATAATTTATTTTAGACTTCTTCTTTGCCTCCTGTTAGTCTTTAAACTGGTAGAAGACCTGATTTAAAAACACAGTGGTATCACTTATTTGTATAAATGCATCATTTAATAAAGCTAGAATACTGTACACATAGTGGACACTCAGATGCTCAGTTTGTCCTCAGGATGTAATGTAACTTAATTATCTTTCTTCTTGAAAGGTATGTGACTATATTTCTTAGACAGATAACGCTGCTTGCCCTATACAAAAATTTCAGAAATTGAGCTTCTTTGTGCTTCTGCCTAGGTGAGAAGGGCCCTAAGAAAAGGGAAAACAGTTGCTATGTTACATTGTATTTTTTTGCTAAAAATGAGTACATAGGAGGTGTGAATGTATTTCTCAATTTTAATGATATGCTTACATAATGACAATATTTAAAAAAGACCAAATGAGTTACTTTCCTCATTGCAAATTTAGTTATCTTTGTAGTCCTAATTTCCACTGTGCTGTCCCTATGTACTTTTCTCTAAAAAGCTCAGAACAAGCATTTGATAGTAGAAAAATAAAAGAAAACCAAAAACCCAGACACACATTATAAGGGTCTTAGTGTAGGCACCACAACCAAGTAGATATAGTATGTTCCCACCTCTTATGTTGCATTTATACAAAATAAATGAAGGAGGAATAGGCCTTGGAAAGTTAAAAGAGTTGAAGTCTTAGATTGCTGTTTATGGTGGGTTAACTTTTCTTTGCCAGGACCAAAATGTCTTTGACTCCAAGAAGAAGGTGAAATTAACCAATGCGGAAGGAGTAGAGTTTAAGCTTTCCAAGAAACAACTGCAAGCTATAGAATTTAACAAAGCTTTACTTGCTATGTACACAAACCAGGTAGGTAACAGACCTCTTTTCCCCTATTTTGGAGTATGGCATAAGAGGCCGAATTGGTGCATCAGTCTAATCTATTTGTATTTTTTGTTTATATTTTGTCCTAAACCCATGTATTCTTCAGAATGTTACATATTATAGATGTTACTTGTTAAACTGTTGGCACAACTCTTTGTAAAGATGTGCAATTGGTTGCTTTTAAGAGGAAAACAAAACTATTCATACATGTAATGAGATAATTTTCTCATTACCTTATTTCTAATCTCTGAATTAAAGTAAAAATCAAAGATGATGATCTTACAGCTTTAAGATCCATCTTTCATTGTAGTTTGTGCATAATTACATCAAGTTAAAAACATTAAAGAGGTCAGTTCTAACTCAATGTGCATTGATTCTAATTATGATTTCATATTCTTATAGAGCAGAGGTTTTCAGTGGTAGAGTAAGAGGCAGTAAAACTTAGAACTTGTCCTTTCCTCAGTGCTTTCAGAAATCAGCTTAAATTCATACATGGAAATCTTTTTCTTATGGGAAAAATAATTGAAAATAGTTTATGTAAACTACTTCCCTCACCCCTGGCAGTCCTACACTTACTATTTTGTTACCACTGATTCTTCTCCCCTTCCCCATTCTTTTCTTTTTGTCATTCACTTAATGTTTAATTTCATTAACCAGCTTATTTTTGTGGGGGAAAAATACTGTCTTCCAGGGAGAACAGTGCCGCAAAATATCTGCCAGTTTGCAGTCCCAAAGTCCTGAGCATCTCCTGCCTGTGTTAATCCAAGCTGCCCAGCTCTGCCGTGAAAAACAGCACACCAAAGCAATAGAGCTGCTTCAGGTATAGGAATTACTTGAATTTTTAATGATGTAGCCTTGTTCACTTTCATTATGTTATAATAAAATACAAGCTTATAAATTTCATGGGAAAATTAATAGGTAATATACCACTAGGCAAGTTCCAGAGTGTCACTTTAATTAATTCTTGGGCTGTAGCTTTGTTTCATATAAATTTTCCTTAGTAAATGTTTTCCCTAAACCCTGAAGAATGTTTTTCATCTGGAGATTGACTTAACATGAGTTAAAGAATTTTAGGCTTGTAATAACTAAAACATGCTTATTCCTTTTTCAATAATGTGTTCTCCAGTGAGTTCCAATCCAAAACAATTACAGTTATAAATGATACTGCCTTGGTTTTTGTCGACCTGACTCAGCTCTTAGATTATATGTTTGAAATTTCTTGAGGGTAGATAACATTGGAAAATTGGACAGGATAAAAAAGTTGCCTAGGGGCTCTCAGTAAGGAGGTATCATTTTTCAAAGTTAAAATTTTGACCTGAACCCAGAAGTTTAATATTTTAATATTTTAAAACTGGATTTAAAATTTTATGTAGCTGAGAAAATTTGAATGTGTTAGTTGTATAAATTAAATGTGATTTTTTTTCCCCCCTCTAACTAAAAACATTTCAGGAATTTTCAGATCAGCATCCAGAAAATGCAGCTGAAATTAAGTTGACCATGGCACAGCTAAAAATTTCCCAAGGTATTAACAATGATTCCATCATGATTAAAATATCATTTTAAGAGAAACATTGTTGGAATGATTCTGAAGTAGTTGGGGACTATGTGATTTAAGAATTTTTACATAATGGTAAAGCATAATTAATGCTGTTTCAAACATGAGACTAGGTTGTGTGAGCTTCCACAGATTGAGTACTGAGTCCACCTTTTCTTGGGTTATTCCTGAATTGTTAGAATGATTTTCAGTCTATGCCTCGGAAGTCAGTAGAAGCAAAGGATTCCTCTGTTCCAAAAGACCGTACTTACTCAAATTCCCTGAATTTGTCATGTGCACAATGTTCATATCTGTTATTTGGTAATATTTGCAGGAAATAACGGTTATTTGCATCTTAGTTTTCAAAATTTCTTAGCTTTTTATCCTTCATTTGCCCTTTACAACCCATATCTTTGGGGAAGAAGAGGCAAAGAAATTTAAGGAAAATGGATGTTCTTGACTCTTACAGAAAACTACTAGTATTTTCATCCATCATTTTGAACCAACCTTGAGTGTTTATCTAGAGCTGGGTTGTCCATATTTGGTAGCCACTAGCCACATGTAGTTATTTTAAGTTTAAATTAAAATTAAGTAAAATAATTCAGTTCTTCATTTGTGCTGGGCACATTTCAGAAGCTTAGTAGCCACATGTGGTTAAATTGTTCATCACCACAGAAAGTTCTGTTAGACAGCTCTGGTGTAGACTGTGCATTCTGTGTGTGTGTATGTGAGAGAGAGAGAGAGAGAGGTCTGAGAGGTGGGGTGGGGTGGGTATTTTTTAAAAATTACAGATATGATGGCTGAAATGAAAATTTCATGGGTAAAGGGAAGGGGAGTTGGTAATTAGGAAGGAAAAATCTGAAAAGACTCATTAGTGGGTAGTAATGAAAACAAGCTTGAGAAACACTGCTCATCTCCCTGTTACTCTGTTCTCACAATTTCCTTACCTTCCTCCCTTATTTCCTTTTCCTTTTCTCACCTTTTCTTTTTCTTGATGCCCTCTTCATTTTCTTTCCTCATCCAATATTCAGTTAATTTTTGTATGGATTATTTATCATAATAAAATTACTGAGGGAGCGCCATCATAATTCTTGTTTCATTTTTAAAGACTTTGAAAGGTTTATGTTACTAAGGTTTGCAGTGAATGGAAAATCAGAATTTAACACCATATGAAACTTTCCAATGCACTCATACCTATAGTTACATTTTTCAAGGTCTTTGGGGAAGGACTCCCACCTTTAGGATACAGTCTGAAAAAGTGGAACTAGAACTCAACAGACTGGGAGTTGGCAGACTTCTTTTCTGGCACTCTGGCAGCTCTGCCACTAACTTTCTTTGTGGTCTTAAGTAAGGGATATTGTTTCTTTAGGACTCAATTTCCTTATCTTTAAAAAGAATAAGGGACATTATCCCCAACATCCCAAAGCTTGAGTATTTAAAGATGTTACAAAATATGACTTCAATTTCGTGTTTGGTTTTTTTTTTCATTATCTTTCTTCAATATGATGCTCCTTTTATTTTTAATTTTTCAAGGTAATATATCCAAAGCATGTCTAATATTGAGAAGCATAGAGGGGTTAAAGCATAAACCAGGCATGGTGAGTTCATAACTAAAATATTACAAGACTGAAAACGTAATGGAATTATAGTCCATTGGTATGTTTGATGTTTCTTTATATTCACTTTAATTTCTACTTATTTAGGTTATCTGCTATACATTTAATTTCATTTTGTGCTCTGCTTTGCAATGGTTCATTATTTAGTCAAAATGTGTTCCAGGTACTTTTTAGGCTTTATAGTATCACTGAAAGCCAACCTTAAATAATCTAAGACCTACATAGGGAATTTTGTAGCCTAGTAAATTATTTTATCGTGCCCTCAATATGACATCTTTGAGTTAAAACAATTTAGAAATAGTGGCCAACAAATTTAGTTTTTAGTTCTCTTATTATTTAAGCTTCACAGGTTTAGGTCACTAATATAGCTATGAAAACATCTATTTCAAAGTAGAGTCTAATGCTGTAGTTGGGGTATGTGCATTTATTGAACAGGGACTGTTTTATTCATGTCTCTAAACAGTTTGTTTACAGTTGGCACTCAATAAATGCATAATAATATGGTAGTACTTTCTCTTTTAAGATTCTTATTTCAAAGACTGAGCTATTATTAATTTATATTAGAATCAAACCTTCTAAATGCCTGAAAGTAAAATGTTTCTAATATTAGTATCTTGCCTTTTACTACCTTTCAAGGAATTTATCCACTTTATCTAGGTTGTTGAATTTATTGGCATGGAAGTTTTTGTTTAAATATTTCCTACTTATCCTTTTAATATCTCTATAACCTCTGTCATTCCTGATACTGGTTGTTCGTGTCTTCTTTTATTTGTTTTGTTTTCTGATTAGTCTGGCCAGTGGTTTGTCAGTTTTAATGAATTTCTCAAAACTCCAGCCTTTTATTTTTGTTTCCTTTCTGCCCTCATCTCCTATTGCTCCTTTCCCTCTCTCTCCATTCCAGCCCCATGGCCTCTTTGCTATCCCTCCAACACACTAGGCAAGCGTTTCACTGGCTTTATTGTAGCTCAGGCCACTTGCAGCTTATCATGGGAGTTTAGTCACACTAGTGTATACCTCACTGATCACACACTTGGATGTCTCGGCAAAGTCTTATTATATAAACTAGTTTTCTAAGCACTTATTCTCAACTTCTGTAATGATCTTGTGCACTGGTAACAAACTGAACTGGCACTGCTTTAAGAGGAAAGTTATATTTTATAGATAACTTACTGTGTATTTGGAAAACACTTGTGCATGGTATTTTCAGTTATGCTTATAAAAATAGTGATTTTTATGATGAATTAGATACTGGCAAAGAGCCCAGCAACCTTTATTTGCTATTTCTTCAATGTTTTCCATTTTCAAAAATCTTATTCTGGGAGGATGAATTTCATTTATTAATTTGTACCTTTGGCTGGGTAGGTGTCTGCATTAGTGACTATGTATAGCCATGAAGAAGATATTGATAGTGCCATTGAGGTCTTCACACAAGCTATCCAGTGGTATCAAAACCATCAGGTAAATAAATGGGTAAATTGTTATGAGGGCATGTTTTTTACATAAAAATAGAAAGGTGCAGTAATAAACTCGAAATTTAGGAGAAATGAAATATTCCAAGTCACCATTTTAAAAATCAAATATTATTAGATTGTCGTATTTATTTTTTAAGTAAACCAGATCCAAATAAAGTTATTAGAAATAAATATTTGCAAAATGAGAAAAATAGCTCATATGTATTTTCTGAATTCTTTCCTTTGTGTATGTTTCTGTGTTTTTGTGTGTTTGCATGTAATCTCAAATAATGTGAATAGTACATGATTACATGTAGGAGTGCTCATCTTTAGTGGCTAGAGAGCTGCCGCATGGACGGTAGTAATTGGTGGGATAATACATGGAACAGTTGTATATCTTGTCTCCATCCAATGTGGAATATCTTCATTTTCTCCAGTATGGGTCTCTGATGAGCAATATCCAACTTAGAAATAAATATATATAACACAGGTGGCATTTGTACTGTTAGCACTATTAGTGTCAAGGGAGATCAGTGTTCTGGGAAGTATTGTGTATTTATTTATTTTTATTTTTCTTATTATTTTTTTTTAATATAATTTATTTTATTGTCATTAATTTACAATTACATGTGCAATATTACGATTATTAAACTACCCCTTCATCAGGTCCCCCCCACCAACCCCATTACAGTCACTGTCCATCAGCGTAGTGAGATGCTATAGAATCACTACTTGTCTTCTCTGAGTTGTACTGCCCTCCCCGTGCCCCCCCAACATTACATCTGCTAATCGTAATGCCCCTTTTTCCCTCTTATCCCTCCCTTCCGCCCATTTTCCCCAGTCCCTTTCCCTTTGGTAACTATTAGTCCGTTCTTGGGTTCTGTGAGTCTGCTGCTGTTTTGTTCCTTCAGTATTTTTTCTTTGTTCTTATACTCCACATATGAGTGAAATCATTTGATACTTGTCTTTTTCGGCTTGGCTTATTTCACTGAGCATAATACCCTCTAGCTCCATCCATGTTGTTGCAAATGGTAGGATTTGTTTTCTTCTTATGGCTGAATAATAATATACCACATCTTCTTTATCCATTCATCTACTGATGGACACTTAGGTTGCTTCCATTTCTTGGCTATTGTAAATAGTGCTGCAATAAACATAGGGGTGCATCTGTCCTTTTCAAATTGGGCTGCTGCATTATTAGGGTAAATTCCTAGGAGTGGAATTCCTGGGTCAAATGGTATTTCTATTTTGAGTTTTTTCAGGAACCTCCATACTGCTTTCCACAATGCTTGAACTAATTTGCAGTCCCACCAGCAGTGTAGGAGGATTCCCTTTTCTCCACATCCTCGCCAACATTTGTTGTTGTTTGTGTTTTGGATGTTCGCCATCCTCACTGGTGTGAGGTGATATCTCATTGTAGTTTTAATCTGCATTTCTCTGATGATTAGCGATGTGGAGCATCTTTTCATGTGCCTGTTGGCCATCTGAATTTCTTCTTTGGAGAAGTGTCTATTCATGTCCTCTGCCCATTTCTTAATTGGATTATTTGCTTTCTGTTTGTTAAGGTGCATGAGTTCTTTATATATTTTGGATGTCAACCCTTTATCAGATAGGTTTTTTGTGAGTATATTCTCCCATACTGTAGGATCTCTTTTTGTTCTACTGATGGTGTCCTTTGCTGTACAGAAGCTTTTCAGCTTGATATAGTCCCACTTGTTCATTTTTGCTTTTGCTTCCCTTGCCCGGGGAGATATGTTCATGAAGAAGTCGCTCATGTTTATGTCCAAGAGATTTTAGCCTATGTTTTTTTCTAAGAGTTTTATGGTTTCATGACTTACATTCAAGTCTTTGATCCACCTTGAGTTTACCTTTGTGTATGGGGCTAGACAGTAGTCCAGTTTCATTCTCTTACATGTAGCTGTCCAGTTTTCCAACACCAGCTGCTGAAGAGGCTGTCATCTCCCCATTGTATATCCAAGGCTCCATTATCAAATATTAATTGACTGTATATGTTTGGGTTAATGTTTGGATTTTCTATTCTGTTCCACTGGTCTGTGGGTCTGTTTTTGTGCCAATACCAAATTGTCTTGATTACTGTGGCTTTGTAGTAGAGCTTGAAGAAGTCAGGGAGCGTAATTCCCCCTGTTTTATTCCTCCTTCTCAGGATT
>JAVSCE010019599.1:0-187942 GCA_032199065.1 Smutsia gigantea
AAGAATAAAACAATAGAAAAAATCAATAAAAGCAAGAGGTGGTTCTTTGAAAAAATAAACAAAATAGATAAACCCCTAGCCAGACTCATTAAGAGAAAAAGAGAATCTACACACATAAACACAATTAGAAATGAGAAAGGAAAAATCACGATGGACCCCACAGAAATACAAAGAATCATAAGAGAATATTATGAGAATCTATATGCTAACAAGCTGGAAAACATAGAAGAAATGGACAGCTTCTTAGAAAAATACAACCTTCCAAGACTGACCAAGCAAGAAACAGAAAAACTAAACAGACCAATCACCAGTGACGAAATCGAATTGGTAATCAAAAAACTACCAAAGAACAAAACCCCTGGGCCTGATGGATTCACCTCTGAATTCTACCAGACATAGAGAAGAAATAACACCGATTCTCCTTAAAGTTTTCCAAAAAATAGAAGAGGAGGGAATACTTCCAAACTCATTCTATGAAGCCAGCATCACTCTAATACCAAAACCGGGCAAAGACCTCACCAAAAAAAAAAATTACAGACCAATATCCCTGATGAACGTAGATGCAAAAATACGCAACAAAATATTAGCCAACCGAATTCAAAAATACATCAAGAGGATCATACACCATGATCAAGTGGGATTCATCCCAGGGATGCAAGGATGGTACAACATTCCAAAATCCATCAACATCATCCACCACATCAACAAAAAGAAGAACAAAAACCACATGATCATCTCCATCGATGCTGAAAAAGCATTTGACAAAATTCAGCATCCATTCCTGATTAAAACTCTCAACAAAATGGGTATAGAGGGCAAGTACCTCAACATCATAAGGGCTATATATGACAAACCCACAGCTAACATCATACTTAACAGCGAGACGCTGAAAGCTTTTCATCTAAGATCCGGAACAAGACAAGGATGCCCACTCTCTCCACTGTTATTCAACATAGTACTGGAGGTCCTAGCCACAGCAATCAGACAAAACAAAGACATACAAGGCATCCAGATTGGTAAAGAAGAAGTCAAATTGTCACTATTTGCAGATGACATGATACTGTACATAAAAAACCTAAAGATTCCATTCCAAAACTACTAGAACTAATATCTGAATTCAGCAAAGTTGCAGGATACAAAATTAGCACACAGAAATCTGTTGCTTTCCTATACACTAACGATGAACTAACAGAAAGAGAAATCAGAAAAACAATTCCATTCACAATTACATCAAAAAGAATAAAATACTTAGGAATAAACCTAACGAAGGAAGTGAAAGACCTGTACTCTGAAAACTACAAGACACTCCTAAGAGAAATTAAAGAGGACACTAACAAATGGAAATGCATCCCATGCTCTTGGCTAGGAACAATCAATATTGTCAAAATGGCTATACTACCTAAAGCAATCTACAGATTCAATGCAATCCCTATCAAACTACCAACAGCTTTCTTCAATGAACTGGAACAAATAATTCTAAAAATTCATATGGAACCACAAAAGACCCCGAATAGCCAAAGCAATCCTGAGAAGGAGGAATAAAACAGGGGGAATTACACTCCCTGACTTCAATCTCTACTACAAAGCCACAGTAATCAAGACAATTTGGTATTGGCACAAAAACAGACCCACAGACCAGTGGAACAGAATAGAAAATCAAACATTAACCCAAACATATACAGTCAATTAATATTTGATAAAAGTGCCTTGGATATACAATGGGGAGATGACAGCCTCTTCAGCAGCTGGTGTTGGAAAAACTGGACAGCTGCATGTAAGAGAATGCAACTGGACTGCTGTCTAGCCCCATACAGAAAGGTAAACTCAAGGTGGATCAAAGACCTGAATGTAAGTCATGAAACCATAAAACTCTTAGAAAAAAACATAGGCAAAAATCTCTTGGACATAAACATGAGCAACTTCTTCATGAACATATCTCCCCGGGCAAGGGAAACAAAAGCAAAAATGAACAAGTGGGACTATATCAAGCTGAAAAGCTTCTGTACAGCAAAGGACACCATCAGTAGAACAAAAAGACATCCTACAGTATGGGAGAATATATTCATAAAAAACGTATCTGATAAAGGGTTGACATCCAAAATATATAAAGAACTCAGGCACCTTAACAAACAGAAAGCAAATAATTCAATTAAGAAATGGGCAGAGGACATGAATAGACACTTCTCCAAAGAAGAAATTCAGATGGCCAACAGGCACATGAAAAGATGCTCCACATCACTAATCATCAGAGAAATGCAGATTAAAACCACAATGAGATATCACCTCACACCAGTGAGGATGGCCAACATCCAAAACACAAACAACAACAAATGTTGGCGAGGATGTGGAGAAAAGGGAACCCTCCTACACTGCTGGTGGGACTGCAAATTAGTTCAACCATTGTGGAAAGCAGTATGGAGGTTCCTCAAAAAACTCAAAATAGAAATACCATTTGACCCAGGAATTCCACTCCTAGGAATTTACCCTAAGAATGCAGCAGCCCAATTTGAAAAGGACAGATGCACCCCTATGTTTATTGCAGCACTATTTACAATAGCCAAGAAATGGAAGCAACCTAAGTGTCCATCAGTAGATGAATGGATAAAGAAGATGTGGTACATATACACAATGGAATATTATTCAGCCATAAGAAGAAAACAAATCCTACCATTTGCAACAACATGGATGGAGCTAGAGGGTATTATGCTCAGTGAAATAAGCCAAGCCGAAAAAGACAAGTATCAAATGATTTCACTCATATGTGGAGTATAAGAACAAAGAAAAAAACTGAAGGAACAAAACAGCAGCAGACTCACAGAACCCAAGAACGGACTAATAGTTACCAAAGGGAAAGGGACTGGGGAAAATGGGTGGGAAGGGAGGGATAAGAGGGAAAAAGGGGCATTACAATTAGCAGATGTAATGTTGGCAGGCACGGGGAGGGCAGTACAACTCAGAGAAGACAAGTAGTGATTCTATAACATCTCACTATGCTGATGGACAGTGAGTGTAATGGGGTTGGTGGGGGGGACCTGATGAAGGGATAGTTTAATAACCGTAATATTGCACATGTAATTGTAGATTAATGATAATAAAATAATTATATTAAAAAAAATTAAAAGTTAAGGTATTGATCATCTAATACAAAGTGTAGTGAGATACATAGCAAGTAGGGCAGATACAATCATAATAACTCAGCTTTGGTACATACAGCTGTCTTAAATACAATTTATGGAATTAGGAAGAATGAAATAAAATTATGACCTACCTATGCTGTGAGCACAGATGATTTAAATAAAACAAAAGGCAGGCACCTACCCTAATTCAACATAAAGTCAATTTTACCCTTCTGAAGGCAAACATGCTGATGTTAGGTTTCATCGTTGAATAAGTTATTTAAGAGACTGAGTCTCTAATGCCTTAATGATAAAGATGTGTCTATTAGAATAGGATATAGCCCTATATCTAGCAAACTGGAGGGAAAGGAAAAAATGGAAACTTTGTATTATGTCCTTTTAATATTAAAGCAAAATTTCTTAGATTCAAATAATCCTCTGAATTCCATCAAATTCACTTGCTGGTCAGGTAAGACAATGAGACACTAGAGTAAATAAATACCTACTTCACAGATAGTTTGTGAATATTAGAACAGTTCCCCTTATGCAATGGCTGGCCAGTAACATTTGCAATGGGTCAGCATCCATAAAATAGAGTTGCCAGGCCCTTTGTTCCCCGTGTATCAGGACCTTCTCTCATAGCCTTCCTTCCGTGAAGCCCTTCCCCAGTCTGAAGGCGGGTGTGAAGTGCGTCGGGTTAGATTGTGGTGATTGTGATCAGCTCTGTGGGGCGGAGTTTGATGTTTCACCCCAGAAGCAGCCAGCAAGGGAAGCGGGGGATGAACTTGTGGTCCAGATTTGAATCCACAGGGGACTCGTCCAGGTGAAAGGGCTTGAAGTGCCTCCTGCTCGCCACATCTCAACTTCATTGGTCCTCTGAGAGCAAGAGCTCATGAAGAAAGCACAGACGTAGGCAATGTGATGGGGGAGAGCAAGGCGTAGAGCCACCATCTGGTCAGTGACGTGAACCAGAACAGGGAGTAAACGTTAGGCAAGGCGTACTTGAGGAAAACATCCATAAAGCTCCCTGGTGGACTGAGGAAAACTAACTCCTTATCATTATAAACAGTAACAGCTAAGAACAAATAAATGAAATATGTGGAATATATTGGAATAAAATGGAATAGAAGACGGTGGAGTGTGTCAGCCACGCGTCTTTATGGGACATGTTACGTGTAATCATTTGGTGTGGGATTGTGGATGTTAAATGTTTCCTCTGGATCCAGTCTCAGCTCCAGACATTTCTCCCCCTCCTAGTTACTGCCTGGCCTTAGTCGGGGTCTACTCTGTGGATTATTTTCTCAGAAATCTATTAGATTTTAAGGGTTGGTCAATGAACTCTCGCAACGTAAGGCACACTTTCCTCTATGTATAATCATTATCCAGTTATTACAAAACTAGCTTTTGAGGGACTCTAAGAAAACCTTCAAAATGGGGAAAAGCCGGACATTCTAAATGCCATTCCATCATGTTCAAGCTTCTGCCTTTCTTCTGAGGAGTTAGTAATCATTTCATTGTTGCTCTTTAAAAGGAAGGTTTTTTTTCACCTGCATGCTTTTAAGACTTCCACTTTCTAGTTGGCTTTCTTCAGTTTTATAAAAAGGTGCCTATTTATTGATTCTTTCTCTGTGTGTCTGTCTTATTTGGTGAGGTAACTTCTTGACATCCTCCCTCAGCTTGTGAAAATCTGTGGCCATTATGTCTTCAAATATTGTTTCTGCCCTGATCCTTCCTTGCCACTCCCCTTCCTGAGACCTCAATAACACACCTTTCAGATTTTTCATCCTCTCCTGCCTAAGTTTCGTATTTTTCTTTTGATGTTTCAGTCTTGGTATTTTCTTTTACTTGCTAATCCATTATTCCATAGCATCCAGTCCGCTGTGTTGGAAGTCTTGAAGGACTGACTTACTCAGTCCTGGAATTTTCATTTGTTCCCTTTGTATAGATTACAATTCTCGGTTTAAAATGACCAGTGTTCCCTCTATTTTGTTATATTAATTGAGGTTACTTTGAAGTTATGCGTGATAGTCCCAATACTTAGATCACCTGTGGCTCTGTCTCTATGTCTGTGTTTCCTTTCTGTTCTATTATTGATGCATTTGTTTCCTTTGTTTGCATAGGGAATTCTGGACATTTGGACTAAAAATGTGTAGGTGTCTGACACTTCTTGGCTTCAGGCAGGTAGTTTGAGGCATATCACATTAATCTAGTTAGGGCTTGAATCAGGTAGATATAGCTTATCAGTGTTTTTATGGGCTGTACTTTTCCTCATTCCTCCTTACTCCTGGGATTTATACCAGGTCCCTCCTTTCTTGGCTGGCCCTGATCCCCAGTCTTCATCTCCCACACTGTGGAACTGCCAGAAGCCCTATTGATCCCCTGTGTCTCTCAGCCTTTGCTTTCTGTCCTCTGCCTCTTGCCTTATGTTGTTTCTGAAGCAATGCAAAATACTGTACTCATTTCAATGTAAAACTACTGTCCATTCTTTCTTTATAGATGGTGACTCCTCAAGTTCTGCCTCTTTTGACAGTTCCTCTATGCCTTCAAATAGGGGTTTTTGATATTTCATCTAGCTTTCTTAATTGTTCTCAGCAGGTAATTTTTATTCTACAAGCTAATTTTTCTTAGCCAGAACAGGTGGTCTGCATGTGCATTTTTCAGACCTAGCTGTGTGCTAGCTAATTTCAGGAAAATGATTCAGTGGAAATCATTTTTCTGTTTTCGATTTAAATTTTTCAATTGTGTACATGTTTGCACTTGTTTCTAATACTATCCTGGTGATTTGCAGTTTGGAGATTCAGGTTCTGGATATATGTGGGTGGGGTCAATGCTGGACAATTTCCTGATGCGTTGACTTCCTTAGGAAACTAAATTTTCATTCAAAATCAAGGTATTATTTTCAGGTACCTGAACTGAAATGGTCTAAAATGTTCTAAATTTACCATTTTTCCCTTGCTTAATACTTTAACATATGTGCTTGTGTATTTATATGTGTTACTTTCAGAATTACTTCTCCTATGATTTGTACTTCAGTATTCAGTTCACTGTTTTAGGATTTTGGGGATATGGATTTGGAAAAGCAGAAGGATCCAAAGATTTAGAATTCCATACCCTTATAGAAAAGTCTGAGGCTTGCAAAGGTGCCTATACCTCAAATTATTAATGTTAGGTCCTAAAAATCTCTAAGGTCACATGGGAGGTGAGTCCCTGGACGACCATGTACCTCCTCCCTAGCTTCTATTTGTCTTCACGGCAATGAGGGAAGTGGAAACGGGTACAGGTTTTGCACAAATCTGACATGGGATAAATAGAACATGTTTCAAATTCCTTTCATGCACTTTACTTTGATTGGTTAATAGCTTGACAATATTGCTATGTCAAAACCTGGGTCTCACTTTTATCCAGAGGCCTTCAGAAGAGGTGAATCTAGAAAATATTTCCATAAAAGACAGAGACTGCACTCAAAGACTTAGAAATGATGGTGAGTCTGTTGCCTAGATGGACATCCCAGGTTTCGTGAAGGTTCTGTGGAGAACAACTGCAGCAGGCGCTGCTGTCACTGAACCACAAGTTGTTGTTTTTCTCCATCTTTCACCCATGAGACTGTTTGTGTGACCACTGATTTCTTCAAAATAAATTGAGGAGTCAGATGTAAAATCACTTTCCTATATGGATTGTCTCTTCAAGTAACTCTCTCCATTCCAGAATGCTAGCATAATAAATATAGCAAATGAAAATATAACTAATTCTTTATTATATTACAAACACACATTTTGCTTCTGTCCCTTAACTAGAGCTTCTAGAATAATATTGAATAATTCTGTAATAATCACACTTCTTGCCATGTCCTAAATGATGGGAACTCCTCTGCTTTTGTTTTTAATTATGAAGTTAACAGTTGGTTCCAGGTGTACAATCTTTACTACATCAAGGACATATGCTTACAATACTAGTTTTCAGCCTTTACAAGAAATGGTTATGCTTTTTCATGTACTGTCTGATTAAAACATAAGCATACTTTATTTTTACATAATGACCTAATTACAGAAACAGATTTTCTAACATTGAATTAACCTGAGTACTCTGTTTTGACAAAATAAGTTATAAGTTTAATATACTATTGGGTTATAATATGGCAATTTATGTAAGATTTTAACATCTATATCTGTATGTGCTCATTCTGCATTTTTTCTCTTTTGAAAAAAAATAACTAATTTTCAAATTAAATTATAAAACTTTCAATAATTTTCTCTTCTTTAGAAGAACTTTTGCAGCATTAGAATGTGTTAACTCCAAAAGTATGAAAGAATTCACCATTGAATAATCAGGAATTAATGATTTTTATTTTGAGTTTTTGATAGTTTTAAGCTTATGGTACATGGTTATTTATGTATTTAAGTTTTCTACTTCTTATGATCATTTTCTCTATTTATTTTGTAAACAAAAGATACCTTAGATCCTAGTAGTCTAAAGCTCCTCACAAAGTCTACATAAGTCTCAAACGCTGGTTCTATCATACGTTTAACTTTGGCATATGACATATTAATCAGCCCCTTTAAGGCTCAGTTCCTTTATCTTTAAAATAAGAAATGATGCAATTATATTGCACAGCTGTTGACGAATTAAATGGTATCATGAACCTAAAGCATTCAGCAATGCCTGTTCTGCAAAGCACTGAGGACCTATTACAAGATGATGTCGAATACAGGGTTTATCCCTGAGCCATTCTGATCAATGGCTCACTGCTCCAATAGGAAGGCCTGAGTCCCTACTCTCTGTCTGCAACCCCCAAACAAATAATCCCTATCAGTTCAGTGTCTGCCTTTGGCATCCATTAAAGATATGTTGCTGAGGGCACACGATACATGAGGTATTAGACACTGTGGATATGGGGGTAATGGGCCAAAAAGAGAAAGAACATCCACACAACAACTGTTTTCCTGGAGCTTTTAGCCTAGTGACCTTTGCTCCCCTCACTTCCTCTCCATTTGGCATTATCTGCTGATGCCACGATCCTTTCTAGTACATGCTTCCTGTACTTTTTTTAAAGTATTGTACTAATTTTCAGAAGCAAATCATATTTCGCTACTGCCTCCTCTGAATGCCAGACCAAGCTTTCATTCTTGAAAGTTTGAAGAGAAGACATGAAGGAATGTGGTCTGATCAGAGCTGTGGTTTAGGATCTTCCAGTTGGGGGCAGGGGCCGCGAGGAGAGGAGGGGAGCTGGACTCCCTGGGCAGATGGCAGAGAACATCGGGGGCAGACAGAGTGGGGATGCACGGTGCAGGCCCAGCAAGGACTGACAAGATACCTGTGCCCAGAGAAGGGAAAGGAAAAGGGAATGACAATAAAAAGGTGGCCCCGAGAATTTTGGTCTAAGAAATTGAGAATGTAAAAGTGTCATTAATAGGAAGATACAGAGAAGTGACTGATTTTGGATGGCGAGATTACTTTTTCACATATGCTGACCTTTAAGTGTTAAAATATTACCTGGAGAAAAATGAGCTGTCAATAATTTGTTCATGCTGTATCACCAATGACTGAAGTTCTCTACAAATGGTAAGTAGGTGTGAATGGACCGAATGACAGTTTTAGAATAACTTAAAAATGCAAATATAAGTTGAAATGCTGCTTGCCTCCCAGAAGTCATATCATTGTCATCAAAGGTATTTTTCAAAGGAGTTTGACAAGCAAATCTTAAATTCAGTTAATAGGTAAATGCTCCAAATAGTTGTGATTCGATTATGGAAGTGAGTGATTTCAATATATGAAAATAGGACATCCTATCAGAGAAGAAAATACTACAAAAATAAGGAGAGAAGTATTTAAAAGAAAGGCTAGGGAAATGTGTACAGTATTTAAACCAAAATTAACATCTGTGACACGGGAATGCTTTTACGAATCACAAATTTAAATATAATAAAACAATAGAAAAAAGCACAAAATGTATGAATACACAATTCATGGTAGAAGAAAGACAAGCAACCAACGAGTATATTAAAAAAATGACCAACACTATTGACAAGAGCACTTCTGCCTAGTGTAACAGGACAATGACAGTGCTGACTAGGTACAGGGAAGCAGGAATTCTCAAAAACAGTAGCAGCGGTATTTACAGAATGTCGCAATATATATAAACTTTAGGAAAGCAATTTCTCATTATCTAAGTTTAAAATGACTCTTGTATTAGACTTCAAAACCCCATTTCTTATAATCTGTCCTTTGAAATATTGCAGGATAAGCATATGAGGATGTTGAGGTCAGTGTTACTGTTTGTAATAGGAAAGAAATCAGAAACTTAAAATCCATCAATATATAAATAATGAAAAGTTGGAGTATAAACATATAAAATACAATGAAAATGATAAATAAAAAAATAGGTGGCTCTGGACACATTGGCATAAGTCATCTCTAAGATCCATTTCATCAATAATGCAAGTTGCTAAGTGCTCTGGGCATTATTATCTCATTTATGTAAATATATAGGTATGTGTATGCAGGTAGGCCTGGTCTGAAAGTGTGTTTGTGCAGATATGTGTGTGTGTGTGTACACCTGCAGAAAAATATCAAGAAAGATATTCAAGGAACAGGGAACAGAGGCTACTGCAAGAAAATGAAGCAAAAGACTGGAAAGAGGGAAAAAGTCACATGCATTTTGTGCTTTATATGTCTGTACCTAAATATTCTTTGTAAAGACTGTGTATTACTTTTGGGGAAAAATAAACAAGGGCCTTACAAGCAAAGAGACAAAATAGGAGGTAATTATTATCCTTACTGACAAATATATCATAGACTGTTATGATGAATGTATTTATACCCACTAATGAACAAAATTTCATGCTCCAACAACCTCTGAATAATTCCTTATATTATACAATTCATCAAATTATGAGAACTTCAGTTATCCCTCTTCTATTTTATCGAGAATAACTGTGGCTTCTTTAGATATGCCACGGTTGCTTTTAGAGGCCTCAGTGAATTAAGAATGAGAGTTAGATGGGCAGGCTAATGCAGCTAACTAGAAATTAGGAAAATGGTTTTGGTTTATCTGCTAATTAATGTACACCATGGCTTTTTCTATCTATAAAGTAGAAGAAACTGATCTATGTTTTTTATAGATGCAAACTGAAGGAGTCTGGAATCTCATCCAGCTGTGACCTTGGGGATTCTGTAACTCAAGTGCAGTGGTTCCCTCAAAATGCAAGTCCAAACCTGGCTTCACCAGCCTAACAAAGCACTGCCTTAGTTTGAATTTCCCCAGAAGCAGATCCTGAAAAAGGATTTAAGTTCCAGGCCACGTGTTTCAGTGGGACTAGCTAGAGTCCTTGACGGTGCACTTGGACCCTAAGCCATCATGACACCAACCGCTCAGTCCTCTGCCCCCTTCCACGTGCCCAGTGCCCCGGGCCTCCTTCCACGTGGCCACTGCTTCTCATGCACTGGAGTGGGCCTGACCTTCGTTTCTGAGGGTTTGATCCAAACTCTACCTCTCCATGGAACTAAGTCAGATCTTTTCTAGCGCCATAACTCTCTCCTTTGCCCACTAATTCCCACAGCAAGGAGACCCAAATGGACAAGGATTCAGCCATAGCTTTAGGTATAGAAGGAGACGGGGTAACTCAATTATCTCCACTTCCTTGCTGGTCCCTTTGAGTCTGGAGCATACCAGGGCTCCACATACACTCTGCTGCTAAGAGGCTGAGCATTGGGCTCCAGGAGCGGCTCTGTTTCCTTTAGAGGAAACTCATGCAGTTGGATCCAGGCCTATTCTGCACTCTGACCAGCATGGCAGCTCTGTTCTCAGGCCACTGTGTTTCCCGGCTGTTCCTGTCCTCAGGGTAGGAGGCAGATGACCCACCTCCACTGGGAAAGCTATCTTACTCATTGTGTCATTTGGTCCCTCCTCTGATGTGCTTTTTGATGAACTTTGATATTTGTTTCCCAAATGCATGACTTTATGCTCATAGACCCCTAGGACTTACCATATCTGAAATTCCAATCTCGCTGCTCTTTGTTCCTCCTAGTGAGCTGAGACATTGGGCAAGGCCCCAGAATCTATGTATATTCTTACTTCAGGCCAATGTCTCACTGTAACAAGTTGATAAGCTAGTGCAAGGTCAATGCTCCATCCAGCCACCTGTTTTTGTAAATAAAATTTCACTGGAACACAGCCATCCCATTTGTTTATGTCTATAGCTGCTTCCGTTACAAGAACACAGATAAGTCACAAAAGAGATCAAGTGGCCCACAGGCCTAAAACATTTTCTTTCAGCTCCTTAAGGAAACATTGGCTCTCCTTGAACCTAGTATATTTTTAGAATCTCTGTATATGGGCAGAACAGCCCCTCACAAATGTCTTTCAGGACCAACCTGGGCTGGAACAGCAGTTTTCAACAGCATGTTGTCAGATGACATCTAACAAGCCCATCCAGGAACGAGCCACCGGGTTTGTCAGTCTGTCACCTAGTGTAGGCAGCCCCTCGGAGCGCACCTGCCTGAGCTGAGGGAGGGTCGGGGCCTGAGATACCTGGGGCAATTTGTTTGTGCCCTCGTATTAATCACATTTTTTTAATTTTCTGTATCTTATATTTTTACATTTCGGGGATGATCTGGAGACAGACTGCTCCCACAGGGCTAGCTAATCCCCAGAGATAAAAACTTGCCTACAAACAGCTTTTCATACACAACCAATCAATCCCAAGGCCATATTTCCCAGCCATCTTCTTATCTAACTCGCACGCCACACCTGTGTCTCATTTCCCTGGCCCCAAGTCAGTCACTGCCAGACAACCGGGAACGCTCCTACAGCCCAAGCCGGCCAGAATCACCCCCAACGGCCGGTCCTAGGCTGTCCACACTGCCCTGCCTTGTCTTCTGATCCATACCCAGGGAAAGGCTGGGCCCCTTGCTCCTGCTTCTGCCTCCTGATCAGAACCTGAGGCTTTCCCCTGTTCTCTTGTGTGGAGTGAGGAGACCCTTTCTCTTGAGAAACGTACGTAGTAAATCCTCAGTTACTGGTGTTGGATTATCCGTGTCCTCACTCGGTTACCTTCATAAAGTAAAACCGCACTATCCAAATAAAACACCTCTAGATTTGCTCAGCCTCACTCCTGAATGTTCAGTCTCCAACTTATGATGGATTTAGCACTATTTCCACCAAAACTTCCCAAGCCCTCAGTAAATACATCAAAGTCACATCCCTATATTTAACACACGCCACATCCAGAATTCAAATTCAAATCCAGATCCTAGGGAGCGGGATACCTCTTTAGTGATAAGGAACAAAGTGTGTGAAATCTTGTCCTTCACGTGGACAGGCTGTCTGGGCATCTGTGTCATTAGATGCTTAGATCCCTATTGATGTGACAGCCCGGAAAACTCTGGAGGACTTACTCCAGGCTTGGTGCCTACAGAGGTTACAGGGTATCAGTTTCTAAATCGCCAGGCCCGGTTAGTATGATGCCATCAAATAGCAGACCAGTGTGATGTGCTGAGAAACTTCCAGATGGCCAGGGTCCCATCAGACTATGTTGCGGTAGAACATACGGCCTTCGGGCAAGAACATGACTGTGCCGCTGTCTCTCCTGGGTGAAGATGACGTGCCTCTCAGCCTTCTTCTTGATGGATATTTTGAGGATAATTTCATCAAATAAGCCAGGTAAGTGGCTGCATATCAAGTTGTCGTGGTGCTCTGACCTTTCCTAAGGACGACACCACATTCTGCAGAGCCACTTTGCTAGGCTTGGTGGGCTTAGGTATAGAAAGTGTCCACTTGGTTTCATTTGCAGCTGCCCCATCATCCATCAGGCACTGAGCTGGAAGCTTAAACAGGGATGTGACAGGGACTTCGATAATTGCACTATTTAGCCTTTGAGGATGGCATTAATTTGCCACCCACCCATGCTTTTGATTTACCATCTTGGCTATGAGAACGGATACTCCCCTTCTCCACTGTACAACTGTTCTGGCACAAAACTGTAGGTTCCTTGAGTAAAATTTGAGGGGATTTTCTATTCGAGGAGCTTGCTGTGGACCTCAGTTCGTGAACTCTGAATCTGAGAACTAGCTCAGATATGGGAACTCAGCACAGCCAAACCTCTTTCCTCTGTAGTGGTCACAGCAGTTTTCTCCTCTGCTCCTGATCTGTCGGCCATACAAGTAGAGCAACTCCACCAACGGCCCCATGAGCCAGGATATCTCAATATTCAGTCTTTTTGGCACATTACATTTCTTTGGTTCACCTGGCCCCTAACAGCCTCTGTTATTCTAGAATCCTATCATTCCCAATGATAGAAAAGTGCCTATTTCCACTGCAGATTTGTCCCTGTCCACCTGGTCCTACAGAGGCTGACATTAAGGTTCCTTATCACGCATGTGCCTTCCTTACTGGGCTGAGGGGACACTCCGTGGCCTCCCCGGGGAATTGGTCAGCTGGTGGATTCCCTGTTTTCTGGAATAGATCTATTTTTATCCACTCATCAATATTTTTGCAAAGATGTTCTATCCTCTCTACCTCATTTTCCATAAACTATCATTTTTAAGCTGTAATGATCCTTTCACCCATGTACCAGGACTCACTCTAGCACTCCCTGCCAGGATGTCAAACCCCCCATTACAGAAGAGTACCCCCATATCAGTCAAATTTCTATTATCTGTCTTTATAATCTCTCCACCTCCAGGGTTCAGCAGACTCCAGAAGAATTCCCAGGCTGTTGTAAGTCTGCCCATCCCTGTTTGCCGGTTCCTCAGTCTTTCCTCCTGCAGCAGACACAGAACTTCCAGACTGGGACACACTATCTCTCGACCTTCATTATGGCTCCTAAGCCAGCACAAAGGGCAAAGTCTTGATGAGGGCAGGCATAGTGTCATGAGGAATGCAAGAGGTAAGGACTTTGTGAGCTCCAGGCAAGAGGAAGCCACTGATTTCTAGCAATGAGGAGGATACCCTTTCTGTCTTCTCAGAGCGTTTCGGAGGCCTGGAAGCATCTGGTTGTCAAGCACATCTGCCAGATACTCCCACCCCAAGCCTCAGGATTCCACTCCTTCCCTGACTCCAGGGTAAGAGGCTTCTGGGGACTGTGCGTTCAGCTGCCTCTGTTACTCTGCAGCTATCCCACCCAGGACTTGGTTCTTAGCACAACCTACCATCCAGTCGCATAGACTTGGTCTGAGGTCTGGGCTCTTGGCCATCCTAAGTTGGCACGTCAAAGATGGGGAAGAAAACACAGAGAGAAGAGGAACAGCCAGAGAAATAAGTGGAAAATGAGGAGAGTGAGGTGCATAGTATTTTACCACAGATCTGTCACAACAGCACATTTATGATACCATTTAAACTGGGTTGTTTTGCTTTTGAGTTGCATGAATTGCTTGTACAGTTTGATGTTAATACTTGCAGATATGTGGTTTACAATACAATCCTTTTTATCTGCTGCTAGATTCACCCTGTTAACATTCTGTTGAGGGTGTTTTCATCCCTATTCAGAGAGATATTGGGCTATGATTTTCTTTCCTTATAATGTCTTGTTTTGGTTTTGGTGTCTGGGTATTACTGGCTTCATAAGATAAGCTGGAAAATGTTCCTTTCTCCTCTATGTTTTGAAAGGATTTGTGAAAGATGGGTGTGAATTCTGCAAATGTTTGGTAGAAGTGACAGCTGACACATCTGGGCCTTTACTATTTTTGCTAGAAATAGTGACTTTGGTGAACTTGACTATTAATTCCTTCTTGTTTGGCTATTCTACTGTTTATTTTAAGTCTATTCAGGTTTTTATCTTTTCTTGAGTCAGTTTCAGTAGTCTGTGCCTTTCTAGGAATCTGTCCATTTCATCTGGATTTTCTAGTTTGTTGGCCTGCAATTGTTTATAGCTCCTCTATGGTCATTTTTTAAATTTCTGTAACATCCCCCCTTTAACTCATTATTTTAGTAACCTGAGTCTTCTTTCTTTTCTTCTGTATTGTAGCTAAACGTTTGTTAACGCTCTTAATCTTTTCAAAGAATCAACTGAGATTTTGTTAGTGTTTTTCTATTCTCTAATTTCTTTTATTTTCAGTCTAATCTTTATTATCCCCCTTTTGCCTGCCTTCTTTGGGATCACTTTCCCTCCTTGTTCTAGTTGGTAAGGCCGAGAGGTTCAGTTATTAATTTGAGATATTTGTTAGTGTAGCCATTTAGGTTATAGTCTGTCAATGATGACTCTTTAGGAATGATGCTTTCAGGGGTTTCCAAACCCACTCTGCTCCCATGCTTACCAGGGTGCCGGCATTAAGTACGATTGTAGGAATATTGGTTTTCTAGGCTACCATGGAGTTGAGGGAGTATGATGAGAAACGAGCAGATGAAATGCTGGAAAGCTTTCTGTTCCTACTGGAATTTGCTATTTCCCTTAAATAAGTGTTCCTCAGACTTTTTTCAAGCCTTTGGCTAATTTACAGAGTTCTAAAAAGAGTTGATTTTGACAATTTCAGCTAGCATTCTCATTGCTTTTCAGGAGGAGTAGATTTTTTTGGATTTTTAGAGAAGCTTACTCCTCCATTCCCACTGAGCTCATCCAGTGTATTAGAAACCAGAATTTGAATGTCAGCATTCTAAATCTTAAGGTCTTCCCACATATTAACATTCAAGAGAGAAGACAATGGGGAATCAATATAATTGTTTATATGGAAGTAATTTGGAAATAATCTATCCAAACTTCCTCATGTCATCTCTCTGACTTTCACACTTCTTAAGCCACAGAAATATTCTTTCAGATAAGATGTTATGTAGATGCTAAATAGATAGGGAACAGTTCAAAACAAAGCTGCCTTTTTTTGAAACATGTGGATTTGTGTCTGCAATTCTCTCTGTGGGAGACGTTGAGGAAGCTCCCCAGAAACCCTGGGATTCCAGTAAAAACAGTTTGAAGAGTAAGGTGGCAGTTGAATAAGGTGGGTCTATAGCAGTGTGGGGAAAGCCATGGCTTCCCTAGCATCTCCACGCACAGATGCAGGTCCATGATTTCCAGCCCACATCTCAGAGACCTTCCTATCTGATGTAGCAAAGCAGTGAACTCTTGAGGTGGAGCTACTCATTCCTCCCCTTCTTATTTAAAGGATATTATAGGTGACAAGGTTGTTTCTAATTGTTCAGCTTGGCTGAAGAGACATCATGTGATCTACAACCACTCTTATGTAGATGTGTCTATTACCCATATTACTAATACTGAACAAAAGCATCCCTAACAAGCCAGATGAAAAATACAAAATAGCCCTTTATTTTTCAAGACCACTAAAATGTAAATAAACCCTCGTTGTAAGTTTCCCTTGGAAAATGGCTCTTACTTAGCCTTCATGTGGCTTTGTTCTCCCATCAGTGTGATAAAGAGTAACAGGAAAGTGGCAATGTTTAATAGCATCCTAGTGCAGAACAATGGAAGACATATTTGCCTGCACACTGCACACAGAAAGATGAGTTTGGTGACTTGCCACAAAGCTAGAAGAGGAATGACTTAATTGGTCTTATTGAAGTCTTTGTTTTTGTTTCACGATTTTTTTTTCCATATCAGAGATGCCAAGTGAGTCTGACATAATGTGTCAATCTTCTTATTTTGTAGAAAAATGCACTTGGTTTTTAAATCAGCCAGAAGTCAGCCTGGGTAGTTTCAATGATGCCAATCAAAGTTGTTTTTATTTATTTTTAAAGCATTCAATGGAAGAAAAATCCATAATTCTCTTTCATTTGCCAGATCTTCTCATGTCTGTGTTTCTAAACTTGGAGTCATATCTTCAAGATGAGAAAAATCATTCACAGGGAGCATGCTTTAAAAATCACAGTGGTCAGGGAGAATGTGAGGGTGTCTGGGTTGGCCTCCAGCTGCTGACATGGGTAAGTGAAGTCGCATCGTAAACCCAAAGCTGTGAGTCAGTGGCCCTCAGACCATGGGCCATGGGCCAAATCCAGCCCAGTGCCTATTTTTTGTATGGCCCACGAGTCCAAAATAGTCTTCATATGTTTTAATACTTAGGAAGAAATGGAAGACAACTATCTGGTGACATATGGAAAACATATAAAATACATATTTAAGTCTCCATAACCAAACTATGGTTGGAACACAAGGCCCACTGACTACGGCAACTTTCCTGAGATGGTGGGAATCAAGCAGCTGCTGAGGCCACATTTACCATCTTGTTCTTTATAGGAAATGTTTTCCAAACTCTGTCCTAAGGTCTCAGAACTAGTAGGACCACAGGATGCTTCCTCTGACCTTCTAATTCATTTTCACCTTGCTTTTCACTCATTTATCTTATTGTCTTGATTTCTGTCTATGCCATATTTATGTCATTTGATGAAATTAAACAAAGGAGAGAAAGCAGAGGGCACACAGAGGACCCTGAAGAGGGGAGGGTTTCCATTCTTACATGGTGTCCTTCCTCTTCTCCGTGAGCCCACTGGGCACCACGCTTCCAAACACACCACAGCGCTCACTGTAGCTTGCTTCTCTGGCTGTTTCTAGCTACCTATCTTGCTTCTTTTATTCCTATCTTAAAAGCAGTAAAGCTCTATTTGAATAAATAATAAAACCTAGCAATTCCTTCACCCCTCCAGCTACCTCTGATTGTGTGTTAGCGGATCCTTTCTTCCTGGGGAAACAGTTGTGTCATTTATGATCTGATATGACTCCTCACCAACACATGTTTCTTCAAGGCACTTTTCCCCTAGGCACAGATGTTCTCAGATTCCAGGGGCCTAAAATCAGCAATATAAAATAGAAAGTCGTAAGAAACCAACCAACCAACTAAAAAAAAAATCTGTGTCTGATAGGGAGACATTGGTTTGTTTCTTCTGCCTTAAAAGCTTCAGAGATCATAATTCCAATCAAGATTCACTGTTCTTTGTTTGTTTGTTTTTCTATCCATGACAAGCATCTTAAAATTAAAAATTCCTGGATGATTCTACTGACCCATTTTCTTGGTAATATAAATGGATTTCCATTTTCTACTGACATGGTGCATCTTTTAAAAATGGAATTTATTATTTTTTAAGCACATTCCCTTTTTAAGATGTAGTTTCTTTTCCAGTGATGTGTTTCTATTTGTGTGTGTCTGTACAGGAGGGGAGTATTCCCAAAAACAAATAAATATATAGACCTTGATTCTGTTACATTTTCAATTGTAGTCCAGCCTTTATCTGCAAGACTGAAGGCCAATTAGCAATACATGGCTTTGATTATAACCCTGTTTTGCCTTTAAAGGGAGGCTAATTTCCAACGTCCCTGCAGACTGATACGGAGCGCAGATGTGCCCATGATATGGAGCGCACATGTGCACAGCAGTGTGTGTACGACACATGGGCAGGCTCCTCATCTTCCAAGCTAGCAGTTGAAAGTGGCTTCAGCCTAATTAGCTCTCAGAAATCGAGGACGGGAATCAGGAAGAGAGTCAGAGCCAGGCAATACACTGCTAGTTTTGAAAAAGAAGCATGTCTTTAGTATGGAGTTCGGTTATGGGGATGGCAGTGATAAAACATCACTCAGGGTCAACCCCAGAACCCCATCCACCTCAGCCTTTGTCGACTCTGGAGCTGGCTGGATGGGGCTCCATTCTGGCACTGTGGAGCCCCATTCTCCCAGCTGCCCATTCACGGCCTTCACCTGTTTGTTGCAGCTCTGTGAGTGACTCATTTTTGTGCTCCGTGATTTCCTGAGCATCCTGACCCAGCTCCGGAGTGTCTTCATGACCTTAGCTTCCACAATGGGCCATGCCTCTTCATTTACATAAGGTCCCCTTGCTTTGGGGTGGACTTCCAAGCTAGCTCCCAGGGACCAGAGCCCGGCTCCTTAGAAATGTCTCAACAAACAATGATGACAACGAACTCAGGGACAGTCTACATCCATGCAGGCCTGCAAATGCACTGACTTTTCAAGATACCCTGGCATTCTTGTTGTTTCTTTTGTATGTTTTAATATCAGAACTTCCCAGAAAAGCTGGCTGGAGAAAAGTGCATTGTCTTCAAAAGAACATTTCCCTAAACTTTGTAATTAATCAAAACAAACGAAGTATAGAAAAGAATTGGAGGAAAAGCCAATGAATTGCCATCTATCATGCCTGCATTGGGCAAAAAATATTGCCAACGCATGCATAGATTCACAAAGACCAATGTTATTTAAACATATATTTATAAAAAGAAAATTATGTAATTTAAATTTCTAAGACATTCTAGCACATAATAATTAATTTCTTCAAGAACTACTGACTTCAAATACTATAAATGTTAGTAAACACATTTGCATTTACTCTTTATGATGCAGAGGGAAAAACAGACCATGTTTCTCTTTGCAAAGAATCTAAATGTATTGAAAGGGGTTGTTCAGATATGATGACATCTCTATTCAGCACATTATTTAACCTTTTTTTCAGAGTATCATCCTATATATTTAGGTGAAATTCGGAGGCCCTTCTCCAAACTTGAGAACTCACTGGATTTACATGGCAGGCTTAGTTTTGAATTCCTGCCCCAGTCTTTCCTAGTTGTGTGGCCACAAACAACTTATCTAACCTTATTTTATTCCCACATGTATAATATGTGGGTGATAATGCAGCAAAAGGCTATCATGGGGCTTAAAATGAGATTGTGTTGGTTAAGTACACTGTACACTTGGTAAAAATCATTGCCTTTCTCTGCCTTTCCCTTAAAAACTGTGTTCTTCCCTCAGCCCTTCAGTGCTAGCCCTGTTACATGGGTCATCTCTAAGCTCCTGCCCAGTTCTTCTCAGATATACCCTTTCTGGCTTTTACTTTCTGCTATTCAAACTACCCATCAGTTTGTATTTCAGGATGACTTGTGTTTTGTAGTCAACCACAGAGTGATTTCCACCACCAAGATGTAGCCCCCATTCTGTCCCTCTTGCTATTCTTTTTACCTTCTGCAAAGGTGTCCCTCAAATAAGAATAACCATGCTCTCCCCACTGGACAGCCTAATGCACAGGTAATTTCTACATTATGAAGTTTGTCTCAGAGACATTTACATAATCATACTCTCCAGGTGTGTAAAATATATATTTCCATATTTCTCTTAAGTCAAAATTCTCCTCTCCCTACAACTTTTAAAACAAATGTAAAGTTTTATGCAAGAAAAAATCCTTATGCTATTCTCAATTATGACTAATTATGACCAATAATTGGGACAATTTTGTAAGCCAGAAGATGTTTTCTTTTCTTACCGTTCAGATGCACTTGATCTTATTATTCAGAGATACTGCCATCATCTGATACATTATGTGTGTGTGTGTGTGTGTGTGTGTGTGTGTGTGTATGAAGGGAGGTTTATTAATATAGTACAATTTTAATAATTTTTTAAGATAATTGTAGCCCCTATAAAATATGCTCTCTCAGCTCACCTGGAAATAAGTGAATGTGTAGACTTATATTTTTATGTTTCTTAATCCCGCTTCCCAATTGGCACAAACAGGATAGATGCTGAGTATTTTACCTTCCAGCTGGTGGTTTGGGAATCTTTGCACTGGAATTTCAACCAGAAACCTAGGGTTACATTGGCTGCTGCTTGAGGAGAAAAGCCAAAAAACAGTTTGCTTCCATCTGGATAATTAGAAACTCAGCCTGTCACTTCTGAAAGCAGAAACATATTAATTACCAAGAAATCTTTGCAAACTTCTAGAAGAAAGTAAAGAGGAAAATTCTAAGGCCAAGTGGCGATTGTCCACTAAACTGTACAGCCTCCCATGACCCAAAGGTCGTGCTGAACCAAGCCGAGCCTATTGTCACAGCTGTCGCAGTTAGAGCTCCCTTTTCAGAGACCCCTCAAGCCTGGAAGAAGTGGGGAATCAAAACCACGTTTTCTTTCATTATTTCAGGTAGGCTGAAGCACTTTGTTTCCACAGTGAGAAAGCTGAGGTTCATAAGGTATATCCACTTGGATCCGAGTTTTGTTCTGTTTCATCCTGAATGAAACAGTGTTGGTTTCTCTCTGGAAGGGATCAGGTGGTGAACCTATGGCCTCATGGTTATGATCCCACTTCTCTTCACTATTAGTAAAGCTGCCATGGGCTGGTGCTTGTGTCTCCCCAAGATTCATATTGCTGAGATGTGAACCATGAATGCAATGACATTGGGGGGTGAGGCCTTTGGATCAGGGCCCTTAGAAGGAAGACCAGAGAGCTCCTTGTTCAGCTCCCACCATGTGCACATAAAGAAGAGGGTGTCTGCCCAGAAAGCCACCAGGCTGAACTCGAGACTTCCAGCCTCCAGACTGTAAGAAACAAGTGTCTGTCTTATCCCCCGCCTCATCTGTGGTATTCTGTTAGAACAGCCCAAACTGAGTAAAGCACTATTTACTGTAAAATAAGGTATTCTGACATGGGCAGTACATTTGTGTGTTATGTCTTATCTTCTACCCTGGGATTCAGGTGAAGACAGCATTCTTGCTGGCGGACACAAACCGAGTCTGATAGGCATGTGCTTCTTCACAGGAGGAGCTTGACTCCCACCACCCCGACTCTGCCAGTTGTCCATTCTGCCCAGGGTGTCCTGAGCCATGTCATGGCCTCTCTGTATGATGTTTGCTCCATTTATCAAATCAGAGACTCCTTGAATATTAGGACAGGGCTAGCTATTGTATCCCTAAATCTTTATGAAGTATGATAATGAAATAAGATAAATGATCTTTTTATCTTGTTGGAGATTATTTTAGGAATAAAGCAACCTGATTCCTCATGTCCTCCAGTTTCTCCACCGTATTTGAGAAAGTATCTGTAATATTGTACCAATGGGGCAAGATTTATACATTTAATTTGGTTGGACAGTCTCATTTCCCTTCAACAATTCATCCCTGTATCATGTATTCATTTAATATTCAGTGAGTGTTTATGATATCTGCACCAGGCACTGAGGCTAGAGTAGTAAACAAGACGGTTGTGATGTGATAGTTACAAGACCCCCTGCAGTGTTCACTTTCCTTATTGTACCCTGCCTCTCCGATGTCCATGTCCTACTTGTTGCAGTTTCTCTGGTTATGACCTTTTGCCTTATTACCCACCACTGCCCTCATAACTGCAACTGTGGTCTGATGTCGCTCCTTAAGGACTGACTTGTTTCCCACCCACACCTTGGATGTCATCTTCATTATCTTAAAACTAACACAGACTACACGTCACCTCAACTCTTGGCTAAGGTCTTCCAGGCCTAGAACCCCTCTTTGCAGGAGCAAATGCCCAGGCTTCAGGCTGGAATCAAGGAGGGGATTTGTGGCATGCTGAGGACTTGGGCTCTTTCTGTGCCAGTGCTAGGGACTGGGGTCTACCAGAAGGCCGCTCTAGCTCCTACTGCAAGGCTCAGGCCCTGGGGTCTCCATGAATCATACTATGGCTGCACAGGACCCCTACTTTGTTTTTAGGCTCTGCAAAGATTGAGCACAGGATTTTGACGTCCCTGGATGGAGTCTCAAGGATAATGGTTACCCTTTCTGCCTTTCTTCAGCTTCAGCATAATTATTTCAGTTAGATTAAAATTATTATTCATTTCCAAATGCTACATTTGGTGGGACCCACTGTAGATGTTTAAAAAATTAGATAAGGTAGCAAAAATGAAAGTCATAACAATGATGATGCCTTTAGTCAACCAGAGGTCATACTCACAACAAAACAAGCTGGAACATTAATGCTGAAGAATTCGGGTGGTGAAAGAGCCCCTCCAATCACATTACCACCACGACCCCCCACTAGAAGGTTAGACATAAACACCAGCAAGTCATTACTGAGAATAACATGCAACACATATGACAATTTTACACAGCAGCCACTGTCCCAGGCAATGATTTATTGAATTCCCAACACATTCTCTTCAGGTAAGAACTGCCTTTTTCACATATAAGGAAGCTGAGTCACTGTAAATTTAAATAGTTTGTTCCAATTTCCATAGAAAGTAAATGTTAGATCTAGATTTAAGCTCAGAAAGTCTAACTTCAGAGCCTATTTTCAAAATTGCATTCATCACTGTTCTTCAGATAATTATGAAGAGAATATGATGCATTAATTCCTAAATTCCTATTATTCTGAACAAAGATACGTAGAACATCTACTCTGACTAGTCCCTCTGCTGGATTTAGGTGAAATAAGAGATTCTTTCTGCCTTCAGGGTATCCAGAGACTAATTGATAATAAATATATATGTCAAAAGTTATAATATTCTAATTACATTATAATACATATAAATAGATAATATATGCTAATAATTGAAAACAAATAGTAATAGTATATAACATAATATAATCTTAATAAAAGCTATTATTTACATTATAAGAAAGGCTACAATAGACCACAAAAGGCTACACAGTGACAATGATGACTAACTTCATTACAATAACATAATGGATGTTATGACAGAACAGAAAGGTATTTATGGAATGCAGCAAAAAACAGTTATAAAAACAGTTCATAGGGATAAATGCCTACCTCAAGAAACAAGAAAAGTCTCAAATAAACAACCTAATTTAACACCTTAAGAAACTAGACAAAGAATAAACAAAGCCCAAATTTGGTAGAAGAAAGAAAATAAGAAAGATTAGAGAAGATAAATGAATAGAGACTAAAAAGGCAGTAGGAGAGATCAATTAAACTAAGAGCTTGTTATTCAATAAATAAAACATTGAAAAGAAAAGATAATTACAGGCCCATATTTCTGATGAACATAGATGCAAAAGTCCTCAAGAAAATATTATCAAACCAAATTCAATAATACCTAAAATGGTTACTATGCTATGATCAAGTGAGATTTATTCCAGGGATGCAAGGATGGTTGAACATCTGTAAATCAGTCAATATTATCCACCACATGAACACAAGGAAGGATAAAAATCATATGATCATCTCAGTAGATTCAGAAAAAGCATTTAACAAAATATAACATTCATTTATGACAAAAATCCTTAACAAAGAATGTATACAGGAACCTTAACATAATAAAGACCATATATGACAAGCAAAAAACTAACATCATATTCAATGGTGAAGAGCTGACAACTTTTCCTCTAAGATCTGGAAAAGACAAGGATGCCCACTCTTGCCATTGTTATTCAACATAGTATTGGAAGTCCTAGCCAGAGCCATTAGGCAAGAAAAAGAAATAAAAGACATCCAAATTGGAAAAGAAGAAATAAAATTCTCACTATTGTTGACATGATATTATATATAGACTATCCAAATGATTTAATTAAAAAACTGTTGTAACTAATAAAATAATTCAGTAAAGTTTCAAGATGCAAAAATCAATATACAAAAATCTGTTGTGTTTCTATACACTAATAGTGATATATCAGAAAGAAATTAAGAAAACAATCCCATTTACAATTGCATCAAAACAAAAATTACCTAGAAATAAATTTTATCAAGGAGGTGGAAGACTTATGTGTTGAAAACTACAGGACATTAATGAAAGAAATTGAAGAAGACACAAATAAATGGAAAAATATACCATGCTTATGGATTAGAAGAATTAGTATTGTTGAAATGTCATACTACCCAAAGCAATATACATAATACAATCCTTATCAAAATTCCAATGGTATTTTTTACAGAAATAGAACAAACAATCCAAAAATTTATATGGAATCATAAAAGACCCTGAATAGCCAAAGGAATTTTGACAAAGAGGACCAAAGTTGGAGGCACCACACGGCCTGATTTCAAACTATATTACAAAGCTATAGCAATTTAAAACTGTATGATACTGGCATAAAAACAGACACAGAGATCAATGGAACAGAATAGAGAGCCTGGAAATAAACCCACATGCACATATGTCAATTAATTAATGACAAGGGAGCCAAGAATATACAATGGGTGTACGAAGTGTCTCTGTAATAAATGACATTGGGAATATTGGACAGCTACATGCAAAAGAATGAAACCAGACCACTATCTTACACCATATACAAAAATGAACTTGAATGGATTAAAGATTTGAATGTAAGAAACCATAAAACTTATATAAGAAAACTTAGTAAGCTCCTTGACATCAGTTTTGGTGATGAATTTTTTTAATCTAACACCAAAAGCAAAACAATAAAAAACAAAAATGAACAAGTGGGAAACATCGAACAAAATCTTCTATGCAGCACAGGAAACCATCAATAAATGGCAGCTTACTGAATGGAGGAAATAATTGCAAATTGTATATCTGATAAGGGGCTGATATCCAAAATATGTAAAGAACTCATACATCTTAACGGCAAAACCAAATCAAATCTGATTTAAAAATGGGCAGAATATCTGAATAGACATTTTTCCAAAGAAGACATATGTGCCAACAGACACATGAAAAGATGTTTAGCATTGCTAATTATCAGGGAAATGCAAATCAAGCCACAGGTTATCACCTCACACCAAGCAGAAAGGCTATTATCAAAAAGACAAGAAGTAACAATTAGAGGCAAGAATATGGGGAAAAGGGAACCCTTGTGCCTTGCTGGTGGGTATTTAAATTGGCATGGCCACTATGAAAGCAGTATGGGGGTTCCTCAAGACATTGCAAAAAGAACTACCATATGATCCTGTAGTTCCACTTCTGGGTATTTACCTGAAGAAAATGAAAAGACTAACTTGAAAAGATGTTGATTGCAGCATTATTTATAATAGCAAAGTAATGGAAACAGCCCAAGTGTCCATCAGTGGATGAATGGATAGGCATAAATATTACATATACACATTTAGGTCTATATAAATATATATACACACACACAATACACACATATGCACACAGTGGAGTATTATTCAACAATAACCATAAAAAATAAGGAAATCCTGCCATTTGCAACAACATAGAGGGAACTTAAAGGTATTATGCTAAGTGAAATGAGAAAGATCAACTTTATTATCTTTCTTATATGTGGAATCTAAAACTTAACAAATAAATAGATAACCAAGCTCCTGGTTACAGAGAACAGGTGGCTGGTTACCAGAAATTGGGGGTAGCGGGTGAGAGCAGTGAATGACTTGCTTTTGTTTAAATATATGTTTTTTTAAAGACATTTAAGTTATCAGGTATCTTCCAGTAAGTTACCAAGGTGGAGGGGGAAGAGATTGAAGTTTGTAGTAGGTAGAATCATATAAAAAACTGTTCTAGGAGAAAACAGCAAGGGTAATAAACTCAAAGCCTTCAAGAATAAATCACAAGACAAAAAGGGGGAAAATCATAGATCATAAGAGACTTTTGTGATGTATCGTTAAATGCAATGTGTTGGTCTCATCTGGGTTATTTGAGCTAGTCAAGTTAAGAGCAGTAGTGTAATGGAGTCAAAAGCTTTTGGACATTTGCAGATTCAATGGGCTTACATTAATATTTATATAAAAGATGTCCTGCAAATTGCATACCATTATCTATTAGCAAATTCTCCACCTTCCTGAACTTGTTTTATTATCATTAAGGGAAATAACACTATCTTATTATTTTCAGCATGCTTTTTATATTTCAATGGGCTTGGCAAAGCTGTGAAAAACAAATTTTAAAGCAAGATCCACATGGTGGCATATATGCTAGGAGTTTAGTTAGAATATGAACCCTCGGAGCCCATGTAGATGGTTTGTTACTGGGAAATGATTTGTAAAGAATTGGATTAGGTGAAGAGGAACACCAAGAGGAGTGTCCCATTTACTTCTCCATTCACCTCTTTAATATCACCTTAAATGGTAAATATTATTGACATTCATCACCAATTATCAATTTCCCAGTGAGGAATTTATATCTCATGAATGTACCAGGAGACCTGAAATCTAAAGAGACAACTTCATATGGCATTTCAATAGAAAAAGAATGGCATGGTTTTCTTTTGAAAGAACTTTTAAATTGTTATTTGATCCATTGAGGACAGAGATTTTTGAAATTTTGTAGGCTCTTAAAAATATTGGTGCAGACCTTGTCCAAGCACTTTTCTGCAATAGGCCTCACTTTCTTTCCAAGAATGATCAAGTAAGAACTGTGATCTTCAAGGTCCACCAAATTCCAGATACTATGATTCACCTCAGCGACTGAAAGGGCCTCCCTGACATCTCCCTCCTTACACTCTTGTCTCCCTACATCTATTCTCTTAGAGTGGCCAGAACTGTTCCTTTAAAATGTAAATCAGATCATGTCACACCACAACTGAGAATTCTCTAACAGTTTACCATCCCTCTTAACAAGAAGACCAAATTCCCAATCACCAAAATAAAGCCTCACAAGGTTTGGCCCCTACCACCTCACTGGTGGTTGTTATTAAGGTGTAGTTAGAAAAATAAATATAAGTCTAGATTTTGAGTAGTTGAGTCCTTTCTTCTTAATAAAGTATGCATGAAAGGTAATAGCTTAAAGTATGTTCCCTCAGAGGGCATTTTTGTACTTTAAGGTTAAAATCTTGTTATAAAATTATAATACTAATACAGGAAATTAGGTCATCTGGAAAGTAAGTTTGGTAAACTTTCCTACCTTCCTGATTGTGTAAATAACTCAGGCCCACTCTTCTCTATGTTTGAAGTCATCTGGATGTGCCCTTTCCCAAAATTTGCTTTGTCTGAGATCCTTTGAGATCAGAAACAATGAAGCTCTATTCTTAAGATATGGGACATCCTTGCAAAAATTAGGAAGTATATCCTTGGGCAAAGTGGTGTCAGGGCATCCTCAGTCTTCTCACTGAGGCAGTAGAGTATGGTACTTACATATAATGTGAGTTTAAGTCCTGCAGGGGCTCTGCTATAAGAAGATGGTGCTGCACACAAGGGAAAAGGACACGGTTGATGAACTCAAAGTCTCTAAGAATAAAGTATGAGATAAAAAAGAGGGAAAATGATAGATTGTAAGAAATGTTGGCAACATCAGCCAAATGCTATTTATCAACTTCTCCGGATTTTTGAGTTGAATTCATCAAATTAAGAGCAATAGTGTCGTGGGGAGAGAAAGAGATAGAGAAAAAGAGTGAGGAAAAAAACATGGTGAAAACGAACGCTTACTTGATATTCAAGTCTGTTAACTATTTTATAATTTTGCATATGGTATGATAACATACAGCAGGTGTGATTTCTAAAGTAAAAGTCTCTTACCTTTTTATAAATATGAGCTATTTACAAATAAAATTGTATGTTGTCTGGAATTAGGCTCAAAATAGTCCATTGGAGAGAATGAAAATGAAACAGGAGCAGCTGTGTATGTTCTGAATATGCATTGAGAATCTGTCAGTCTCGGTAAAGAATGCATGGAGTTTCATCATACCATTTTATTCTACTTTAGTTGATGTTCGCATTTCCATTATCTAAGAACAGAGCATGCAAGGTGCTGTGTAGACAGAGAAACATGTAGCACTGTAGGAGACAGTGAGGCCTATGGAGCCAGGCTCCAAATGTGCCAGATTCCAAGTAATTCCAATGGAAACTTGCCTCCCCATGGGTGGGTAGAGTACGTGCTGATGGCTGGATTATGCCGAGGCCCACACTCTTGACCTTTGGAATATAGAAAACATTTCAAGAGCTCAAGAAACAAAGAAACAAAGGAAGTGATTACTCTGAGCAATTTTGTCCAAAAGTGCCTTGAGCAAAAGTCAGGAGGATAATGAAGATGATGGGCATGGAGACGAGGTGGGCTAGACTGTGAGGGGTGAGGAGGCCATATGTGCAGCCACGTCCCAGCCACAGGCAGAAATAAAGGAAGTGAGGAGCGATGTGGATCCAACATGAGGCAGAATCATCTGGGTAATGAACTCCAAAAACTCCAGGCACCCCTGGAGCCTCCACCTTCCTAGCTGGCTGGGTCAATCCTCAGCACCACGCAGTTTGAACAGATGGCCCTAATTAGACTGCTCCAGTAAGACGACTTCCTCCCTTGGGAATGAATGATTGATTTTATATCCCAGCCTTTGCATCTGTGAAAACGAGTGCTGTTCTGGAAACGGTAATTATCTGCATTGCTAGTCAGATGTAGTCCTCATTGATAAAGCCTAGGAGTTTATCAGCAGATGGGCAACTTCCCTACACAGTTCCTTGGAGGCGGATGGAGAAAATGAGTTTGATGAAAAGCTATCTAGGGATCCAGTTTTTGATGGTTTATTGATCTTATTTGTTGTTCATTAAAAGTCACCTTTTGGGGGATCCATAAGATGATGTAATTAAAAGCAGGATTTTGGAGATCACAGCACTTTTTGAGCTTTTCAGGCAGCTGGACCACAGGGTCCTACTGATATGTGGAATACAGAGTTTGAAACTGCTGAGAAGAGATTAAAAAAGAATCTAATGGCTATTAGGTCAAGTTTAAACAATCCAGGAGTATTTAATTTTGGAGAGTTTGGGGCATACTAGACTCTATACTATACACATTCTCTTGACTAAGTGAATCTAAAATAAACTCTAATATTAAAGTTAACTTTTCTTTTTATTTGCCCATGAAAAAGAAAGCACCAACCTTCTCACCAGTATTTTCCTCAAGCAAATAAGTACATGTAAAAATAGTGCTGAGACTGAGTTATTAAAGAATACTATTTTTTCTAAGAAATATGATCAGAAAAAGACATCTTTCTCCAGATAGAAGCTTCTGGATGCATGACACTGAATAAAGATGGAAGAGTTTTAGAATGAAAATGTAGAGAGGAAAATGCATCAAAAGATAATGGACTTATATCTACTGCACAGATAAGAAAACATCTGGATTAATCTTTTCTTAGCATTTTATGCCTGTTTCCATGGCATAATTTTAAAAAGTACTTTCTTTTTCAATCTCAGAATATCCCAGTTTAATAAAAACAATTGTGCTGTCATCCCAATTTTCTGGGGCCTTCTCTTCTCTTTTTTTATTGTGTTTGGTAGTCGTTAGAAAATTTAACTTTGTTTTTAAATGAAAGGAGGGGTATTCAAGAAATTTACAGTGGGATTTTTTGCAAGAAAAATTTTTTTAGATAAATGGTCTTGCTGTCACTCACAAAACTGCACATGGCTTAACAGAAGATATTAGATTAAATATTTATGTGTATGTGTAAATAATATGTATGTAAAAAATGTATATGCCTAGGTATGGTGTATACACATGCATACATATATACACACATATATAATAAACACATTACATATTACATAATATATTGCTATACATCATATTTTGTATTTATTATCTACATATCTATATATAAATACATATTTGTACACATATACACACACCCACATATACACACACCCACATATACACATATATACTCTAAAAATGAGAAATGGTCCATTTTAACCAAATTGCTAAACGTGGTTATTCAGCTAAAAAAGTAAGAGTGATAAGGCTTTGAAAAATGGAAAAAAATATTTCAGAAAATACACTGTAAATGACCTGTTTTTTAAAGACAGGCATCTAGAGGCCTTTCTATATAACACAGAGAAGAGAAAACATTTTCCAGATAAATTAAATAGAGACTGTATGTATACACATAATATTATAAAATAATTACAACTCCAGTCTTAGTTCTGCAGTCAAAAAAATGGTGAGAAAAAAGATGGCTAGGGCAATAGCAACAGTATTAATGGGGATTAAATTGGGGAGAAATGCAAAAAAAATGAAGATATGCTACAATCAGTATTCCAGCAATATTTCAAAGACACTACCAGCTCAATGTGAATTATGAATTATATGAAACTATAAAGTCTCTGTGTAATGCAGCTCTAGGTACTGGCCAGCTAGATTCCTGATCAAATGATTTATCTGTTCTCTAGCATGATGAAAACCAGTGAATAGTTGTCAATGAGATGTGTGAATATGTGGGTTCACACATTTACATGAGCATGCACACACACACGTAAGTGGGGTTGTTTCTGTGTGTCAATACCATCACTCTGTGCACAAAATCCATTTGCCTAAACTGATGTGTTTCTTCATGATCCTCTGTCTGGTATAATTTTATTAGATTAATCTCATTTAAAACATCAGCCAACTAATAATTCAAATAGTCCCTTTAGGTAATGTCTTTTTGTAGATACTTGCTCAGTCTCAGAGATTTGTCCCTTCTCCTCTGTTTTTTTTACCTTGAGAAATAATTGATATACACTGTTGAACGTTTAACATGTACAGAATGATGGTTTGGTCTACATATATTATGAAATTATTATAGTAGGTTCAGCTAACATCCATCATCTCTATATAGATGCAATAAAAATAAAAGAAAAAACATATTCTTCTGAAGAAACTTTTAGGACTTATTCTCTGAACAGTTTTCCTATATATCATACAACAGTTGACTACAGACACCTTGTTGTACATTCCTTCCTTCATACTTATTTATATTATAACTAGAAATTTGTATCTTTTCACCAGCTTCCTCCAAATCCCCGTCCCCTCTCATCTCTGGTCATCACAAATCCAGTCTCTTTTTCTATGAGTTACGTGGTTTTTAAATTTTTATTCTATTTTCTTTTGGATTCCACATATAAGTGAGGTCATAAGGTATTTGTCTTTCTCTGTCTTACTTATTTCACTTAGCATAATGCATTCAAGGTCCCATTTATGCTGAAACAAATGGTAGGATTTCCTCATTTTTTGTGGCTAAACAATATTCTGTTGCATACACACAATTTCTTTATCCATTCATCCACTGATGGACACTTAGGTTGTTTCCATATCTTGGCTACTGAAAACAATGCCGCAATGAACATGGGGTACAGATTTCTTTTTGATTTAGTGTTTTTTTATCTTTGGATGTATTCCCAGAACTGAAATTGCTGGATTATATGGTATTTCTATTTTTAAGTTTTTTAGCCCCCTCATGCTGTTTTTCATGATTTCTATACAAATTTACAATCCCACCAACAGGGCACAAGGGGTCCCTTTGCTCCACATCCATGCCAGACTTTGTTATCTCTTATCTTTCTGATAATGACCATTCCAACAGCTATGAGGTGATAACTCATTGTGATTTCAATTTGCATTTACCTGATGACTAGTGATGTTGAGCACCTTTTCATGCATTGTTGGCCTTTCATGTATCTTCTGTGAAAAAATGTCTATTCAGGTCCTTTCCCATTTTTTAATTGAGTTATTTGTTTTTTGCCATTCAGTTGTATGAGTTCTTTAAAAGTTTTGGATATTAATTCCTTTTCAGATATGTGGTGTGCAAATACTTTTCCCATTCCACAGGTTGTCTTTTCACATTCTTAATGGCTCCTTTCTCTGCACAGAGCTTTTTAGTTTGATGTCATCCCACTTATTTTTTTATTTTCTTGCTTGTGCTTTAGCTGTCACACTCAAAAAATCATCACCAAGATGCATGTCAAGGATCTTTGTCCCTTTGTTTTCTTTTAGGAGTTTCATGGTCTCAGCTATGACATTTAAGTCTTTAATTCAGTTTTGAGTTCATTTTTGTGATTGGTGTAAGCTATAATTTGTTTCATTCTTTTATATTTGAAAATCCAATTATCCAGCACCATTTATTGAAAAGACTTTCTCCTCTCCATTGAATATTCTTGGCTCCCTTGTCAAGTATTACTTGACCATCTGAGCTTGGGCTGATTTCTGGGCTCTCAGTTCTGTTCCATTGGTCTATTTGTCTGTTTATACTCTGGAACCATACTGTTTTGACAACTATAGCTTTACTGTGTAGCTTGAAATCAGTAAGTGTAATACCTTCTTCATTGTTTTTCTTTCTTAGACTTTCTTTGCCTATTCTGGGTCTTTTGTGGTTCCATATAAATTTGAGAAATGTTTTTATACTTTTGTAAAAAATGTCATTGGCATTTTGATAGAGATTGCATTGAATCTATAGAGGGCTTTTAGTAACATTGACATTTTAAAAATATTAATTCTTTCAATCCATAAACATGGGAATCCTTTCCATTTATTTGTATGTTCTTTGATTTGTTTCATCAATATATTATAGTTTTCAGAATAGAGATCTTTAAAATATTTAAATTTATTCATAAATATTTTATTGTTTTTAATGCTATTGTAAATTGCAACATTTTATTTCCTTATCGGAAATTTCATTGTTAGTGTACAAAAACAGTAGCGATTTTTGTATGTTAATTTTGTATCCTGCAACTTTACTGAATTCACTGATTAACTCTGACAGGTTTTTGGTTGAGTCTGCAGGATTTTCTATATATAAAATCATGTCATGTGTAAATAGAGAAAATTTTTCTTCTTCCTTTCCAATTCTGAAAACGTTCATTTATTTATTTTTGCCTAGATTGCTCTAGTTAGGATATCTAGTACTATGTTGAATAGGAGTGGTGAGAGTGAGCACCCTTGTTCCTAATATTAGAGAAAAATGTTCATCCTTTCACCATTAAGTACGATGTGAGCTGTGGGTTAGTCAAACATGACCTTTTTAATGTTGAGATATGTTCTTTCTATGCCTAATTTGTATATACTGTTAGATCCATTGGTCTATAAATGTTGTTCAAATACACTGTTTCCTCATTGATTTTTCTGTCTGAATAATCTATTCAGTTTTGACAGTGTGGTATTAAAGTCCCCAATTATTATTGCATTACTGTTTATTTCTCCTTTTGGTTTTGTTAGTTTATGCTTCACATATTTAGGTGCTTCATGTTGGGCACATAGATATTTAGAATGTCATATCTTCTTGATAGATTTATCATTATATAATAACCTTTTTGTCTCTTTATATCACTTTTAATTTAAAATCTATTTTGTCTGATGTAAGTACAGCTATACCTGCTTTTTATTTTTTTCTTACCATTTTCTTGAAATGTTTCTTTCCTTGCCTTCATACTCAGTGTTTGTGTGTCTGTAAGGCTGAAGAGAGTCTCTTGCAGGCAGCGTATTGTTAGATCTTATTTGTTTATTCATCCAGCCATTCTGTGTCTTTTGATTAGAAAATTTAACCCATTTAAATTTAAAGTAATCACTGATAAGTAAGGACTTACTTTTGCTATTTTGTTCACTGTTCTCTGTTAATTTCTACAAAATTCTTTTGTAGGCCATGGTTCCTTGTTTCTTATCCTGCTGTCTTTTTTTGTCTGATTTCCTTTGGTATCAGTACCTTCTGACTTATTTATCTTGTTCTACAGATTTTTCCCTTGTGATTACCATGAGGCTTACATAAAATATCTTGAAATTATAACACCCTACTTTAAGTTGATAACAACTTAACTTCAACAGAATTCCTAAGCTTTACCCTTTTTATGTCTCCTACTCACATAGGTTATTGGTCTTTACATATTTTGTATATTGTGTAACTAATAACAGATTATTGTATTATGTTTATTTTCAGTAGTCTATTATTTTAACTTTTTAATTGAAGTTTAGTTAACAGACAATTTTGTATTACTTTCAGGTATACAAAATAATAATTCAGTATTTCCATATATTACAAAATGCTCACCATAAGTATAGTTACCATCTGTCACAAGAGTTATTACAATACTAATGACTATCCCCTATGCTGTACTTTATGTCACTGTGACTTACTTATTCTACAAATGGAATTTGCACTCCATAATTTTCCTCATCATTTTTTAATTTGGAAACTGGAGTTCTAATTGAATTATGCGTGCCCTTCACTAAGAAATTATAAAACCTAACTGCATATTTACCATTACCAGAGGTTTTGCACACCTTTTTAGGCTTTTATGATGTTAGTATCATTTTACCTCCACTCAAAGGACTTCCACTAGCACATCCTGTAAGGCAGGTCTGTGTGATGAGGTCCCTCAGCTCTGGTCTGTCTGGGAAGGTTATTTATCCCCCATTTATTGCTGAAGGACAGTTTTGTCAGGTACAGTATTCTTGGTTGGGATTTTTTTTCTTTCAACATGTTGAAGATGTTATCCTATTCTCTTTACCTGAAATGTTTCTGTTGAGAAATCCACCCATGGTCTTATGGTGGTTTCCTTATATGTAAGTTCTCTCTTTTGCACTTTTCTTTGTCTTTGTCTTTTGAAATTTAACTATAATGTGTCTCAGTGTAGCTGGATTTGGTTTCAGCCTATTTGGGATCCTTTCAGTCTCATGATTCTGGATGTCCATCTCTCTCCTGTGTTTGAGAAGTTTTCAGCCATTATTATTTTAAATATAGTCTCTCTTTTTCTCTCCTCCTTCTGGAATCCACATAATGTGAATATTGTTTCTTTCCATTGTGCCCCATAATTCCTACAGAATTTCTTTACTCTTTTTCATTCTTTCTGTCATGGTCTGTGAGGACCTCTCTGCTCTGTCTCTCATCAGCCTCTCCCTGTCTACAATGACCTTCTTTTCCCTGAAACTAGCCAGGCACAATTCTTGGTATTTGCTTTTTTTTTCTGTGTTGGATATTCTTCCCTGGATAGAATCACTTCCCTCTGGTATCCATTCAGATGTCACCTTAAAGACAACACCTTTCTTTCCCACAGTGTATGAAAGAGGAAACCTCCACACAGCACAAATGTTTTCTTTATCTTCACAACACTCACCTCCATCTAAAATATCATATAAGGGCTTGGTGATGGTCTTTTACAGACTTCCATCTCCCTAACAGAACACAAGCCCCAAGAAAGGAACAAAGCCTGTCATATAGTAACCAATCAATAAACATTGTTAAATGTTAAGGTTAAGTGTCTACTGAATATTAAGCACCTTACTTGGTACAAGGGATGCAGAAGTTCTAGAAATGACCCTTTCTCTTAGAGTTCTAATAGGTTTCTCTCCTTAGGTCTAAGCTGGGGAGAGAGGGAATCTAGTGCTGTCCACATATCCTACTATCAATTGGGTTAGTTTACTCAAAATAGATTTACCCACATGTGTGCTCACTCAAGTAAGTGGACTGACTCCATACTGTTCTATTCTGAAGATGAATGAGTTTTCTGGATAATTTTGGAGTATAAAATAGGAAATAATTAAATCTGTCCCTTCTTACAAATGTGTTCAGAAAAACTGATTAGTTCTAAATCAGCTCAATAATAATCATCAGCTAATTAGAAAAAATAATTGAGAAAATTGGAATAAATAAAAACTGAATATTTACATAGGGCATTTAGTCACAGAAATAAAAGGTATGTGTTGAATGCTCACTCTAGAGATGTTTCTCCACAAGGTTTTCTTCTGCTGCCACTGAAGCTGATTGTAGGGAATCTCAACTCAAAATGCTAGGAGGTTTATGGAGTAATGAGTTGTATATAACTAGAAACAACTTGGCCAAGTTGCTCACATACACCAATGACTTTTCAATGCACCATCCGACATCTGAATCTATATCAGCCATTCAGTCAGGAGGTATGTCTTAAGACCCTCTTGTGATGATAAGCCATTATTTTTAATTAGAATGTTCAATTTTCCCCTGAACAATAACACCAAATAGGCAATATATGAAATGAGCTATGCAACAAAAATAAATTTCTCTTTGCCCTTTTTTCCTAAGCAAGGATTTGTAAGTTTGCTATTTTACATTGTCAATGAATTCTGAAAATCAAAATAAAATTATTTAAAATGGTAATGTTATTCTGTATTCCTGATTAAGTCAACCAGATTAATTTTGTACATATTTTCAATTTATAACAAAATCTATATGCATTTTTACCACTCAGTCTACTTGGTACAGTTGCTCAACATTCCTATCAATATTGCAAAGATGGAGCACCTGATTAACCCAAATATCTAAACATAGTTGCCTGATCTTAGCTAATTTATCTTATATTGACAAAATCAAAAGTACTTAAGAAATAAGCATACAAAATATTGTTCACCATGTTGTAAATGTCAACCTTATTGGGTTGCAATATTATGTGCTGAATTCTTGCTGATTTAAATTTCCCAGCATAATTGGAAATATGTTTTAATAAATCTCATATTAAAAATAATCTGGTTACAACAGGACAAGAAAAATTAGACTCATTTGATAAGATTCTCATTTAAATACTTAACACTATGCTTGTACTCAACGATTATATCAAGTAAATTCTCCAAATTAGCTGTAAAAATGTAATTGCCTTAGAAATAATATAATTAAGAACTGAACCACAAATATATAAAGTCTACATTATAACTCTAGAGCCAATCAGTAACAAGAGAATTGCTAGAGTTTTGTTGTTGATATTTTAGAGTTATCATTCACAACATGTTGAAGCTATGTAAATTTATGGCTTGGTATCAAAAAGTATAAAGTTAGAGAACTTATTCCTTTCTGTCTTTTTAAAGCACAGAATCTAATTGTAAAATAAAATCCTTTGTTATGCATTAATTAAAGACAACACAGTTCCTTGCACTCTCTACAACTCTCACCCCAGCATCTCATCCTTGATCGTCACTTCTCATGACGAGAGAGGCTCGATCCTGTTCATAACTGGAAAGTAGATTGCATCCTCAGCTTTTACCGCCCTGCCAACTCAGCCTCACAGATGGAGGTCAGGTCAAAGGCACATCCTGAGACCCTTTCATCTGAGCCTTCCAGAAAGAACCACACTTCTTTCTTGGTTCTGTATATGTACAATTATTGAAGTGCCAATTACACTGTCTTCTTAAGATGATCTGTTTACACAGTTGACAGTGAGATCTTTGAAAGTAGATCAAGTGTTCCTCATTACTGGACCCACAGAACCTCAGCCATCCCCAAAGCTTAGAGGTGATTCAGTGCATGCATGTTCATTTAATGATAGAACTGAACTGAGCCTACAAAGTAGGAAGCTTGTATAATACACTCTAGAAAGCTCCTCAACTTCTATGCATTCATCCCAGGAGCAGTGTGCCAGACCCGTGAACAGACATATTGCAGACTTGAGCAACAAATGAAGAACACACAAGGAAGACCTTTTTCAATGGGAACCACTGTCATTCACCAAACCCCTGATACACACAGGATGTTCTGCCCATTTCCAGAATTACAGACACCCTTTCCCTAAAGGATCTTCAAACCTAGTAGGATGTTTGTCATCACATTACATAAGCAGTTTTAATTTTTACAGTTATTCTAAAAGCAGGGACTCACATAAATATAGGGACCTTATTCCTTGGCTGTGTGTGTGTATATGTGCATGTAGGTGCACATGCACACTGACTACATGAAGGTGACCGTAGGGACGGCATATGACCATGGCTGTCCCTGTAACACCATCAGTTCTTTTAAGCAGTTTGTGGAGTAGCTCAAACTCCTGTTCTGTAGCACCACTTTCTCATTTGTAAAATGGGGGATGATATTTCCTACATCATACCACAATAGTGAAAATAATATTCTACTACATGTGAAATGCTTGGAAGACAGTTTCTTCTATGTATGTTAGGTCCTGTTATTATTAAGGAGACCGAAGAGGAGAAGGAGCATGTCCTCTGATTTTTCCTAACGAGTGAGAAGAGCATAGATGGAAATGGCAAACATTTTTAGATGCACATGGCCCTGCTGGAGTGAAAGCAAAAAGTAAATATAATTTAAATTTAAAACTAGTTCCAAATGCCCCTAATTTCTCAATATCAAATAGACAGAACAAGATGATTCATGAACTCTTCTTTATTAAATGAAAACAGAGAAATCAGAAAGCAAATAGAAATGTAGCATTTGCTGGCATGCCATCTGAGAAAATCTTACTTACCCATGTGCCCAACTGAAAAGTGTCTTCAAGATTCACAGACCAGTGTTCTTTTACAGTATGGAAAACTGGGTCATAAAGTGAGGAAGATGTGTTTGCCTAAGGCCATTCTACTCATTAGTTCACCTAAGACAGTTTGACAAATTTCAGGACATCAGAGTTGTTGGGTTGAGCTGAAATTTGCCCTCAAATAAAATAATGTTAAAGTAAATCTCATTTTTCTGTTCCTGATTGTACTGAAGGTAGTGGTTAGAACTTATCTGTTTTTACACTACTTGAAATCTACTCCTTACAATGAATACCCTTTATTTAACATTTGCCCAGTTACATTCTAATTTATTCCACCATGCAGGGGGCTGGATTCTGATGAGCAAATGATGTCACGTCAGGAGGTAAAAGGAACCCTTAAGGAGAGTAATGTCCTTGTGTTTACTTTTTATGAGCTTGTCTTTTAAATCTTGACTACATTAGATGAATGGTCCAACTTTTGAGCTTAAAGGACAAAATCATTACATGCAAACATGGCTAATAGGCCACCTACACAGAGGCTGAAGTTTTAATGAGCATTAAGCACTGTCCTCTGAGGCAGGGTCTTTGAAAGGACTCATGGATTTGCATTGATTTAAGTAAAGTATCAGATGCCCGATTCCCTTTGAATTTTATGAGGCATCGGGCAGAAACACTGCCTGCAGCTAGAGAATACCACTGTTAGCTAAAGTCCAAGCCTTGTTACCAGATGTCTCTTTAAGAAACTCACTTTAAAAATAATAACAAGATGAAGATGAAATGGGCATCTATTCACACTTTAGTATAAATTTATCTGCTCTGTTAAAATACTAATAAACCTCCCAAAGTGGGCTCTTTAAAGGGGACTGAGCACAAGGCCTTTAGGAAAGGCAGGTCTGGCTCCCATACCAGAGTGGAAGCCCTGCAGGGCAAACAGCAAATGTCAGGACACAGGAGAGAAGCACAAAGGCGAGCTGGGAGGGTGCCACGGAAAAACTTGGAGGATTTGTCCAATCCCTGTCTACATAAGGAAAGTTGTACTGAAATACTTAAACACAAAATACCCAAGTATGCATTCTGTAGTTTTGCCTTTAAAGCAAGACTAGCCCAAGAAGGAAATTCATTTCGTCCTATTATTTCAAGAAATGACCTGAATTACGGAGAAATTAAAAATAAATGAATGAAATTGAAATCTGGGGCGATCTAGGAGCTTTCTTTGTTGGATAGGGTCACTCGTTCTCTTCCAAATATTTATTGATTACTCTAAAATTTGTGTTAAAATATAAAACCCCCCGTGGGTTGCAGGGAAGCCCCAGTGTGAAGTGATGGTGAGACGGGTATTCGTGGGTCCCGGGGGGAGCGGGGGAACTTCTCTGTAGGTAAGGGGGGAGCGTTTCCCGGCGACCGGGGCATCGGGCGGGCGGCGCTGCGGGGCGCGTCGGGGGTCGGACTACTGGGGATCCGCGCGAGGGTCGCCACCTTGCTCTGGGGGATGGTTACCTGAGCGTGCAAACACGTCAAAGCTCAGCGATTCGTGCGTTTTATCGCATGAGCCTCAAGAAAAAAAATAATCTTTGATCAGTAACAACAAAAAGTAAATAACACTAAAATGCGTCCCTGGCATCAGCCCGCAGCTGGATGCTGTCCGGGTTCCTCACTCGCCGCCTGCAGGCGGGGGAGCCCTCCGCACCCTCTGCGGCCCCCGCGCCGCCCCGGCCCGGGTTCGGCCCGGGGGGATGCAGCGGTGTGATCGCTGCTTGCTCAGCGACTCCCCCGCAGAGACGGGCCGGGCGCGGCGCGCAGGCTCCCACCGCAGGTGCGGGACCGCGGGAACACAGGCTCAAGAGGAGCGGGGGCGCCGTGGAAAGACGGCGCAGCGGAGGATGGGCCCGGGGTTCGCCCGGTGGCCCCGCCGCCAGTCAGACCGCGGAGTCGGCGCCTGGATCCCAGGCCAGAAGGCCCTGCAGGTGGGAGTTAATTTGGGGCCGTCAGAGGGGCGAGGGAAGCAACTGTTTCTTTTATTGACATGAAAGCAGATTTGCTATAGCGTATAATGCGACATGGATATAATTTTAAAAATCTGACCTCAAAAGCTCATGTTCTGACTCCAGCAGCTGCTCCAGGAGCCCCCTGCCTCCACGCGCGCTCTGGAGCTGCCGGTTCCGTTCACTGGGGAAGCGGGAGCTGGGCAGGAGCCCCACGGAGCCATCCCTCCTGCGAAGGGCGCCTCGAGTCTCCAGCTGAGCCGCTGCTACCCCAGGAGCACCCTGGGGCCCGGAAGGAAATTTCTCTCCCTAAGGAGAGTATCTGAGGGAACATCTTCAAGTAGAAATCCGGGGCGTCCCGCCTGGCCGTTGTAATCAGTCAAACTGCTGCGTTTAATTAGAGCAAACGTGTTTGGAATGCTGTAATTACTCATTAGTGAGAGAACATTGGCTCTAATTAGGTATTCGTTAGAAATTCAAAAATCACTTAATATAAGCAATTAACACTGCAACTGTGCTTTGAGATTGAATTTCTCACATCAGTAAACTAAACAGCCGGACGTGTGCTGGTTCTGAACTGCTTAATGGACTACGGTTCTGTAGGCACAAAAGGAAAGAGCAGGAAGCAGACTTTTCTGGAGAACTTGGGGTCAGGTGACCAAGATCTGGAACAGCCTGGGAAGTCATGGAGTCAGAGGGTCATACGGGGAGCTGACACCCCTGTGCTCAGAGCAGAGCTGGAGAAAGGAGGCAGGAGGGGAGAGCGGGAGGAGAGGAAGGAGACAGCGGTTGTCCAGCCCACAGACAAGCTGGCCCTTTAACGTGCAGACCAGCCCCAGGTCCCCAGGCAGGCTGAAGAGGACACCGAGTGCCAGGGTGACACACACCACACTCCATGGTGGTTAAAGCTTGGGGCAAACGTCCACACTGCAAGTGGCAGGCTCCAAAAGGTGGTAGGATGTCACATAAGTAAGACTGTGAGGCTTGCCAGCCATTCCAAAGGGCAGCCTTGTCTAACAAGTGGGGCGTTTGTCTGTGTCTGAGAGAAGGTTGGAGAAGGGTGTTCCTAAGTAAGAGCACAGTGTCACACAGGGAACACATTTTTAACACATGTAGTTTTGTTTCTTTAAGAAGGCAAATATGTACAATTTGGGCCAGATGGCTTCTTGCCACAGTGTTTGAAAAAATATGGATTTTCTCGAAGTGCCATTGAAGATACTTCTGTGGATCAAACAAAACTGACACAACAGGTAAAGGAAAATCCAACTGTGTTTGAATGAGGCCTGCCTCACTCACTTCCTGCAAAGGGCTTCCAACTCCCTCTTCATGTTCTTCCTTTCTTTTCCATAAAAATGTCAAAAATCATATGCTTCAATTGCAGGAATGAAGTAGCATATTTTGGTTTCCTTCGAGAGCTGGCCCAAGATTCAGTAGCCATCCCACCCAATAAACACTGTTTCCACATTAGACAGAGGCCACATCTCTCACAGTTGGGGTGCTCTTGTTCTAATTCATCCCTTCCCATCTCATAAATCCTGGTAGGGAAGGCTCTGCATGGACAACTCAGTTCAGTCAAAACAGACTGAACTGAGGAGCTGTTACCTGCATGCTGATAACTTAGTTAATAGTAGCTGTCCAGGCAGTCGTGCTGGGCAGGTTGAAGCCCAGCAGGGGGACAGGGAGGGGCTGCATCTTACTGCCAAGCCACAACTCCGATGGTAGCCAGGGGCCCTGCACTGGGCTGGCCCTTCTCCCAGAGCCAACATGGACCAGGGCTGGTGTGACTCAATTTCCTTATTGATAAAATGAGTAGAGCTCAAAAAATTGCACTACCCACACGCTCACTTCTTTGCTTGTTAAGGGACATATTCCCATCTTCCTTCCCAGTTTGGGCTCTGTGCCAGCTTCAGGGCCCTCACATGTCAGAGAGAAGGACAGGCTTGTTTCCCTGAGCCTCCTTCACGGGCTGGACATCCCTCGCTTGGCCTGGAGTGTGCCCTCGGGATCCCCTCTGTGATCCTTTCTTATTTTAAAGTTATTCCCTCAGTCTTTCCATACATCAAATTACCACCTTGGGGATAATAACTGGAAACTTTTCTCCAACCTGCCCTTCTGTGTGCTCAGAGTGAGAACCATTGCTCATGTATTTAGCATCTCACAGCCCTTGACTTTGTCTCCAGACTGCTCCTCGCCTCTCACCCCTGCACCTGCACATGTCCACTCCATGCACCTGCAGGGTCTCACACTCAGCCAACAGCCCTACCTCTTTGCTAACAAACTGACGTAAAAATGGTATCATACCCCCTTTATGTGCCTTGGAACTGTCTCACTGCCACCTTCTGCCAGCAACCTTGGCAGTCATTGGCAGACATGAAGGACAACTGTGCACGGGAGGTGGACCATAACACCACTCTGGGCAAGCAGACTGGGGACCCGTGTGGGGTGGCTGATAAAGCCACAGCAGACTGCATCCCCCCTAGATTATACCAAGAACAGTATTCTTTTCCGTCTTTGGGTATAGCCTTTTCCATGTGCAGAGATGTTAATTCGGTCACTAATGATAAATATGGGACCGCCTGTCCTCTGAGTCACTTGCGTCTTTCAGCATTTTCCTCTCATGAATTTCTTTCTTCTCAGGTGGGCACTACTTCAAACCAGGCCTGCTCTGGCCACATGATGCTAGCCCCTCGGGGCTCTGCCTGGGCTGCACTGTCCCTCTGTGGTCTCCTGTCCTTGCCTCTGTGACCGCCGGCGCTCCTGACCCTTCAGCGAAGGTGGACGCCAAACCGTGCACCCCAGGTTGCCTGGCAGCCCCTTGGACCTCCAGCTGCTAGTGTGGAGCAGCTTTGCTCCAGTCCTGGTGACCGCCAGGGCTCCAGTCATTGAAAAGCGTCCTGTGCCAAAGCCACTTTGAAGCACCTATTTCTTACGACTGTCTTGGCTTCTCATTGATCTTTCCAACACTGTGGGGTTCTCCCCCTTTATTTCTGCTGTTCTGTTTCTCAGACACTCCATGAGACATCCTTTCTTATCTAATGAGTGAAAACTTTAAAAAACCTGAAGACTAGATATTGAGTGCATATCAATATCTACATGTTGGGCCATTGCAGAGAGATGAGGGGTGGACTTGGGACCGAATCACTTCCCCAACAGCAGTGATAATGAACTTGGTGTGAAGCACATGGGGGATGTGCAGGCAGGTGGCAGCCCTGTAGGGACCATACCTGAAAGGGGGAGGTGAGGGGCTGGGGTGGCTCAGACTGGCTGGGCAGGGATAGGGAAGAACCTTTGTGTGGCCCACCATCCATGTCATGGGACATCTGGACTCCCATGTGGGTCACCAATAAAGCCACAGCAGGCCTGGTGTGAGTGAAGCCCCAGACAACCCCAGGGCAAAGAGCACCAGGACTGTGGGAGCAGAGCTGGCCACAAAGGCTGGCCTTCTCTTTGTCCCCCCTCCCCTCTCTGAGAAGCCAGTCAGGGACAGGAAGGAGGAGAGTCAGCCTCAGATACAGGCCTACAAAGGACCCTTCATAGCTTCCTGGAGAGCCCCACATGTCCACTGCCAGTGTCCCCTCCAACAGGTGGCCGCGGTGTCCACACATGGCTCTGTCCTGGAGACAGAGGAATACTGATGGACATGGAGGCTCCAAATGCCTCGAGAGAAGGTGTGGAGCGGCCGCACATGGGCTGCTCTGCTGCGCACCTGTCCCCCAGGTGAAGGTGAGCCCTGGGGAGGCCAGGCTGGCCTCCCATCCCTCTCTGAACTTGAGTGCCTACCCGATGGCTTGGCACATGGTGGACACTGACTTCACGTTGAGTTAAATGTCTTCAAAGTACATTTTCTGCCTGTCTCTCCATTACAGAACTGCTAAATGTGTTCTGCATTTGGAAAGAAAGGAAAAGCACCACTTGAATCTCTGAAAACTCTATACCTCCACCACCAATTTGCCAAATCGGCAGAAATGCAGAATGAGAACCATGACACAGGAGGGTCTGCGATAGTCTCACTGGCCTGTGTCTAAGACACTCACCCTCTTTGAAGGAAACATCAAATTCACCTTAAGTAAATCTTGCTCCAGACAGAAGAGATTCCATTTTCAAAACTGAGTTGGGTTGGAGCTCACGTCCCAGAGAGCAAAGGAAGAAGAAGAAATGCTCTCCGCAGCACCCTCCGTGAGGCAGGTTCTCACCTCAGATTTCTCAGTGCATTTCTCACAGCACGATTTCAGACAGTGGAACGGGGTTTGCCTAGCTCCCCCTCCTTGACTTACCTGAAGCTCCCCTGCAGTCTCCGCTCTGGGCCCTGATCTTGCCAGGGCTCCAAGCTGCCGCAGGTCATCCCCCCACCAGCCCGTGGCAAACATGGCCCAGCTCAGGAGTCATGGGCTCTGGCTGCTCCGGCTGCTTGGCCATGTGACGCAGCCCGCTCTCGGACACAGGTGACAGAGGGTTTCGCAGGACAGGCCTCTGGTATCACTGTCAGAAAGGACAGCTAACGGAGGAGCCATTCCCAAAGGTCAGAGAGGCACTTCCTGCCCCCTCATTCCCTCCGCCTCCAGCCTCACAGGGGCAAGCTTGGGCCCAGGCTGGCGAGGAGAAGGGCTGCACTCTTCCACGGCCAGTCATGCACCAGCCGGCGACCGCGGGCAGATCCTCGCTTCTCGGGTGTGTGCTCCTTCAACTGTAAAATGGAAGCAATTGATACTTATTTCAAAAGGGTTGCTGTGAAAATTAAATCAGAGCCTGTGACACGGGCCTCAGGGGAGCAGGCGTCTGGCCGGAGAGTCCCGGACGATGCACCTGGCACCTCTGCCTTCCTGAATGAGTCTACTTAGGGTGCCCCCGGGGCTGTTTGTAGGTCCCTCATTTTCAATTCAAGTTCTTCTACACGGAAGAATGCGTGAGGTCAGGGGCATCTCTGTTTTCAATTGTGCCTCAAATTTCACAAATCCCTGTGTGGAGAAATCTTTTATCATCCCCTGGTGAATTAAGAGGGTCTGCATGTTCGTGCACAATGTGCCATTCAAATGGTGAATGGGAGCCAAGGGCATAGATTTCATTATAATATATATTTTTTTCTATCAATGAGTGGAGGGGATCAAAAGGTACAAACTTCCAAATCATAAAATAAATAAGTCATGGGACATAATGTACACCTTGGTGACTATATTAATAACACTATGTTGTATATATGAAAGTTGCTAAAAGAGTAAATCTTACAAGTTCTCATCCTTTCAGCACAGCAACCCCCTGATATTTTATTGATTTGTTTATAGCCTACTGTTGTTTTCCATTCTTGTGAAGATAGGCATGTGACAAGTAACAGTGTGTGAGGTAGGTTCTCCAGAAGTTACCATGTTTCTATGAGTTTATAAAGTCACAAAACCTAGGGATATATGTTTGCTTAACTTCCTTTGGGGGATGCAAAATGCCTGAAGTATGATTACGGTAAAATGATACCATAGATAAAGAGCCTACTGATTTTGAAACAGTAAAATCAGCTGTCCCTAATTCTCTTCACATATATGATACAAAAACTACAGGGAGAAGGAAAAATAACAGCAGAGTCACTTTTCCATGAAAGCAGAAGCCAACACGCTGTCCTGGCTGCCCAGGGGCCGGCCCGGGGCCCACGAGGCGCCCCAACAGGCCCACTTTGAGACAAACCGAGGCTTCCCAGAGCCTACAGTAGGCCCAGGAGGTGGGAACGAGGAGGCGGCGTGTGGCCTGCTGTCCTCACGGGGCTGGTGGCCTTCGTGGGGAGTGGCTGGGCATGAGGGGCACGTGGGCCATGCAGACACCCTCCGCTGCTCCGCGAATGAAGGGCTCGCTCGCCTGGCGGCTGAAGCCCAGCAGCCTCGGCCCTGGGTTTCCACAGCTCCTGCTGCTGTGCCTCGGAGTGGCTCACCTAGTTCCAGGTGAACATTAATAAAAATGCACACTGGATCTATAAAAACTACTACCATACATCCACACATGCCAGAAAAAAAGTAAAAAACAAAACGTTGCCATGGAGTGGAAGAAAAATGTTGCTGTTACTATGAAATAAAAAGAAAAGAAAAACTTTAATGAAGTAATCACCTAGAAAAACAAGACTAAAAGCTGACCAGCAACATTTAAAGAGGAAAGCTGAATAACAAAGGGTATGAGTAGCTGTACTGAAAAAAGAAAAAGTGAAATGGAAAAATCAAAGCAACATAAAATAATTCTGGAAGCAGTACATAGGGGGCGAATGAATATTATATAACAAAAAAGGCTGCTAGAGGGAGCAGGGAATTAAGAAAATAAGCAAAAGAATAAATGAGTTAAAAAAGGATTGAAATGATAATACAAAATGGAAATAAAATAATAGCTACAGAGGACAGATTCCTGCGATAGTTGTTTCTGAAGAGGACAAAAATACAAAGAAAATGAAGGTGTAGTTTAATATGTTTCCCAGATATAAAAGCAACTTGATTTCAGATATTAAGGAACACATCAAGTCCTGGGAAAGAATTGACACATAACAATTCCTGGGACATATCCTGATAGAGTTACGGAACAGTAAATTAAATAAAGAATCTTTTAAGCTACCATTTCTAGCACTGCTAGGAAAAAGGACAGCAATGCTCAAATTCCTGAATGAACAAAAAGCTGTCAAGAATTTTATACTGGACATAAAGGGGTTGGAGAATGCAGGCAGTAGACAACTCATTCTTTAGAATTTCCAAGAACAAAATAAAGATTTCCAATAAGGCCTTCTTAAGGAATGAACTTGAGGCAGAATGAACTTGAACCAAACAAGAGATGGATGGAGACCCTCTGGTGAAGGGCTAGTGTGAGCATTGACTCTGTGTAATTATAGACCAAACGCTAAAACACAGGCAGTGTTATGACTTCAATACAAAACCTGAAGATTACAAACTCTGGTATTTTAGAAATTATGTAAGTAACAGAGCAGGTGTGAGGTAGTATAAGTATGAAATGTCCTCATATTTTACAAAGGAAGGTCAAAAAACTTACTTGAAGGAGTCAAAATAATGGAGACTATTTAAAGGCAAACCTAAGCACACACAATACAACCATCTAAACTGTGCAGGTGAAGGGAGTGAGTTGTACAGACAGACAACGTGGAAACACTGTCTATGAAAAGGAAAGATCAGAAAATGTTTCAGGAAAGACAAAAGCAATGCATGTAATCTCAGCGTCTCAGTGGCAGCAACGAGTAAAACACTAACAAACACACACACAGCCTCACGGAGCATCACAGCCGAGTGGGAGGCAGAACACACCAAAGTAAATTCTTTGAGGTTGGACACAATAGCATTAAATAGCATAATGTCATTGAAATAAAAGCTCTTCACCAACCAATACAAAAGTCTGATGATGTCTTAAAAGTTTTAGAAAGACTGAATCATGAAGTCAAAATTCAACTTTGTTTTCAATGTAAGACAAGGGGACTAATAAATACTGGAAACAAAATATGAGAAAGGATTTTGTTTCTGTGAAAACAAGTGAATGGAAGTAAACCAGGCCCAAGGAAAAGTGATTTCAGGCAGAAAGCATTAAATGAGATAAAGACAATACATAAACCTCAACAGGGTATTTAACCTGAATACCATTTTTTAAATATCAGTGACACAACAGCATCAAATCAACAGGAATGAGTGACATGACAAGAAACGTACGTGAAATAAAGACCTTTTAGAAGAAGGAGACTTCCATCCATTTTCCACAGCACATGATTGGTTTAATATAAAACAGCAAACCCTAAAAATCAATAAAATGGATTCATTAAGCACTGAAATACTTCTAAACAAACTAGTTAATAATGCAAATAAAACTATATACATACATCTATGACTAAAATCAGAGAATACATGTTCTTTTCATGGACCTATGAAACATTTACCAACAGAAAAGCTCTGTAAATTAAAATACAAAAAAGTTGAAAAACCACAGAAGCAATCTCTGATCACAAAAAAAAAAAAAAGAAAACAAAAATGATTTGTGACCTGGCAATTAAACAGATTAACCAACCAACAAAAACAACAAAAACTCTTGTGTAAACAACTTTGTGTCAGAGAGAAAATCAAAACTGAAATTACAGAAAATGTAGATATCAGTGAGTATGAAATGGGGATGCATCAAAATCAATGGGGCTTAAAGATTATTCAGAGGAACACTCTCAATCTTAAATATTTAGTAAATAGGAAATAATGAAAATAATGAACTAGTTTCCATACCCAAAAAACATCAGAATACGGAAAATAAAAATTTACAAACCCTTAGGAGGTAATAAAGATTAATAAATTAATGAAATGGAACAGGGAAGACTAAAAGGAAGAATAAGTAAAACCCTTGAAACTTAGCCATTTCTTAACCTAACCAAAGTTAAAGGAAAGGGTAAAAACAAAGCAAAAAAAACAATAAACAAATTTCATGAAATGGAAGTGATGATGCAGAAGAAAATAGGATTCACAAGACATACAGCTCTATGGAAGCAGAAAAGACAAAACGTGTGCACATTATGGATTATGTAAACCACAAAAACTGACCACACAGGGCACCTAAAGAAACAAAAAATAAAATCAATGAAAAACAATGAAGACGCAGAGTTGTGAACAGACGTCTCCCTCAAAGAACAAGATAAGAAAGACAAACAAAAGTGGACTAAGAGTGTTTGACAGTAGATTTTCTCTAAATCTTTCAGAAGCCATAAAAATAAATGGACAAACAAACCCTCTGATTTATTTATTCTCTTCCATGGTGTCTTGTCAGTGGGTTTCGGCCCCTAACAAGTTCACTATGGATTCAGTGAGACCAACAAAATGATAATGGAACGTTCTTGGGGTGAAAGGTTTATATTCCACTTTATTCCCACAGTGGCAGGTCAATCACTAGAATCCCATCCACTCAGAGCAGGTCTGCATGCAGCAAGCCAGTCTCTGCCTCTGGGCCTCTGTGTCCTGCAGCCCTCTCGGTCTCGGTCTCTGTCCTCGGTGCTGCCGTCACCCCAGCAGCCGTCTCGGTCTCTGTCCTCGGTGCTGCCGCCACTCAAGCCTCGGCTCTCCTGCAGCCATGCAGCCCGGAGCTCTTTATATAAAGTCAATAAGATGTCCTGCCCATACATGTGTAGTGAGCAAGCCCACCAGGTTCAGGTGAGAATCCTGGCCACAGGAACCTTCACTTTCTCCACACTTGTCATAACCCTGAGGAAGTTCCACATATGAAGAAAGCATGTTAGATTCTCCCCCAAATGCCCCTCCTTTTCTATCACAGGTCAATGTGCCCCCCCGCGGTGGAGAGGCCGGATGCCTGAAGGAATGACTGCTCACCCCAAGGCTGGCCGAGGTCATGCTCAGCTTCAGATGCACAGTTCCGTGTTCCAGAAACAAACCTCTAAAAAGAGAAAGAGGGAAAAGTACCTAATAGGGATATGTTCTCAAGGACCCAAAGGCACACAAAGGTTTTAAATCCTCAAGGAGACAGGCAAGAAGGACAGGACTTCAAGGGGCACATGTCGCTTACATAAATAAGATATGTAATGCAGAGAAAATGGTAGGGGGCCAGCCATCCGTCCTGGTGCTGAAGGAAATTATGAGATGGGCCAAACGTTCTTGCTCATCTTGGAGCAGGAAAGTGATACAGTTATTTAGCTGTTAACCTAATTAACATGTGGTATTAAGGAGTTAGAGAGTTTATGATTTCTAGAGTGGCCCTTTGCAGCCCCCATAGTTAATGACGCCTTCACTACTTTGGCCTTAGAAATGTTTTGGTGGTCCCTGGAGTGGTGGTCTGCTTTTCTTTAGTTCATAAAAATTCACAGCTTTTGAATCTTAAGTTGGAGACACCTGGGGAGAGGCCACTATTTAGCCTCTCACCTTGACTGAATCTCAGGTTTTGTTTCTTTGTTCCTAATGGTCTTTCTGGGAAAATCTTACTAGATCAGTAGGTGATGAACTCCCCTTCCATTGGATGCATAAAGCAACACTCAGCTAGTGTCTAAACCTGTTCAGCCAGGGGACTAGAAGCTTGTGTGCTTCTTTTTATAATCTATTTTGAAAATAGATGGTGACTTGAGAATGAAGACTTAATAGCATAGCCTTAAAGTGAGCAAGGGCACATTCTCGAGGTCCCACAAGCCATTCTCTACCGAGTTTAGAACTTGCTATGCCTCAGTTTGAACCACTTGCTAAAAATCTTCACAGGGATTCCCAGTGCGTGAGGGTTAGGAGCAAAGTTGGCCTGCCCTTTGCATCTCAGAATGGAGGCGTGTTTGCATACATATAATCATTCGGATCCCCTTTTTGAGCTCCTAGGAGGGAAATTTCACAAGCCCCAGAAGAAGTCGGGAGTTCCACAAAGTGAGGGAGAGGGCAAACACAGAGAAGTTCTGGGAACAGATGCTGATCTCACAGCTTTGCCCAAGGCCATCCCTGGAGGACATCTGCAGTGGAGACCAAAGTGGTTTAACGGAAAAGTGAAAGACAACCTGGAAAAGGGCAGCTTTCCCCACGCACAGAGAGGAGCTCAGCCCTTCCGGCGTCTGAGGCTCGCACCACAAAACAAGGAATACAAACGGGGAAGTGAGCTGCACGCCCCCAGCCCTCTTCCACCACACACCTCAGGGCTGGGGGAATGCTTGGACCTGCTTGCCTAGATTCTGATAAAAGTGCTCCAGGCCCTGATGCTGTGGGCTTGATGGCCTGGAAGCTGGCGTGAGGCCACATGAAGAGCAGGGAAGACCCAGGGACCGGGACAGTCTGTCTCCAAAACATGCGTGATGCTTGTCACGACCTGCGCCCCTGAAAGGAAAAATGATGCAGAGACAACTTGGGGCATGATGTTTGCAGTTAACTTCGATTCTAGAAAGTGTAACTGTCAGGTAGCCGGGCAGACGGGAGCCGGTTCCGGCCAGTCCGGGACAAGGTCCTCCCGCCGCCCCCCACCCGTCACGGGTGGCAGAACTCGCCGGCCTCCTGCCTTATCAGCCCAAACAAGATATAAGAAGCCTAATGCGGCTTCCAGGCCCCAAAACGGGCTGGCCGCGGGCACACGGAGGCCCAGAAGGTGACCGGAGCCTCCTTGGGTTCATTATACCATAATTATAATAAATTTACTTTGCGGTTTGGGGGACCCGTGGGCGTCACTTAGGTACTCACGGGTAAGCGGCTGCAACCTAGGAGGCTTATATAGCCTGAAACTGTCAGTCAACATGTCAATTAAACGATGTAAGAGGCAGGGAGGGACGTCCCTCCTTTCTAAAAGCCGCCCCACCCTAATGGCCGGACAGCCGCTCTCCGCCCTTCCTGACCGTGTACTTCGGTTTTGCCTGATGAACTCCTGCCCCTGAGCCTGTCTGTCTGTCTCTCCACTGAGTTCCTTCCTCTGGAAAGACAAAGAATCAGCAGCGCAGCCGCTCGTGGGGATGCCCCTGTAAGAACGGGTCCGACGTGAGCCAGGGATAAAGTCACGCGTGCAAACCCCTGATCAGGGCAGGGTGCCGGTTCCCTTCTCTGAGTGGGAGGCCCCCTCTCCTGAGCTTTTAGGAAGCTGCAGTCGTCTCTTCCCTCCTCCATCAGTCTTCCTCAACAGTGTGCCTGTCAACGTGGCAACACGAGTCGGTCTCAGACGTGCAGGAACCAGCGGCGAGGAGCTGACCCTGCAGCTCACCTGCTTTAACCTCGGGCAGGTGGCTCCTGCTGCGCCGGCCTCTCACCTGTGGGTGTGACTCTGCAGTGCCCGCCCCCGGCCGCGCCCCAGGCTCCTCCTCCGGTGAGGCATTTCCGAGGGCGCCGTGAGGAGGAGTGAATGACGGGAGGCCCTGGTTCAGGCTGCCAGCATCTCCCGCCCCGGGGCAGGCTGCCAGAAATGACTTAGTTGCACGCTATTGACTTCAAAGTTCAAACATGCCGTATATCTCCCTGCCCTAATGGGAAGTTTATGTAATCTGTTCTCTCTCCTGAATTTTATGTGCCTTCTGTGTGTTTCTCCAACACAGCTGTTGTGGCTTATGACTTACCCATCCAGTGCCCTTTCAAATATAATTATGCATAATGGTTGAAACGAAATATAAAATAAATATACATTTCGTCATCCTTTGTGTGCACAGTGAAACTGCCCTCATTAGGTCACATTACCCAGGGTCAGATCCTATTCTATGGAGAGGCAACGGCACAATTTAAACGGGAACTGAAAACCATTCTTGTCTGAAGATAGGAAACGTCGATGGCACCTGTGTCTGGATGGGAGCCAGATCCTGCCTCTGTTCTTGCAACCCCCTCTTTTCCAGATACTCAGTTACCCCCAAAACAACTTCTCAGAAATAGAAGTGCCGAAGACCTCATGTACAAACGACTTCAATGGGTATTCTCTGTCACCCTTTCCCTGCATAGCCTTTGCAAGTTTATCCAGAAGTTCACCATCTTTCACCACCCGCACTGCCACCACCCTGTGGGAACCACCAGCAGCCCATGGATAGCTGAGTGGCTTTTGACCGGCCTTCATGACTCTCACCGTCCTCTTAGTGGAGTAGTCAGATAAAACATGAACCAGATCATGTCATTCTTCTGCTCCAAACCCCTCCAAGACACTGGGCTCCAACAATACCCCAGTCCTCCCAGCCCCCCTGTGGGGCACCAGACCCTCTTGACCCCTTTCTTCCTGCTCTGTCTTCTCCAGTCTCTGTCTCCTCCCAGCTCCTCACTGCTGCTGCCCCAGGAATCTGCTGACCCACCCCTCACCTGCTATCCCCTGCTACACAGGCCTTTCCTGCCGACCCCCTACAAGGAGCATTCCTTTCCAGTGCTTAGCTTTATTGTTTCTATCAGAGTATTTAATATGATTTAACACCTTTTACTCATATAAACATATATATATATATTTTTTTGAGTTTACCTGTTCAAAGGCAAGCCTACAAGGGCAAAGGTATTTGTTGATTTCATTGCTATTCTATCCTGAGCACCATGCCTGGGACACTCACTACATACGTTAAAAGAATGGATCTATAGGAGTTATCTTCAGGTTTAAAAAAAGATTTTGTGCAAACATTTCTCCAAAGCTATCTTAAATGGAAGCTGAAGATACGAACGGTTAAGAAAGTCAACAAAAGTATTATCTTGTGGTGAAGTGTGATCTCCACCCCAGCTGGTGGCTCACGGTACTTACTATTGCCAGGCTTTGTTCTAAAAACTACATTTATACACACAATTCATCTTCACAAGAATCCCATGATACAGTTTCTACGACTTCCCCTGTTATACACATGTAGAAACTGAGGTACAGAGAGGTCAGGATACTTACCCAAAGTCACACAGCTAAGAAGATGGAAGAGCCCATGTTCTTTGCTGCTGGTTCTATAAGTCCTGGCCGCAGGGGGTGATTCCTGAGAAACTCCCAGATGTCCTTCTGTAGCCCGGAGGGGCAGATGCTGCGTGAGGCCTGCAGAAGCTGAATGGGGTCTCCTCACACGGACACATCTGTGCATTGGTAGGTGTCATTTCTTTAATTATTTTGGGGGGAATGGATGCCTGTCCTCATCTGTACGGCAAACCACTGGTCGTTTTTCATGTCTAATTATTGTAAGGCTTTACCTTGAAAACCCAGAATTAATTTGCCCCTCAACAAATGTGCAATTTATTAATGAAGTTTTCACATCGATTTACTATTACTTGTTTATGAATTCTAACTCTTCATAGGCCATGAACACTGTGAGGATAAAGATACAGTTTACTCATATATACACATATGTATTTTTTTTTTAATTTTTGAGTTTCCTTTTTAAAGGACAGTCTGTGAGGGCAGAGGTGTTTAATTTCATTGGTCCTCTATCCTGAGCACAGCGCCCGGCAAAGAACAGTCCATGCATCCTTGGAACCAGACATCACACTGGAGCAGCTGGACTTTCTGCTCGTGCCTCCCTATCAAAGGTCTCACACCTGGGAAGAGAGAAGATGGAATACAGACCTGCTCTGTGCTGCTGCAGGACTGTGGTGACCCTGTAAAATGATTTTGCTTCTCTCCATACCTTTCACTTTGGATACTCAACACAGCATTAAACCCCATTATGTCCCCTCATCCCTGTAGTGTCTCTATGGCAACTCCAGAGACAAACCTGAATATTGGAGAATCCCCTCAGCTGGAGCATGGAAACCCTGGCTCAGCCTCTCGGGCAGCCCCTGCTCTCACTGGCTCAGGCAATAAGGAGGCTACATCACTACAACCAGAAGTCCATAGGAGACAGAGCTGAAGGGCCTATTCCTGGGTCAAGATGACCAAAGCTGTTTCCAGGCCACCCCACAGAAACCCAGCATCCAGGTAAAAAGGCAGTGAGGGTTTTCTTCAGTTCATCTGTTTGTCTTAAGGAGATGAAAAATACAAAGCCAGTCCACCTGTAGGTACCAGGGAGCTGTATTCAAAAGGATGGCAGCGATAAGTGGGGGACACTCACAAGCCCCAAAGGTCAACAGTGTGCAGTTTTCCCTTCAGAGGTAAAGAAAGACGGTGGAAAGGATTGGAGATTGGGTGTAGAGCTGAGCCAGGGGCTTTGACAGGTTAAAGGTTGGAGCATTCCACCCGAGGCTGCCCTGTGCTCAGGAGGGGCCCATACAGTGGGGCTGCCAGCAGGCTCAGGCTGCAGGACCAGGGGCCAGGGCCAGGGCAAGGGGAGAGGCTTCCGTAAAGTGTGGCCAAGCCAAGGAGGTAAATACTTTGTCCAGATGGGTCAGTGGGTGTAAACAGCTCAGCCAGTCATTTATGAGGCAGGGACCTAATCATTTTAATGATTGAATCATTTAATCATTTGGTGGGACACAGGCCCTGCCAGAGGGGAAGGGCTGGAAGGAGGGGGAACAGCTCCAGGGTGGTGACAGAAGAGCCCGTATCCATGCAATGGTGCCCTCCATCCATGTTACAAAACCAGATTCCCAGTGCGGTGGGACAGGAGGAACCCTCCCGCCTCCAGGGACCCACCAGCATTAGCTGACGGCAGGGCTGTCACTGTGAATTGACCTTTTCACTGTACGTCTCCAGGACTCAACACAGAGCCACAAAATGCACCCAGTAAATACTAAAATCTGGTTATGTGGGGATACAGGCATGGTGCTGGAAAATTATTAAAAATCTGAGGTTAATTCATTTATGTGATTAATAAAGGTAACCAGTTGGTGCCTTTCACTATATCTGTTGCTGAACAGTCAATATTTACATTTTCTTCTCAGGGTCTGGAAGTGGCTTGTAAAGATGATCCACGAAATGGGTCTTCTTGCAATTAGGTAGCTCAGGCCAGGTTCAAAGGAGAAGAAGTGTCTTTCAGTGCCCCTAAAAACCAACAAGAATTTCTGCCAAATTCTGTTATTGTCAGTGTATGTGTATATGTATGCATGTGTACATATGCATGTGTGTCTATACACATGTATATCTATATGCATGCGTGTATATGTTTATGTATTTTGTGTATATATTATGTGTGTGTCGTACATGTGTGCATGTATTACATATGTATGTGTGTGTTTATATGTATGTATGTATTTTAGAAAATTGAAGTAAGCAGGCCTCATCCTTCTAAGAATGTGCACATGAGGTTCTCAAGCCACAGTGATGGTCAAAAATTGAAGCTTGGACTTTAGCTGCCTGTGGGAGAAGCATTGGGAAAAGCTGGTCCCCCACAGGGTACTGCAGCTGCCTGAGAGAGGACATCCTTCCACTCAAGTTCATGACTGCACTGCCCTGGGGCAGTGGGGAACCCAGCCAGCTGTCCATCACCAAGGGAGCACATGAGTTGCGGGGTCGCAGAACCACCCAGACCCAGTGTGAACACATGCCTCTATGTCACTAAAAACATGTCCAGCATTACCCATTTCACATGGGAATATACAAGTTTGTTACAATATTGCCTATGGTGATAAAATGGAGGAAAACATAAATAACAAACCAGAGACCTTGCACGGACCAGTGTGTCCTGGACTGAGGAGTACACCATCTGCTCCCCATCAAAAAGATTCCTCTTCTCTGGCAGGTATTAAGTCAGTGAAATCTGAAAGAGGAAGAAAGCTAAAGACTCAAGACAGGGCTATTTTAAAAGGGTATCAGCGATGCAGATTCCCTTATGAATAATTTTCATCAATGTCCAGCATGTACAGAATAAAGCACAAACCCACTCACCTGGAGTTTGAAGGGTGCCTTTCGGTTGACCCCAGGCTACCCTTCTGGGTGAATCTCTTGCTTTCTCTATCTGTCCCTCCTGTATGGGGGCCAAATAGAGCCAAGTGGCACCTCTCATTCATGTATTCATTCAACAAACATTATTTGAAGATCTACAATGCACTGGGCAATAGAAGGTCATCTCTACCCTCATGGAGCTGACCTTGTAGTGATGGATGTATGTAGACAAATAAATAAGTAAAATATATGGTGCTTTAGAGGGTCCTACGTGGGCCAAACAAAAAAGAAAACCGAGGTGCAAGGCTAGCATGTCAGGGTTGCAGGGGGCAGACGACAAGATTACCCAGCATCACCTCGTCAGGAAAATTACTCTGGAGTAAAGGCTTCAGAGGCGAGTGTCTCCAAGCAGGCTTTGGAGGAAACACTTTCCGGGCTGGGGAGAGAGCTAAGCCCAGGTCTGCTGTGAACCTGATGTGTGCGGCACAGCGAGACCAGTGTGGATGAGCAGAGGGAGGCCAAAGGGAGACACAGGAAAGGAAGTCAGAGGGGTCGTTCCAGCCAGACCAAGGGGGCCTGCCGGTGTGGCCTCCACTCTGGGCACCAATGCAGGAGGTGGTCCAGGAGCTACTATGACCTCCCTCTGGAGGCCCAGCCTGCTGTCCCATGGAAAGGGGCCTGCAGGAGGGGCAGGAGAAGCAGGTTTGCTGTCTGGCTGGGGCTCTGCCCTGAGAGTCGGGGGGCAAGGGGGTGGCACTAGCAGTGTTCCAAACAGTCAGTGTTGTGGGGGTGACCTGAGGGGCAGCCAGATGGGCTTCCTGATGGATGGGACATGGCCTGTGAGAAAAAGAGAAAAGTCAACGGGGGGACGAAGCCTTATGGCCTCAGAATTAGAAAATGCAGATAGGAGAAGCTGCAGGAGGAAGCTGTTTGGGACACAATCCGAGTTTGAGTTCATTCCACATCATGGGACGGGGCCCCTGGTCCCTGCGAGCACACTCTTCTCTCCATCTGGAATTCTGTCTTTCACCTTCCCCTCAGTCATTTATCCATGAAAGCCCCACTCAAAAGTGATTTCATCTGGAAGTAGTCCTTTATACCAACCACTCCCACTGAAAAACTACATTTTTCCTTACTTAAACCAGAATAACTTCATTCATTCTTTTCCAGTTCCCATCCACCCACTAATGACTGCACATCACCTGCCCACACACATTTTTATAAGAAGGTGAAGAAACAGTGAGAACGAAGGCCAGCAAGATCACTGCTTTCATAGAACTTTCATTCTAGCTGGAGAAAAGAGAAGATAATAGAGAAATAATTACAAAGTGAGTTTCAGATGGAGACAAGAGCTAAAAGGAGATCATGGCATTTGAAGCAGAGAGGCTGGGAATGAAGGGAAACCTTAGTGCTATAGTCAGAAAAAGGCTTTCTGAGAAGAGAGAGTGGAGGAGAGACGCAACAGTCAGGAAGGTGTCAGACACACACAGCTGGGGACCAGCCCACACAGAATGAAAGCAAGTGAAGACTTGGCTGAGCATGGAAGGGTCTCTCTTGTGAATAGGAGAGCACACAGGACCAGGACAGCGGGGCACATGTGTGGCCCATGAGGACAGGGAGCAAGGTGAGGGTGCTGGCCTGGGGCCCAACCACACAGCACCTGGTTAAGTACTGGAAGGAGTTGGGAATGTGAATGATTCAAGCACAGAATTGTTTCTGCCAGGAGTCCAGGAAGTGTGATCATTACCAGTAATAGCAACCAGTCATTATATATTCTGGGTCAGCACCTTTCATGTGCCCCAGAAGTGCCATCCCTACATCTTCATAAAGCCCTACAAGCCATTATCACCTCTTCTCATGGATATGTGAAAATGACACTCAGGTGGCTGAGTCCCTGGGCTTCTGGTGGGGCAGAATTCCAGCCTGGGGGTCAGCCTATGCAGATAATGGTGCTCAGGAGAGCAGGGTCCTGCCCGGACCCAGGTCGGCTTCCCCATACCACAGGTGCTTCCTGCACACCCACTCCTGCCTCCGTGGGCTGTCTCGGGGTGACTAGCCAGGTGGCAAAGGCTTACCTACACCAAGATAGCAGTATTTCCTAAAAAGAATAATGAATCTATGGTATGTGTCAGTGGACAAGGAGTCTGCTGGGCATGTGACCAGCATTCCAGAAGGCCAGAGCTAATTCAAAAACATTGGTGGGACAGATTGCTTTGCAAAGAGACAATCAAGGAAACAGAAAGTGTGTGGGTTCAATGAACAAAAGGGGCAAAACAAGCACCAGAGGTCTCTTCCCTCACTGCAATTCACTAACTTTCATTTTGGCTTCAATGTTTTGCAAACATTCTGCCTAAAAGGATTCCTTAATTTGGACTTAATGTAGCCTGCGTAAGCAGAGTGAGGTTTGGGGGTACAAGAGGCTGAGCAAATGCTGGGAGGGTCTGGGACCACCCACATGTCCACAATCCAGGGGTGCTGGGGGCAGAGCAGGCAGGAAGGGCTCTTTGATATGGACAGTGTGATGACTATGGCCCGTGAGCCAGGAGGGGCCCTTCCTAGAAAGGCAGACGCTCTCAGAGGACATAACACCCAGAGGGCCTCACACAGCTCGCCTGTGTTTGTCTCCAGGCAGTTGGCCACGTCGGGCCACCGTGAGCCCAGCAGCTAAATTGGACTCAGAACGCCCATGTCTTCAGGGATTATTTTCACCTCTCCTCACCATCAGTTGAAAAGTTTCAATATTTTTCATTAAACAAATACATGATCTTTAACCAGAAAAAGGGGAAAAGAAGCAAAATCCATATAACCCCCATCAGAGAAACAAAATATTTTGCAACACATTAATTTCCCTTACTGTTTCATAATGTGTGCGTAGCTTATTGACTAGCTGGGCTCCGCCTTCTCTGCCTCACCTGCAGGGTCTCCGCTGGGCTCCGCCTTCTCTGTCTCACCTGCAGGGTCTCCGCTGGGCTCCGCCTTCTCTGTCTCACCTGCAGGGTCTCCGCTGGGCTCCACCTTCTCTGTCTCACCTGCAGGGTCTCCGCCGCGCTCCGCCTCTCTCCCAGCCACTCAGATGCACGCTCTTTGTTCTGGGGAAGCCTGAAGAGGTTTCAGGGAGGACAACTTACACGTGAGTGATAAACGTAAGTGAATTGATGTTCCATTTAAATTAGTTGAAAATCTAATTTTTCTATTTCCAATTCATAGAATGTCGGGTTGAAGGAGAGGGGAGATTTTGAACCTGACGAGAGCATCTGATGTTCTATTTGGCCTCAGGTAGACACAACCCAGGTTACTGGCCCCGTCTATCCTTTCAAGGTGCTAAGAGATGCCCACAGGTGTGTTTGACCAACCAGAAGCACAGGGGCCATGGTTAAAACAGCACCCCCAGGGCAGTAGCTGCATATATCACCTCACTGACAGGATCCTTCCAAAGTACACAGGATGGTTCTAGGTTTTTCTATAAGATAATTAAACTGGGAACTGGACAGCAAATATCGGAGGCTGGTGTCTGAAGGAAGATGAGGCATGCAGCACCACGGTTCAGTGCCCTGGCTGACCCCACGCAGCCCCATGGAGAGCAGGCCCCAGATCATGCTGTGTTCTGTTCCTCAGGTGTTATTTTCTCAGCATGAGGAATACCAATAACTCTTGGTGAAACAGGAAACAGTCTTGAAGGAAGCATACAGCTATTTTTAAAACCATAAAATGATTGTAAAGGAGCCTTTATTGGAAATCTGTGTAGGAGAAAGTTACAGTATTTATGCCCCAATATGCCACCAACTAGAAACTATACATTATACAACAATCATAAAGGAGAAAAGTGGAAGGCTGACAGCTTGGTATGAACAAAGGAGCTGATAATAATAACAGCTACTGTGATAAGAAGCAGAGGGAAATTCTTCCAGTTGCTCTGCAGTTGACAATTAAGGCCTGTATTCAAAAGAGAGCCATCAACAAAGAGGGCCAGATATACCCTCGGCCAAGGTTTAAAAAGCTGGGATGGAAATAGTCCTGGGACAATCATTACTGGGTACTTTGTCATCCCCGGATATATAACAATGACTTGAAGAGGGGCAGAGGAAAAACAGAGAAAGTTATTATTTTTTTAATGTCTTCAGAATTCTAGGGGATAACACATTCATTGTACGAGATAAATTACTCTTTCTTTGCCCTGTGAACCTCCATCCTCCACACCCCTAACACCAAGAGATGTGCAAATCAATACCAAGAGCTCTACGCAAATTGTCCTCAGAGGTTGGGTATGTGTGCAAGGGAGAGATTAGCATTTCACCCACAGACAATATTCACAGCATCAAAAATCTGCAGGGCTGTCCCAGTGCTTCCAGAGAACACTGCTTAGGAGCTCACTGTGTGAACCACTGAGTGTAAACAAAGGCAGTCTGGTTCTTCCAGACAAGATGATACCTGAGCATGAGAGGTCTGAACAGTAGTCCCAGCCAACAGGGAAAGCGTGCACGGCCCATCCCCGAGCCCTGAGGCCCCACAAAGGGAAGGGGCCGCATAGTCCCAGTGGCTCCTTCCCAAGAGAAGGTGATGGATCTTGTGGGGGCAGCCGACTAAGGGACACATAAGCCCTCTAAAAGTGGTCTTCATGCGGGACTTCATCTTTCATTCAAAAAGCTTCTGCACAGCAAATAAAATAATCAGCAAAATGAAAAGACAACCTAGTAAATGAAAGGAAATATTTGCAAGTCATGTATCTGACAAGGGGACTCACACAACTCAATACCAAAAAAAAGGCAATTGAAAATGGGGCAAGGGTCTGAATAGACATTTTTTTCCAAAGGAGACATACAACAGGCACATGAAAAGATGCTCCACATCACTAATTATCAGGGAAATGAAAATCAAAACCACAGTGAGATATCACCTCACACCAGTCGGAATGGCCAACATCCAAACAACAAGAAATGACAAGTGTTGGGGAAGACATGGAGAAATGGGACCCCTCCTACAGTATTGGGGGGACTGTAAATTGGGGCAGCCACTGTGGAAAACAGTATGTAGATTCCTCAAAAAATTGAAAGTAGGAATACCATATGATCCAGCAAAAGGTCCCCTACTATGTTCATTTTGTCATTATTTATAATAGCCAAGACATGGAAACAATTTAAATGTCCATCAACAGATGAATGGAAAAGGAAAATTACACACACACACACACACACACACACACACACACAATTTATTAGGTAGCCATGAAAAAGAATGAAATCCTGCCATTTGTAACAACATGGATGGAATTAGAAGGCATTATGCTAAATGATATGTCAGACAGAGAAGACAAATACTTTATAATATCACTTATATGTGTAATCTAAAAATAAAATAAAACTGAACTCACAGATACAGAGAACAGATGGGTGGTTAGCTGCCAGAGGTGGGGCATGAGGCATGGGCAAAGGAGTGAAGGTCGGCAAAAGTTATAAACGTCCACTTATAAAATAAACAGTCATGGGATGTAATGTCCATGGTGACTATATTAATAACACGGTGTTGCATATTTGAAAGTTGCTAAGAGTGTAAACCTTAAAAGTTCTCATCACAAGAAAGAAATTACCTATGCTTGAGGAGGGATGTTAACTAGACTTTCTGTGATGATCACTTTGCAGTGTCTCTAAATATTGAATCATTATGTTGTCCACCTGAAACTGATATAATGTGCATCAATTACACCTCAGAAACAAAAATGTAAAAATGGCAGTCCTGAGTGAGAGACCAGGGAAATCTGGACCGCTCTGCGAGAAAAGCACACCGCGTACATGGCCCATGTGTGGGGGAAGGCCAGGAGCAGGCTGCAGCACCTATGACCTAGTCACAGCTCCTTGCTCAAGGTCCCCAGTGTTCAAAAGGATCAGGAATAAGAATGAGAATGTACTGGAACATTATGGACTTTTTTCCATAGAAAAATGTAATTACCATAAAAATCAAAGTTGGTACTTTTGTATATGAGCTTTCCTTGCAAACAGACAGGTCTACTAGCATGCCACGGTGCCCCGTTTATGGGGCTGGGGCTTCATCTGGGGCCGAAGGTCTCTAAAGCCTACACACCATGTCCCACCTGTAAATGTAGGTTTTCTCATGAGCTGGAACCGCTCTTCAGCTCTTGCATATACCTTCTTTCCTTCCTCCTCCTTTGCTGCTCCAAGAAACAAGGACACCAGAAAGGGGACAATTATATTTTACTCCTACGGTGCATGCGACTTAGGTATGTTACCTCAGACTACCTACAGAAAAGGTAAATCATGCTACGTGCCCTCATTCACAAGGGCGCTGACCGGTGGGGGCGGGGGAGCTGCACCAATGCTGACAGGAGCTTCTGGAGCAAATGCTGAGTACGGTGGCTTCCTCTCTGGGTAGGAACTATTAGGGGATAAGATGCAGCTTTGATCCATTTGTGTTCTGGCTGCCTAGTGTTCACCAACCCTGTGCTCGCAGGAGAACTGTCAGAGCTCAGCTCCTCACTTGGGAAAAACAAAAGGGTTTCTTTGTTCTTTGCCTTTTTATGAGGTGCAAACCTGGAGGGCACATATAAATTACAAGAACAGGAAAGCGATCTGTGAGAAGATTCTGGAGGAAGCATAAGGATTTGACACCTGAGCTGCAGCTGACATAAATGATACCCAAGTGAAGGAGCATGACTGCAGAATGTGGTGCACAAGTCACTAAAAATACAGGGAAGGCGCTCAAGAGCAGCGGCCTCCCATGCTCTTGTCAGAGAGGGAGAAAAAGCTCACTGAAACATGTTGTCCTGACGATCCCCAAAAACCGTGCATTTTCTCTATACACTTGTTTTGGGGGCAGACCACAGAGAGGACATGAGAACACTTTAAGCAATGCTGTCACACTGGATGGCCTAGCGAGGACCCCGTGACACTGCACGTGGCCCTCACGTGTATGTTTATCCCATGCGTGTTGTGTGGCAGTGCACAGTGCCTCAACTCCACTGAGGGGAAGGTCCCCACCCACCACGCTCGGAGCCGTTTCTGCCCCGCACAGACATCGCCACATCCCTGGTCCTAGCCAGCACCGTGAGCCACGGCTCCGTGATACTCAAGCACCAAGCCTTGTAATTTAGAAGCAAAATTTTCTGAGGCTGCTGGAAATTGACCCTGAACCTACATGTCCCTGATTCCAAAGGCCCTTTGCTTTCCCTTACAAACACGACTTTAAAAGTGAGCGGGCATGTATACATGAAGCCTATGATTGTAGTGTGTTAACACTTAATGTTAACATAAAATACTTGTTTTGCCAAATTTTATGGTTTCCTATCCAAGCCTTACACATGAAATGTCTCTGACGTCATTTCTTAGTAGCTTTTTTATCTCCTCTCCTACTGACCCTAGAACTGGGTATATGATGCCATGTGGGGCCTCTGGGGGCCACTCACCATCCCCCACCCACCCTTGCTGGCTTCCTGGCTTGTACTGACTGGACCAGTATCTTCCCCAGATCTCACCATCCCAGGACACCAGAGTTTACTTTTTCTTGCATTCCATTTGTTCTGATATTGACCAAACTTTAGCAAGCTGGCTGGCTGTAGAGGATATGCTGACACATCAAAATCACAGGCTTCATGGATGAGCGCCCACTCACCCTTAAAGTCGTGTGCATGATGGAAAGCAGAGGGCCTTTGGGGTCAGGGACATGTAGGTTCAGGGTCAACTTCCAGCAGCCTTAGGAGGCTTTTGCTTCTAAATTAAGAGAATGATCATTTGGGAGTTATTTTTAAAGCTGTGTTGCAAATGGAAAATCAAAGAGGGAAAGGTGAACAGAATATGTAAAAATTTGAAGAGAAAAAAGTTCTATAGAAATAGTAAAAACAAAAGCAAAGGGAAAATGGGAAATTGGGAACAAATACTTGCTACAAACATTGACTTTTAAAAGGTTTGTTGTATAGTAAACAAGGAGCCCTTGAAGATTAGTAAGACCTGTAATTTGTATTACCTGTATTAGTAATACTCTGATAAATAAGCCAACAAATGACACAATAGGACAATCATACAGAGAGTGACACAAATGATGAATAAGCATTTGGAAAGGAAAATTCCCCCACATAATGAAGAATAAAGGATAAAATTAAACATAATAATGGGATCCCACTACCCCCTATAAAATGGAAAGGTTTCTTTTGTTTTTTAGTGAGTCATTTTCAGTAGTATGAGCAGACAGACAATTCTGTGTGGCTGCCTCCCAACCATCATTTCAGGTCGTTCAGAGTCACCCCTTCTGAGTTCTCTGACCATCTCACCAATGTGTGAATAATACCTTCTTGTCGTTCTCCCACAACCCCTAGAAAGAGCCCCATTGCCTTGGCAGCTCAGCAAACCCCCTGATTGACAGGCTGGGAGGGGTGCCCACTGACTGACAGGCTGGGAGGGATGCCCACTGATTGACAAGCTGGGAGGGGTGCCCACTGATGGACAGGCTGGGAGGGGTGCCCACTGACTGACAGGCTGGGAGGGGTGCAGATTCCACATCTAAGGATCACAGCTCGGCAGTACACATCAAAAACTCTCAAAATAGTCTCCCTTTTGGACTCAGTAATCCCACTTCTACAGATTTATCCCCTGAAAATAATCAGAAATATACACTAGGATTTCTGTGCAATGATAGTTTTCTCAGTATTATTCATAAGAGCAAAAAGAGAAAAAATGATATGTGTCCAAAATACAGAAATGCATAAGTATATTATGGTGAATAGCTAGTATGTGAAATTATGCAGAGATCAAAAGTCATGCTTTTGAAAATTGTTTTATTGATATATGACCTAAACTTTTCGAAAAACTGAAATAAAACAGGACATAAAATTGTATATGCAGAATACCCCCAGTTTTGCTAATGTATATCAATAAATATCTTCTGTGTGTCATGATTCACTGGTTTCAAGGTCATAACCTACTCCATGCCCCATTACAATCACCTAGGTGCTTGTCCACTGTTGCTCAGAGTCCTTGCATTGTACCATGTTGACTGCCCAGGTGCTGGGCTGCCCCTAAATGGTGCCAGTCTCATAGAGCCACCTGGGTGCCCTTCTGTCCCACACGCCCACCTCAACCCTCCTGGGGCACAGGCTTTCCAGGCTCACATGTTTCCCTTCACACAGATGTCAACCAAACGTGGGGAGTGCCCTCCCCTTGGGCAGCCCAGTGGCCAGCCTCCTGTGATATTTAGTGAGGCAGTGCAACAGAGGCATAGTCAGAATACAATGTGCAATCCCGCCTTCAGGTTACCTGTCAACAAACCAAAACAGAATTTACTGAGGAACACTCTGGTGAGACATACTTGCAGGTGAGTGAGGAAGACAAACCGAGGTGGAGGGAGAAGCTGATAGAAAAACAAAGAAGGCAAGATTGAGCTGGAGAGACACCAGCCTCACCAGTGACACCAGCCTCGCAGGAGATGCCAGCCTCGCTAGGTGCACTGGGCTTAGCTGGGCTGCCGATCTGTCCAGGCTGTTCTTTGTGTCCCTTGCCCCCTTCAGAGAGCCAGTGAGCTGGGGCACATTCTTCACATGGAAGTGGCAGACACAAAAGACAGTGTGGCCATGTCTGCCCAAAGTGGATGGGACACTAATAAGAACAGTAAACTGTGTGCTCCTGAATTTTGCTTTCTCCTAGATTTTTTCTCTTGTTTTTGGACTTATTCCTCTAACAGACAACCTGGTTCAGCTTCCACCATGGGTCCCTAAGGTGGCATTTTCTTGTGATTCATGTTCACCTGCCTCTTAAGTTTCAGCTTATTCTCCAAGTTTCCCCTCCAGCCCTTAGAGATGCATCATATCTTCCTGTGAAGCCTTCAGAACCCCTAGCTCATCATCTGGCCCACAAGTCAATCCCCTTTTCAATCCTTTTAACCATATAGATTTATTTTAGAGATGCCACTGGGGTACTCTGGGTGTAAGACCAGGTCTTGAGCCACATTTGTTGGGGTTTCAGAGACACAGAGATGCAAGTGTGGAGGCCTGGTGGGCTTGCCTGTGGAGTGGTGCAGGGGCCCAGAGCACACAACACCAGGCTTGGGAGGTGGCTAGGGTCACCAGCATGCTGCTGCCGACCAGCCTCAGTCTGTCAGCCCAGCGCGTGCCAGCATCTCCCCAGGTGTGGTCAGGGGGCCACCAGCCCCCTGGTGCAGCCATATGGTAGATGGACCCCCTGGTCTACCACTTGAACACTCGCCAGACCCTCTGCCTCTAATGCTCAGTGACAGCAGGGGGCTCTGCGGGAGACCAGTGCCCTCTGCACCCTTTCTGCTGGGTCCTCTTGAATCCTGTCGTTCATAGGAAGTGTTAAGTATTGAATAGTGTTATTTATACTGCCATTTTAATCTGTTTTTATGATTTATTTTTTCTTTTATTTCCCTGCTTTTTTTTTTGCACCCAGTGTACATATTAAATTTCTTCTACTACTTTGAAAATTGTTTTATTTTTATTTCTCTGTTGGTTTTGCTAATTAACTAAATCCATACTTATTTTTCCTTTCAAAGTTTTATTGACTTCTATTCTATTTGTCTCCCTTGTAATGTTACCTCCTTTTTGACACCTTGAAATAAGTTTCATTTTAAATAACATATACAACAATAAATATTTGCCACCTCAGTTTTGTTTTCTTCCTGTTCCTGGTCTGCCTCTGTGACACTATTCAAAGTAAATCATTTTGTGATTAATGCTTACTAGCTTTTTTTTTTTCACTTTAAAGTAATACCCTTAGCATGATCTGAAATTCCGGATCTGAAGTCCTCCCCTCTCTCTGAAAGTATTGCTTTACTGTCTTTTTGCATTCAGTAATCCCTTTGAGGGGCCCAAGGTTAACTCAACCTGAATCACATTCCTTAGAGAGAATCTGCTGCTTCTGTTTCAGGACATATTAGAATGGTTCAGTGTTTAGTCTTTCACAGTTTAAACAGTGTATCAGGTATGAATATAAATCAGTGCTTACCTATAATCTCTATAATCTCTGTCAAATGAGGTTCTATACTTTTAAACAATTCTAAAATTCTCAATGATAATATATTTAATATACTCCCCTCCATTTATTTTTTTCTCAGTGCTTGATTGAAAGTCCTATTTTACAGATGTTGACGCTTCTGATTCCGTACTCCTCCTTATCTCAGTGTTTCTGTCTGCTTTCCCTCCCTTAACCCCTTCTGGCGCCTCAGGAGAACTCTCCTGTGTGACCCTCAAGCCCGCCATTCACTCATGGATTCGTCCAAACGGTTCTCCTGTCCATCCCCGGGTTATTTATTTCAGCCGCCACGTCTCCATACCTAGCAGCGCTATTGCCCAGTTTCTGTTACATCCTATGTATTGTGGTTTTTCTGAGGGGGAAGTTGACTGATTAAGGAAGTGAACTGGCCCTTTGAGCTCCTGGACTCCAAATCTAGAGGAGCCGTATCAGGCTGTGACGTAGATCCTAAACCATGGGCCGCAGGCCTGATGCCATGAGTGGGTGAGACTTTGGGGTGCCTTGTAGAAGGAGGGAGGGTGTGCCGAGTGTGGAGATGACTACACAGTTTTGATTAAGTATGTAGACAATGGGAGATTAAAACAGCCCCAGCTCTTTACTTCTTTAAAATAGTTACATTCAGGGCACTGGCATGGTTTCATGGTGAGCATCTGCCTTCTCCACCCCTGACTTGTCTTCATGGTGGGTGTCACTGGAATGTGGAAGCGCATGCTGGGGTTGCCCCTTGGCCATCAGCGATCCCAAACACATGCCCCAGAAGCTGTGGCTCCAAAGAGAAATGGAACAATGTGAAGCTGACTCAAAGGCCCCCAAGTCTGAGGACAAATGCCAGCCGAGCTGCAGACACACAAGCAGTAACAGGGTGAGGCCCTGAGCGAGGAGGCCGTGTGGAGTGGCATTACAGGTGGCAGTGGGCAGACCCACATCGTGTACACTGACGGTCGTTTCTCAGGATCGTTGGTCACGATCACCCCTTTGTATACATCTGTCACTCATGCCCCATAGGGTCCCTTCTTGTGCCCCCAAGAGCTCCTTACCCCGCACAAGAAGACACCATCCAGACACAGGCTGTAGATGGGAGCTACCCCCACGTCCTCCCCGCTGGACCACACCCTGACGACCTCCTGCCTCCGATGCAAGCTGGGCTTTATGGGACCTACTCCAGGCAGAACATGCAGGTTAGTGCTGACCTGATCAAAGAGGGGGTCAAAAAGCAAATTTAGAAAGTTCTCTAGAGTCCTGTTACCAGAGAGAATTTCCCTGTCTAAGCTGCCCACACATGCTGGGACACAGCTGTGTCTGATATTTTTCTCAGGGAAAACACCTTTCCCTATTAATTTTCTCTTTGTGCCTGACAAGTGTATATATTAAGGCATAAAATGTGTTTTCAATTCCAATTCTTTGTGTAATTATCTTTATGTAGCAAGGGCTTAATGTGAAAGCCATAATCATCCTGAAATATCAGTAAAGACTTAATAGTTACAAAATTCACTGAAGATAGAAATAGTAGCTCCAGCTACTTCTCTTTTAGTTTCCTGTATTTTAATTGATGTGTGGTGTGGATGTAGGAGTTCAATTTGTTTCCCAGGAACATTAACTTTTCCATTTATTCATCTAAATGCCTTTTACATTTTCCCCAAATTATTTTCAATAAGGCTCCCTAAAATTGTCTTCCATTTTGACTTCAAATAAACACCATCAGCTTCTTGTCTTGCAAAGGTGCTACATATTGAGTTACATTGTATGATCAAGGGAAAATATTCATCTGGAAGTGTATTTGGAATTCCAACACTTCTAATAAAATATGCAAATAAAAGGGAAATAGAAATTCAATCCATGAAAAATGCAATGATAATTGTTATAACCAAAATACAATTGTCAATAACTCTCTGAAAATTTGCTTGCTCTGGCTCTGTTAATTCTGAGCAAAATGCAATCTCATGCCCACATCAGAGAGGATTTTAAGGGGACACTTCTGACTGGATTCTTGGTCAGTACAATTCTCAAGAGTTCTGTGTAACACCATTTTCCCTTCTCCTCCAGCCCTATAGATGGGAGCAGCTTTGTGTAATTACTGATGTCTGGAGAGCAGCATCAACTTTCTTACACTTTGTGTCCAAATCCTGAATGAATTCCTCTTCCTCAAATGCTAGAGGAATTCCAGGACATTGAGTAATGTAGCCAATATCTGTCAATATCAATAGACTAAACAGCCTCAGAATTTCAGATTGTGACAACAAACATTTTGCTTTATAAAATTATATCCATTTTTCAAGAGCCAGTGTATTTTGCCCCAGGTATTATAGACCAGCATGTCATATTTTTTATCTAATATTCCTTATAGTCAATACAAAAAGATGAATAAACACATAGGGGAATGAATGTGTCTACAGCCCCTCCTGCCTCAAAGCCCTAGAATAAATATGAAAGTTATTATGATATTCAAAAATATCTTACCCATAACAGCATATGCACACACACACACACATACAAACACAGTTAAACAATTTGTGGAATTCAGGGAAGGTAATCAGTTGATGGGGAAACCAGACTCAAACAGCAGCGGAGAAAAACTGCACAGTGGGGAGCACGAGGCTAGTGACAAGACAAGATGTTCAGGAGAAGGATAGGGCTTCCTGGAAAATCCCCTGGCTTAAGAATGTGCATGCAAATCACTTCTAGTAATTTGGACCAGTATCTCCTATGATCAGAGCTACATCAAAAAAGAAGTTAAATAAATATATCCAAACATAGGATTTGATTTAAAGAAAAGGAAATCAGTATTCCCAGAGAGTAGAAGGAACAGAGCAAAAAATAAAAACAAAACCCCCAAAACTGTCTTTTATACCATAGAAAATAAACAAATCAGAAAATGTGAAATTGATTTTCTTTAAAGGCACCAAGATATTCTAGGAACCAGAATTTCCATGACCGAATCAGTGTGCTGAAAGATAGAGCTGATGGTGTTTTTCTTTCCAGAAAGTGGCTCATGGAGGTCAAGAACCATAAAGAGCAGAAGCTCAGTAACTCACAAGTTCTAAAATACATATAATAGCAATTCCAGACCAAAGGAAAAGAAAAACAAAGCAGGGGGTGATCAAAGAAATAATGACAAAAAATTCCCAGAACAGAATAATGATATTAACAAAATCAAGGCAAAAATCAATGAAAAGAAAATAGCAACTTCTAGGCATAATGTGATAAAATTTTAGAACTGAAAAGGCAATTATTTTTAATTGCAGAGAAAAATAAATGGAAAAAATAAATACATTATTTTAAATGAACTAGAATAAGACTGGTGCCAAACTGTTGATTAATAACGCTAAATGGTAAGCATTGATGCTGAAGTATTCGAGTTAATGAAATTATAAGCAGTAAAAAAGACAAAACATGCTTTCAAACATATGCAAATTCAGAAATACCGCCATTGGATTCCCTTTATCAAAATGATATTAAAATCAAATAATACATTTAATAAAGAGAAAGCTGTACAATAAAGAACTGTGGAAAGCAATAATTACTGATGTAATATAAGAGATAAAAATGAAAAACTATTTGGAACTCAAAATCACAGATGATCTCTATGTTGCGCATGGTTGGAAAGTAAATTAAGAAAACAACCTAATTTTTAATAGCACTCAAAAGAATGAAATACTAAGAAATAAACTTATCCGAAGAGGTGAAAGACTTGTACACTGAAAACTACAAAACATTGCTGAAATAAATTAAAGAAAACAAATGGGAACAAATCTTATGTTCATAAATTGGAAGACAATATTATTAAAATGCTCACACAACCCAATGTGATCCAGAGATTCATTGCAATCTCTATCAAAATTCTCAAGGCATTTTTTTTTGCAGAAAAAAAAAACTGAAATTCATATGGATTCTCAATGGACAACAAATAGCCAGTGATGTTTTTATACTGGTATCAAATATTGGTATCAAGTAACAAAGGGTAACTCAACAGTTACCCACATTATTAAATCCTCACCCCCACTATTGCAGTTACTATCTTTCAACACAGGAAGATGTTGCAGAATCATTGGCTATATTCTCCACGTTGTACTTCCATCCTCATGACCAACTTATATTATGATTGAGAATTTCTGTGCCCCTTTATCCCCCTCACCCTCCCCACCACCCCCAGCCCCTCTCCCATGGTGACCGCCAGTCTCTTCTCAGTGTCTGTGAGCCTACTGTTTTGTTCATTTTGTTTAGCTTAGTTTTGTTTTTAGATTCCACATATAAGTGAAGTCATATGGTATCTGTGTCTCTCCTCCTGTCTTATTCCACTGAGCATAATGCCCTCTATGTCCATCCGTGTCATCACAAAACAAATGGCCCATCCTGAAGAAACAAAGTCATGCTGGAAGTCTGGCAGTTCCTCATTTCAAACATCTTGCAAAACTACAGTAATCAAAACAGTTTGACACCACTTTAAAGACATTTATATCTCAAGCAATGGAAGTGAATAAAGAGCTCTGTAATAAACTCCAGTGTATATGATCAGCTGGTCTTGGATGAGGCTGCCAAAGCTGTACAATGGGGAGTGACAGTCTCTTTAACAAGTGCTGCCAGGAAAACTGGGTATTCCTCATGCAAAGGATGAAATGGAACCTTTATACCAAATACAAAATTAACTCAAAATGGATTCAGCACCTACAAATAAGAGCTAAAACTATAAAACTCTCAGAAGAAACAAAAGCTTCATAACATTGGATTTGACGATTGTGCCTTGTGATATCAACATCACAGGAAACAAAAGAAAAAATAAACAAATTAGATTTTATCAAAATGAAAAACTTGTACATCAATACATCATCAATAGAGCAAAAATCAAAACAAAATGCAACTCAAATAATAAGAGAAAATATTTGCAAAACACATTTGCAAAAAATATTTGCACATATCTGACATGGATAACTACCAAGAATATATAGAACTCCTACAACTCAGTAATAAAATAAATAGACAACCCAATTTTTAAAAATGGGCAAAGAACTTGAATAGACATTTCTCCAAAGAAGATATATAAAGGTCAGCAAGTTCATGAAAAGATGCTTAATATTAGTAGTCACCAGGGCAATGCAAAGCAAAACCACAATGAGGTACCACTTCACACACATTATGATGACAATTATCAAATAAAAAAATACAACGGGAGAAAAACAGTCTGGGAAGGATGTGGAGATATTGGAACTCCTGTGCATTGCTGTTGTATATGTAAAATGGTACAGTTGCTGTGGAAAATAGAATGGCAATTTCCCCAAGAAACTGTGCATAGAATTACCACATGATCCAGCAATTCTACCACTGAATATATACCCAGAATGACTGAAAGCAAGGACTCTAACAAATATCTGTACACCAATTTTTATAGCAACATTATTCATAGTGGCAAAGCAGAAAACAAGCAAAATATCTTTGGATGGATGAATTAGTAAAGAAATATAAATAAATAAATGTGTAACATAATATTTTATATAATAAAATATGTAATAAATAAAGGTACATATATCACATATCACACACACACACACACACACACACACACACATCCATGAGTGTGTGAATATGCGTGTGTGTGCAATGAAATATTATTCGGCCTTGAAAAGGAAGGGAATTCTTATACGTGGTACAGCACAGATACACCTTGAAGACATGCTGCACAGCGAAATGAGCCGGACACACAAGAGCAATATCACATGATTCTGCTCACAGGAGGGACCTCAAGGAGTCGGACCCACAGAGACAGAACATGGATGGTGGACACGGGGGGCTGGGAGGAGGCAGCATGAGGAGTCACCAGGCCATGGGTTTGAGTTTCAGTTTGGGAGGATGACAGCATCACTGTGGTGAATCATGGTGACGGGGGTGTGACATGCCAACATCCCAGTGCCACGGAAAGGACACACTGAAAATGACAAACTTCTTATGTACATATCTTTTGCCACAACTAAAATTATTTAAAGAAATGAAATCAAACATTCACCAAAGCCAAACCACACTCTCTTGACTGGAGAGACAGCAAGTCACAGCTGAAAGACACAGCAGTAGTCTGATTCTGTCCGGCAGCCCTGAGGGCCTCGCAGACACTCGAGGGGAATTCCAGCAGATTTTGCATCACTGTCCAAACTTTTGTGCGGACGCTGCTTGCAAGTTTGCTGTTGAATGTTATAGCAAATGCACATTAAGAGTCCAGCTGCGAAGATGTTCTTGTAGGTTCTGTGTGCGCCTGTGTGTGCTAGGAGACACATCTCACTTGAACAGTATTTTTCTCATGCTGCACAGGATGAAGGTCAATTTCCTTGGCATAGCACACAAGGTCCTGTACTGGAACTTCATCCACCTCTTCCTCAGCCCCTCACACACATTCCGGGTCCTTAGGGTGTGCGTGCAAAACCGGGTGCTGCTTGCCTACAACCACATCCCTGGGTTTCATCACAAAACGTCTAGCTGGTGCCTACGCTCAACCCATAATGTCCTCTGCAAACCCAGCATTTCTTTTCCAACTCTGTAGTCAGCCAACTGTGACTTTGGGAAAACTTCTCATTGTTTCCCTTTTGTTTTCCACATGTATGCAGTTGGGAAATCTTCTGTTTCTTCAGGATCATCATAAGAATTAAAAAACTATATAGATGGAATGGAATTGTATAAATGGTATGATATAAATTGTATAAATTATTTATAAGCTCAAAGCATTGTGGAAAAGCATGCCTTACAGTGGAAAACAGCAGAGGCTGTAATTTACTCAGTGTTGGAACTCTGTCTATTCTCTGGGGCCTTAGGTATGTTTTTTTTCACTTTCATCACCTATTAAATGAGAACAAGAAACTTGTTCAAGCATGACTCTTAATGCATGTTAAGACCTGGAACATATGACCTCATCGAAAAACTTGGTTACGATTTCCAGAGCTCTTATTTCAGGGCACCCAGTTCATACGTTTTTAAGCCCTCTTCTTTAGTATGCACTGCCGTCCTGATACATGGTAGCTGGTCAATGTTAGGTAAACTTAGAAGAACCTGCTACTTAGTAACGAATGCATTATAGAGTAATTATAGAAATATCCAAATTGAAAGGTATTTAAATCATGAGTTTATAACTGCTGAACCACTTGCATACTTGAAACTAATGTAAGATTGTATATCAAACATACTTCAAAAATAAAAAAGAAACCATGAGTTTAATCCATTTGCATTTTTGTGGGGTTTTATTTTGCTTTTTTGGTTGTCATGCGGAGCGCACTGGCCACAATGGGCAGAGGCCTGGGTGCTGTTTGGCACCCCAGCACCGGGGCCCCAGAGCAGAGCCTCAGGGGGCCCGGCTGCAGGGGTGGAAGGCGGGGAGCAGGCCGGGGAGTTGAGGGTCCCCCTCCTCCCCTTTGCAGACCCCGTCCTGTCCAGTTCTAAGTTTCAAGGCATAACGAGAGAGTGATACTGATGTTTATTGCAACATTCTATAATATAGAAAATCAGGAAGGATTTCAAATGCCCATTGATTTAGCCATGGGTACATAAACTATGGCAGGTTCACACCCTGCCATGTTCAGTGGGGTGGCTTGGGTCTGATTGTTCAGCGCTCTGTGAGAAGATATCCTCCACAAAGAGAAGGGAGTCAGACCAAGAATGGTGACGCAAAAGAGGCTTCAGCTGTAACTTATTTCTCCAGAAATATGGAGCAGATACAGCAAATGATTGAAAGTCCCTATATCTGAATAACATATTTATTGATCTTGGTATTTTTATATTAAATATTAACATTTCTAATACCTGGATAGCCTATATGTTGATTTTGTGTTTAAAATCTGCTGGTGTTTGTAAGCATACATGTGTATATATATATATATATATATATATATTGTAGTTTTCAAGATTTCCACTATTTAAAATACCTGCTCTGGTCTTGTGAAGGCTCTTATAAGTAGGCCAGGAAAGTTCTGCACATCTGAGCTTTTCAAAGTTCCTGAGAATTAGTCCTTTGTATGGACAGGTTTGAGAAAGACTGACTTACAGTAATTTCTTGTTTCTGATATTCTTTATTTTCATAGTACAGCTTTTAAATGACCATGTTAAGTCTTGCCTCTTCCTCCTTGGTCCTTTACAGCCCTTCAAGTTTCATTGCACTGCTTCCCTCCTCCACAAAGCCTCCCCTGAACCACTGGAATGAGATTTGACACTTTTCACCCCTTACTGCCCCCACTCAGCTGAGATCCTCATTTAATGCTGGTTTTTCTGAGGGTAAAAAAATGTATCTGTGTATATATTTGTGCCTCCTCAGATGAAGGATGATAGAAAATAGATAGATAGATCATGTGCAGTCCATCAGAGCTGAATACAGGGCTCGATACAGCTACTCTGAACATCCGATAACAGGGAAACGATGATTCATAAACACATTTCATACACTAAGATCTGTGCACCTCAACATGAAGATAAAATAAATAAAGCATTTCACTAGCTTTATTAAAGGACAGGTGTCCTCCTGGGCAGTCAGAGGTAGCAGGAAAAGCTTGCTCCTATCTCCTACAAGAGCTACATTTAAAATTCAGGAGCTGAGCTCTAAGTGTGTGTGGCTAACTCGTTATTGTTATCCAATACGCAGAATTACGAACCATACCATACGTAATTAAAATCACCATCTAAATTTAAGGCAAAGTGGAAGGAAACCCACTCTCATCATTTACATTTCAAGAAATCCCTTTGTAATCCAACATAAACAAAATAGCACCATAGAGCAGTGGCTGCTCATCTCAAGATGAAATTTCTGACACCTCAGAGATGTGCGTGTAGCAGTTCTGTGCTGAGACACAGCCATACGAACCCATGCACCGTGCTGTAAAGACAGCGTCCCACCCACTCCCAGTCAATGTGCAGACTTAAAACCACTCACGTCTATTCATTTGTATACACTGTAAGCTGGTGCTAGAGACACTTTGTTTCTATCTCTGTAATAATCATATTAAATTTTTATATCTAATATAGAAAAAGAAACTGACCAACTGAGAAATATTTGCAACATGAATGGCACGCAAGTCTAATTAATACTAACAAGGCCAAGATATTTACCAAAGAAGCTACAAATGGTCAATGAACATGTGGAGATAAGCAATCTCATCTATAATAAAGATTCAAAATTAGATTTATTTCCTATAACATAGTCAAACATAAAAAGAAAACAGACATTCAGTGTGACAATAGACCACAGCCCATTACTGGACCATGTTACATTGTTACAATCTTTCTGAAGGACAATTTGGAAATATTCTCAGTCTTAAAATGTCCATTTCCTGCTTTTCTGTTCATAGAGTCATACAGCCATGTTTATATAAACAGTTGTAAAACAGCAAACCTAAGAAAATGAAATAACTAAAAAAATAATTATCAAATAACTGTGAAATCATATTGTCAGTGAGTGGACCATTCAGAGTCACTTACTGGCATATTTATATATGGAGAAAATATTTATGGCACATTTCCAAAAAGGAGCCAGTTTTTTATTGATAACACATGCTCAATGTCACCACCCACTTGTAAAATAATAACTCCACATGATGATTTTGTAGTTAGTGTTGAGCCCAATACGGAGCATGGTACTGAATTTCTGATCTGTCACGAAGCCCCTTCTAGGGCCGAAGGGATCCCCCTACATCCGGGTCAGTGACATGACTTATTTAACAACCTACCATTTTCATCGACATCACTTCAAAGGAAAACACAATTATACCATGACTCGTCAATGGCTTAAATGTAGTCAGAAAAGTTTGTTCTTCCCGGAATTTTCAGAAAAATTCAAGATAGGTTTAAATCAAAGAAAATGTATTTTTATAAAACTGTATGTGCATGAAAAAGAGATTCCATAATGTTATCCCCAGGCAGTCATTGTGCTAAATCTCATTTATATTACAATGGTGCTGTGGTAACTGATGGAAAGGTATCATTTAGGCATCTTCCTTAATAAAATAATGGTAATAAATCAAAATGAAAGTAAAATAGAACTAAAGCCCAGTTAATAAGACCACCTAACATGTACCTTTTTAAAAATTCATATAAGGAACAAGATATATTTCATTCATTTCCTGAATTATAATTTTGGGAGATATATTAAAAGAGCTAAATAACACCCAGTCAAGGAATCTGATCTTCGTTTTCCCCTCAGGAGGCCCAGTGGACATCGCACCTGGCGTTTGGGGGCTCAGGCAGGGAGGACCACTTAAGACCCCAAGAAGTTCATGGCCCATGCTGGCTGCCCCTGTAACTCACCGTTGTACTCAGGTACTTGGAGCACTGGGCCAGCGTTGTTTGCTGTTCATTACTCAGTCTGGAGTGAGCTGTGGCTAACACGGGGCTGGAGCATGTCAGACAGACAATTAAATATGATTGTTGTCACTGACAACCAGCAGTTATTGCTAAAAATGTCCCAGACAGAAAGTGAACCTTAGGTGTTTATTTGAAATAAAGGAGAAATTTAAATAAAGTAACTGTTCCAGATAATAATTAAGAGCTACCATTCAATGGTATGTTTCTCCTTCAGATTAGTGGAAATGGAAACATTTTTTTTGCCTCTCTTTCATTTTCTGTCCTTACTTGCTGGTACAAGGGATTAACTCTCTACCTGGTCAGGCTTTTGACCCAGGGTATAATCTGTAATATCTGCCTTGTCTTCTGGGACAAGGAAGAGAGGTGGGGGGGATGACCCTTTCCAAGTAGGGTGACAGGAGGACAGCCCCTTGAAATAGGTTCTAGAGCATGAATGAACCCTTGGTAAGCACAGAGAGAAAAACACTATTTTGAGTCTAAAGAAAACAAATGAGACTTTGTCAGAATTTCCACATGAAAAAATACTTCCCCCCAAACATCCCCTTTTGCACCAGTCGTGTGTCTATGATGCATGTGATGCTTCTCAGTTCTCAGATGCGACACCTGCTGTGGGTGCCAGGTGTGCCCCAGCGGAGCGACAGAAGGGCAGGCGGAGAGCAGCTGATGTAAATGAATCGATTTCCTTTGGAGAAATCATTTAAGCTGCTGAAAACTAGAGGTGTGCTTCTGTAACCCCTAAAAAGAATGATTAATTAAATTTCCCAATAAGAAGTTTCTCTTGGCTGACAATTACACTGGCTCCTGATGGCAGTACTCAGGGGGTTCTCCCAGGGTGGTTGCAAGCATCCCATGGTGTGGAAAGAGAGGAAAGCCGTGGTCACAGGGAGTGCTGGTGACTTTTCCCTCCTTCTGCAAGTCACGGCCCCAGGGGAGCACAGGCCACTACCTGGAGTGGCCGCCCACCTGCTTGGAGGACCAAGCCATGGAGGGATGGGGAGGAGCCTCTTTGTATGCACTCCGCAAACTCCCATTCCCCTAGTCTGTCCTCTACAGACGCCTTCCTTGGAGACGTGGGTTTGGCTTGGCACAAACTCCTAGTGTTCCTGATCTCCCTGCTGAAATACGGCATAATGGTGGCCGGCGTTCTACCTTTCTAGTACCTGTCATGCCCCCCAGCCCCCAGAGGCCTTGGTGGGCCTGTTCTGACCAATGCAGAAGGCACAGAGACTCATAGAGGAAGCTTCCCTCAGTCTGTCTCTCATGACCCAGGCTCCCAGACATCAACCCTTGAAAGCACTTGAAGGGGAAGGAAGGCTTGCTGTGTCCCATCAGATGGCGGTTAAGTGGGAAACCGAGTGCCACAACGCCGGTAGTAGGCTTCATCCATGCCAGGACGTTCATACAGGGCTTCTGCAGGTAACTCCAGCCTGCTGGCATTTCAGCCTGAACGCCCCACCTGCTGAGTTACCAACCACTTTAGTAAGAGTTTGGCAACTGATAGATGGAATTCTATTTTATTGGTTGTGCACTATTTCTTGTAGACACTGGGCCTCATTCTAACCTACCAGACTCAGGGAGTGAGTCACGACAATTGGTTCACAGTCTGTGTCCCCTCTTCTCTATTGTCTGCCATGTTCTGTCTTTTCAGATTGAAGGAGGGAGTGGGGGTGTTTTAACCTATGCCTCACAGAGCAAAGTACCAACACCTTCTATCCATACACACACAATCAATCACTCAACTAGCAACTATTTATCACGTCCTTTTTGAGGATCAGATCAATAACTGGAACAGCACACATCATCCAGTTGTATATGGCTCATAGTCCCTGCCAACAGTATTTCTTACTGATTGGTGGCTGAGATCCCCCATGCCCACTGCCCAAGGGGGGCTGCGTATGTGAGCAACCATCACTTGCCCCCCACTTTCATTTAAAAAGACTTGTGTTTTCTTCTGAAATAAATGTTAAGTCTTTTTTAGGGTAGAGAACAAATTTTAATATCACTCCAAAAATGCTTTGTATATTATAGGAGCTGTTAGAAAATATTTGTTGAATAAGTGAATAACTGATAGAGGGCAAAGCATGTAAGTATGGGCAATTATCAATTACCCAAGACTGATAACTCCACTGTAGGATTTTCATCGACATTTTTTACATGCTGTCACTCCATCCTTTTTATTATTTTGAGCTTAGTATCATAGTTTATATATGGAAAAACCCCAATAAATTGTTTCAATTGATCATTTACTGTGAATAAAGTCTAATTCAATCAAACCATTGATTATTTATCTTAAAATTTTCTGTTCATGTATTTTATGGAAAAAGCTTGAGTGGCAAGGGAAAGCTTTTTACAGTAAAACAATAGATTAAATCTCTGACATAGTGGACCAGAGAACTAAAAGGTGAAGTAGAAATAAAATTGAGAGAGAGAACTGTATTGATGCAGTTTTGCGCTAATTTTGGAGATAGCTGGCCATTTTCGGAGCAGAGTAATTCAGTAAAGTCAGGTTGAGAGAGCAGAGGTGAGGCACATTCAAAGGAGAAGTTAAACTTACACTTCTTCACAAAATACGTTTCATGGTTCCTAGAATATAATACATGCCTGTTAATCAATAAATGCCAACATATCCCAAAAGCAAAAATAAAGAATCATCCTTTCTGGCTGCCAGAGTTCCCTTCTTATTGTGTGGGACAAACCTACATGCTGTCTTCCCTGAACCTTCACCCGGCCTGGGAAAGCCCAGCGGGGATATGATGACAGGAGAGCAAGACACTGAACAAGACAGAAACCACAGCACAGGGGTGGTGAGCTATCCACACGGTAAGTCGCTCTCAGGGAAGAACTCACACGTGTACGTAGACTCATCCGCCCTGTGTCGAAGGGACTTGCTCACCCTAGAAACTGTTCTGGTAGCAGCTTTTGCTGTAGCGCATCGCCGGGCATCCTGCCTTTTGGTGGCAGTCCCTCCTACACCTGCCAGGCTGTGCACCCCCCCCCCGCCCCCCGGGGCCGGAGCGGGTCCTGCAAAGCACTTGCACTTGTGAGACACACACCGTGTTCGTGGCACAGCAGGGCCCCAGCATCACCACGCGTGGCATGTTCAGTTTGGACTTTTCAAAGAAACCTGTGAATGGAGTGAACACTTAGCACACCATCCCTTTGGGGCAGAGTCAGGGAACTCACAGGAACGCAGGCTCCAGGACTAGCAGCAGCGGGAAGCCTTTTCCACTGCTCCGCCTGGTGGAGCACAGAGAGTATGTGGAGGGCCTGCAGCCTGGGTAAGAGCTGGACAGGAAACAGGGGCACCTTCTAGGCTGTGGTCCTATGCACCCACTGCCAGGCCCCAGCTGCGGCAGTGAGGGAGCAGCAGGAACACGTGCCCTGACCTTTCTTCCCCTCCCACCACCCCTTTCCACCTGCCCAGCAGCCCGAGGCCAAGAGCAAGGGCCCCACTGAGGCCCTGTGTGGTGGTGAGCCTCCAGGAGACACAAACAGGAGCAAGGGAGTTGGAGAAGGAAAGTGGGGAGTAAATGCTGAGAGACCAACAGGTCAGGGGGTGGCCCTCAATCTCACCAAATATCATAAAGAAAACATAATAGCAGCATTTTCCTGCTGAAGACAAGCGGAGACCTGGCCTAAGTTCCAAGTCTGCTGAAAGCCTTTGACACAGCCCCTTAAATCCTCTGTCTTTAGTCCATGGTGTCTTCACTTACTTCTTCTAAATAAAAGGCTTTGTTAGCACATGTCTGACAAAAGTCACAGTAAGCTGTGCTTCTCTCGAGCAGGACGCAGTGTAGACCCAGGACTTTCTGATGGTCTTGGCGTATGTGACAATGAAGTGCAAAGTGAACTCTGGTGTATTTTGAGCCTAACCCGGTGAACTTAAATGTGAACATACTTCAGGAAACTTAAAAAGACTCAGCTGGGGTTAAATTGCTGAATAGCCAAGCTCTGGGACTGAAGCTGAGGAAGTCGATTCTATTTTCAATATACCCATTAGTGGTGTCTTTTTGAAATTCTTTAGATTTCCAAATATTGCTTCAAAAGGTAATTTGGGTGGAAGTGGGGGAGTTGTAATGAGGCAGACACAGCAGAACTTCCCTTCCACACAGTTTTCTATTCATCCACAGATGCCTTTGGTCTGCAATTTGCCTCCAGAAAATGCATGCAATTTTCTTTGATAAACTGAAAATCCCAGCCTCATGCTGCTCTTTTGGGGGAAACCATAAGGCTTCTACAGGAACAGGTAAACAGAGCAGCAAATTGTGAAAAGCACTAACATTTCAAAAATTAGAATTACAGTAATTGGATACATCTATTTTTAAGGGCTCCTGTGCAAATAATACCCTAACACTATTTATTCAAAAGGTTTTAATGTCTCAACTCTCGTGCTCCGGGTCAACCATACAGGGCCAAACACAGATCGAAGCCGAGGGAGGGAGAACTCCTAGATAAAAGCTGAAGAGAAAAAAACAGCCCACATGTGGCTGGTGGAGGGAATTCACAGTAATAGTGGCCACATAGAGCCTAATGGCCCCTACGTCCCCAAATAGTGCAGAAATAAGACGTGGGACACATAGCAACGTGATAACATATCTCCTTCCCATTTCTAAGTTTGTTCCCTGTTCCTTCCTTTGTAACTCTCCTTTAAAAATGTGCAGTCCTGAACACACTGAACTGTAAAATACTAAAAATATTTTCACCGTGGCCCTTGAGATACTTTTTCCTGATTGTTAACTGCTGAGTTTATTTTCCTGTAACTAATCCTGAAGTAAAATGTAGCACACTCAAAAGTACAAATAAAAGGCTCATTGGAACATAAACTTTTAAGAGACACTTCCTTGACTGTATTAAATCTAGGCATCAAAATATTCAGGTAAGCAATTTTTGCAGCATTTCCACAATCATGCTGGTCTTGGCTGAAAGTCTGTGCCCTCAACTATTCAGATCACATTTGTTCCTGACGTTTATGCCACCATGTGTCCAAAACCACCACCATGTGTCAGCACCTCCCCATTCGCTCTTATTCCAGAGGGACAAGCCTGCTGCCTCTGTCCTGCAAGGGAGGGTGTGGGGTTAAAGCGAGCCTCCCGATCATCCCAGACAGAGGATGTGTAAAGCTTGGGAGACGTCATTTCTATTATGTCCCTTTCACTGGAACATTTTTTTTCACAGTAGGGCCTAGAATAAATGGCTTCTCTTTTATTTACCTACTTTAACGTGAACCTATGAAAATATCACAATGTTCCCCAAAGGGAGAACAGCTTCCCAGTGGCACAATCACCAGAACCAATTCAAAATCTCTGCCTCAGGTGCCGATGGCCTGATCGGTGCTCCTGATTCATGGCTGGAAACAACTGCCCAGACAGAGGAGGAGAGCACCGCGGGATCGGAGCATGGAGCACGGTGAGGTCCTGGCATCGGGGCACCAAAGGGCAGTGATCTGTGGAGGCGACGCCCCTCCTGGAGACCCCAACCCGCCCTCCCAGGGCTGGGGGCTTCTCCCTGCAGCCGGCATGAAGTCATCCCACCTAGGGGAGGAGAGGGAGGCCGAGGAGATATACTGAACCCCGGGTAGGGCCACAGGGAACTGAGCAGCTGTGTGATTTTGTGGAAAGAATTTGATGATCATCAGAGGAACTGACTCCAGCTCTTCCGTCAGCTACTATGTGACCTTTCCCAAGAACTCTTTGGAAAGAACAGATAAAATAAAAAAACACATAAAATAATAACTGTTACATTGGTTGAAATAACAATAATTTACCTGTCACTTTGCATGCGTTATCTAGTCAGTCTTAGTGGAAACCATGAAAGTTATATACACGCTTTCTGTTTTATAAAGGCTGAAGTTGCTAGTCCAGAATTCACAGTCACTGCCAGCTACAAATCCCATAATGTTTCCACTCAGCTGGCCACCGAGGTTTATCTCCACTCTTCAGAGGATTCTAATCCTCCCCCACCTACCCAAAGTTTGTTTTAGTTACACTGAAATAATTTTTTCCTCCCGGAGAGTCATTATATTGTTATGGAAAGATGACTAATAGCAATTTAGTAAAGTATATAGTACAGAACTACAATGCTGAGAAATATATACATTTTTCTAGAATCTCTTGGGTGCCTGTGAGCCCAGGACACAGGCGGCTGAGAGCAGGAACGGGGCGCCTTCCCGGAACGCTGAGCATGGAATAAACTCCCGGTGGTAAAATGTTCCAAATGGAAATAAATCCCCCAAGTAATCAGTGACCAAGGGGTGATATTAGCTTCATGTGGTGAAAAGGCAATTTGTGGCCCACGGTTTGAGTCTCTCTTGTAGCTCATTTATTCTATAGGAGCTATTACCGCAATTCCAAAATATGCTTCTATTTAAGGTAATTAAGCAAACACACACATGGCACGTAGGGAATGATGGGACTTAACCAGGGATGTTCTTTTTTTTTTTTTTTGCAGTATCAATAACTGTTATTCATACAAATTTATGTGATAGTTAGGAGACAGCATTGGGATGACTACTTTGTGCTTCATTCATTTATTCTTCAGGAAATGAGAGTACATAGACAGACGCAGTGTGGTTGGTGGGTGGGTGGATAGACATACAGAGATTAGACAGATGGATGTAGGTAGGTAGATGCAGAGATTAGGCAGATTGGTTAGATAAATGGATGAAAGATGGATGGACGGATAGATAGATATAGAGATTAGCTAAATAAATAGATACAAAGATTAAATAGGTACAGAGACTAGATAAATCAATTTGTATATTAGACATAGAGATTGGATGGATGGATATAGATAAAGAGATTAGGCAGACAGATTAGATAGATGGACAGATAGATATCTCAATCAGATAGATAAATAGATATAAAGATCAGGCATAGAGAGATAGATCAATTTGTATATCAGATAGATATAGAAATTGGATGGATGGATGGATATAGATAGATATAGAGATTAGGCAGATGAGCTAGATGGATGAAAGATGAGTGGATAGGTAGACAAGATGGGTGATGGATAAACAGGGAGAGAGGAGGGCAGACAGTGGCTACACTCTGTGGAGTCAGAGAGAGGCGGTGAAGATGAGCCCGTGGACCCAGCCCCTCCCTGGGTCCCCACCACCCCTTTGCAGGAACAGGCTCACCGCTGCACCTGCCCAGGAGGACGGCTCTGCTACAGCTGACCCCAGGAGCAGCCCCATCCTATGTTACATGTCTGGGTGGTCAGGGGTGATGTGCGGGCAGTGACTGTAACCGAATCTTATTCTTTAATTTGACCTGTTTCTTTTGCCTTGGGACCTGCTTACGACTCTCTAACCCACCGGGCGAGCTCAAAGTTGGATGTGTTGAATGAACACAGGCAGGAAGGGATAGATAATTTAGGAAACCATAGCCCAGTGGTGGGGATGGGAATGAAGTGGCAGAACGCAGAGTGACAAGTCCCCACGTGGGGGACGCCCAGCCATAGCATCAGGAGGTCCCCCTCTGTGGTCCTTCCTACAGATACCCAGGGAATCTGCTCCCTCCAGGCTCAGACAGGCTCCTGCCACAGCGGGCAATGTTATGCACACCAAACACAGGAGGGCACGGTCATTTTACAGAGGGGACTGTGGCCGGAGGACAGTGAGGAGAGACGTCCAGGGCCACCTCTGCTGTCCCACCTGAGGATGCACTGCATCCCACCTGAGGATGCGTGGGGAGAAAGGCATGAAGCATTGCAGAGGGGAGGAGAGCAAGGCTGGAGAATGGCAGGGGACATGCTGGTCAGACCCTAAGTCACGAACCTGTGTCCTATAAGGGAGAATGGGGAAGGCCTTTACCACCCATGAAGGTCTCCCTCCTGGTTATTTCAAGCTGGATGCTTTCTAAGAGGTTACTTAACATTTCTTCCCAAATGAATCAGCTATACTATGTCCATGCCTCCATGCCCAGGACAGGTGGAGCTCACAAGGCCAGTGTTACAAGGATAAGGCAGGATTTTTGGTGTGTGAGTTCCTCTCACTCCTTTTTAGTTTCATGGAGAGGGGATTATTTTGCATGGATGCTATATATGCATAGACTCAAGGACAATGGCCAAATAGAAATTGAGTCAAACCAAAAACTTCCTCTTAATAGTTGACTCAGCCCATGGTCACTACACTGTAAACACTGCTTGGTCTTTTCCCAGAATTTCTTAGGTTCTGGAACCTGTGGGCAGCTTTCTACTTTTCCTGTCCTCAAATCACGAAAAGTCAGGTGCAGGGGACCATCTCCCAGACAAACAGCCAATGGAGAGGCTAATGAGGTGCCTCATTCCTGCACATCAAGAGGCTGGAGCTCCCACAGACAGACCCCACAGACTGGCTTTTCTCACAGAGCCAAGGAGTGCAAGTGGGAAAAAGAAGGAAGGGGGCTGGAGGTCAGCCTGTGCTGAGCGCTGCTCACACAGGCATGTCCACACCCATGCAGTGGTGTCCTGGATCTCAGGCTGCTCCTGGACCAGGGCTTTTTCTAGGGAGAGATGGTTAAGGGAAAAATCCAAGGGCAACGTTTCTTAGTGTTTCTTTCCCTTAGGATTCAGCAGGACTATTAAGAGGAGAAAAGACACTACTTTGCCAGAACTTGAAAGCATCTTTTGGGCAAGTATGTAGCTTTTCCAAGACTTATTTTCCTGAGATGTAAAATGGGGAAAACAAAGGAATTTCTTTTTTTTTGGTATCATTAATCTACAATTACACGAGCAAAATTATATTTACTAGACTCCCCCCTTTATCAAGTCCCCACCACATACTCCATTACAGTCACTGTCCATCAGTGTAGTAAGATGCTATAGAGTCACTACTTGTCTTCTCTGTGCTATACTGCCTTCTCCGTATCCCCCACCCCTACATTATGTGTGCTAATCGTAATTCCCCCTTTTTTCCCCTTATCCCTCCCTTCCCACCCATCCTCCCCAGTCCCTTTCTCTTTGGTAATTGTTAGTCCATTCTTCGGTTCTGTGAGTCTGCTGCTGTTTTGTTCCCTCAGTTTTTTTCTTTGTTCTTATACTCCACAAATGAGTAAAATCATCTGATGCTTGTCTTTTTCCACTTGGCTTATTTCACTGAACATAATACCCTCTAGATCAACCATGTTGTTGCAAATGGTAGGATTTGTTTTCTTCTTATGGCTGAATAATATTCCATTGTGTATATGTACCACATTTTCCTTATCCATTCATCTACTGATGGACACTAGGTTGCTTCCATTTCTTGGCTATTGTAAATAGTGCTGCGATAAACATAGGGGTGCATATGTCTTTTTCAAACTGGGCTGCTGCATTCTTAGGGTAAATTCCTAGGAGTGGAATTCCTGGATTAAATGGTATTTCTGCTTTTAGTTTTTTGAGAAATCTCCAAACTGCTTTCACAATGGTTGAACTAATTTACATTCCCTCCAGCAGTGTAGGAGGGTTCCCCTTTCTCCACATCCTCATCAACATTTGTTGTTGTTTGTCATTTGGATGGTGGCCATCCTTACTGGTGTGAGGTGATATCTCATTGTGGTTTTAATTTGCATTTCTCTGATGGTTAGTGATGTGGAGCATCTTTTCATGTGTCCGTTGGCCATCTGAATTTCTTCTTTGGAGAAGTGTCTGTTCAACTCCTCTGCCCATTTTTTAATTGGATTATATGCTTTTCGTTTGTTGAGGTGCGTGAGTTCTTTATATATTTTGGATGTCAATCCCTTATCAGATATGTCATTTATGAATATATTCTCCCATACTGTAGGATGCCTTTTTGTTCTACTGATGGTGTCCTTTGCTGTACAGAAGCTTTTCAGCTTGATATAGTCCCACTTGTTCATTTTTGCTTTTGTTTCTCTTGCCTAGGGAGATATGTTCATGAAGAAGTTGCTCATGTTTATGTCCAAGAGATTTTTGCCATTGTTTTTTCTAAGAGCACTATGGTTTCATGACTTACATTCAGTTCTTTGATCCATTTTGAATTTACTTTTTTGTATGGGATTAGACAATAATCCAGTTTCATTCTCTTACATGTAGCTGTCCAGTTTTGCCAACACCAGCTGTTGAAGAGGCTGTCATCTCCCCATTGTATATCCATGGCTCCTTTATCGTAAACTAATTGACAATATATGTTTGGGTTAATATCTGGAATTTCTATTCTGTTCCACTGGTTTGTGGGTCTGTTCTTGTGCCAGTACCAAATTGTCTTGATTACTGTGGCTTTGTAGTAGAGCTTGAAGTTGGGAAGTGAGATCCCCCTGCTTTATTCTTCCTTCTCAGGATTGCTTTGACTATTTGGGGTCTTTTGTGGTTCCATATGAATTTTAGAACTATTTGTTCCAGTTCATTGAAGAATGCTGTTGGTATTTTGATAGGGATTGCATTGAATCTGTAGATTGCCTTAGGCAGGATGGCCTTTTTGACAATATTAATTCTTCCTAGCCAAGAGCGTGGGATGAGTTTCCATTTGTTAGTGTCCTCTTTAATTTCTCTTAAGAGTGTCTTGTAGTTTTCAGGGTATAGGTCTTTCACTTCCTTGGTTAGGTTTATTTCTAGGTATTTTATTCTTTTTGATGCAATTGTGAATGGAATTGTTTTTCTGATTTCTCTTTCTGCTAGTTCATTGTTAGTGTATAGGAAAGCAACAGATTTCTGTGTATTAATTTTGTATCCTGCAACTTTGCTAAATTCAGATATTAGTTCTAGTAGTTTTGGACTGGAGTCTTTAGGGTTTTTATGTACAATATCATGTCATCTGCAAATTGTGACAGTTTGATTTTTACCAGTCTGGGTGCCTTGTATTTATTTGTTTTGTGTGATGCCATGGCTAGGACCTCCAATACTATGTTGAATAAAAGTGGGGTGAGTGGGCATCCTTGTCTTGTTCCCAATCTTAGGTAAAAAGCTTGCAGCTTCTCGCTGTTAAGTATAATGTTGGCTGTGGGTTTGTCATATATGGCCTTTATGATGTTGAGGTACTTGCCCTCTATACCCATTTTGTTGAGAGATTTTATAATAAATGGATGTTGAATTTTGTCGAATGCTTTTCAGCATCTATGGAGATGATCAACTGGTCTCTGTCCTTCTTTTTGTTGATGTGGTGGATGATGTTGATGGATTTTTGAATGTTGTACCATCCTTGCCTCCCTGAGATGAATCCTACTTGATCATGGTGTATGATCCTCTTGATGTATTTTTGAATTCGGTTTGCTAATATTTTGTTGAGTATTTTTGCATCTACATTCATCAGGGATACTGGTCTGTAATTTTCTTTTTTGGTGGGGTCTTTGCCCGGTTTTGATATTAGAGTGATGCTGGCTTCATAGAATGAGTTTGGAAGTATTCCCTCCTCTTCTTTTTTTTGGAAAACTTTAAGGAGAATGGGTATAATGTCTTCTCTATATGTCTGAAAAAATTCAGAGGTGAATCCATCTGGCCCCAGGGTTTTGTTCTGGGTAGTTTTTTGATTACCGATTAAATTTCATTGCTGGTAATTGGTCTGTTCAGATTTTCCGTTTCTTCTTTGGTTAGTCTTAAAAGGTTGTATTTTTCTAGGAAGTTGTCTATTATTCTAGGTTATCCAGTTTGTTAGGATATAGATTTTCATAGCATTCTCTAAAAATTCTTTGTATTTCTGTGGAGTCCGTTGTGATTTTTCATTTCTGATTCTGTTTATGTGTGTAGATTCTCTTTTTCTCTCAATAACTCTGGGTAGGGGTTTATCTATCTTGTTTATATTCTCAAAGAAACAGCCTTGGCTTCATTGATTTTTTTCTATTGTTTCATTCTTCTCAATTTTATTTATTTATTCTCTGATCTTTATTATGTCCCTCCTTCTGCTGACTTTGGGTCTCATTTGTTCTTCTTTCTCCAGTTTCAATAATTGTGACTTTAGACTATTCATTTGGAATTGTTCTTCCTTCTTTAAATAAGCCTGGATTGCTATATACTTTCCTCTTAGAACTGCTTTTGCTGCGTCCACAGAAGTTGAGGCTTTGTGCTTTTGTTGTCATTTGTCTCCATTTATTGTTTGATCTCTGTTTTTATTTGGTCATTGATCCATTGATTATTTAGGAGCATGTTATTAAGCCTCCATGTGTTTGTGAGCCTTTTTGTTTCTTTGTACAATTTATTTCTAGATTTATACCTTTGTGATCTGAGAAGCTTTTTGGTAGAATTTCCATCTTTTTAAATTTACTGAGGCTCTTTTGGTGGCCTAGTATGTGGTCTATTCTCGAAAATGTTCCATGTGCACTTGAGGAGAATGTGCATCCTGCTGTTTTTGGGTGTAGAGTTCTGTAGATACCTGTGAGGTCCATACATTCTAGTGTGTTGTTCAGTGCCTCTGTGTCCTTACTTATTTTCTGTCTGGTTAATCTGTCCTTTGGAGTGAGTGGTGTGTTGAAGTCTCCTAGAAGAAATGCATTGCATTCTATTTCCTCCTTTAAATCTGTTAGCATTTGTTTCACATATGTCGGTGCTCCTGTGTTGGGTGCATATATATTTATAATGGTTATATCCTCTTGTTGGACTGCCCCCTTTATCATTATGTAATGTCCTTCTTTATGTATTGTAACTTCCTTTGTTTTGAAGTATATTTTGTCTGATACAAGTACTACAACACCTGCTTTTTTCTCCCTATTGTTTGCCTGAAATATCTTTTTCCATCCATTTGCTCTTAGTCTGTGCATGTCTTTGGGTTTGAAATGAGTCTCTTGTAAGAAGCATATAGATGGGTCTTGCTTTTTTATCCATTCTATTACTCTGTGTCTTTTTACTGGTGCATTCAGTCCATTTACATTTAGGGTGATCATTGAAAGATATGTACTTATTGCCATTGCAGGCTTTGGATTCGAGGTTACCAAAGGTTCAAGGGTAGCTTATTTTATCTACCAGTCTAACTTAACTCTCCTATTAAGCTGTTATAAACATAGTCTGATGATTCTTTATTTCTCTCCCTTCTTATTCTTCCTACTCCATTCTTTTTATGTTAGGTGCTTTATTCTGTACCATTTGTCATTCCTTTGACTGTTTTTCTGGATAGTTGATTTTATTTTTTGCCTTTAGTTAGTATTTGGTTGGTCTGCTTTCTTTGCTGTGATTTTATTTTCTCTGGTGAAATCTATTTAGCCTTAGGAGTGTTTCCATCTAGAGCAGTCCCTTTAAAATACCCTGTAGAGGTGGTTTTTGGGAGGCAAATTCCCACAACTTTTGCTTATCTGCAAATTGTTTAATCCCTCCTTCAAATTTAAATGATAACCTTGCTGGATACAGTATTCTTGGTTCAAGGCCCTTCTGTTTCATTGCATTAAATATATCATGCCATTCTCTTCTGGCCTGTAAAGTTTCTGTTGAGAAGTCTGATGATAGCCTGATGGGTTTTCCTTTGTAGGTGATCTTTTTTCTCTCTCTAGCTGCTTTTAATCCTCTGTCATGCCTTTGATCTTTGCTATTTTAATTATTATATGTTATGGTGTTGTCCTCCTTGTGTCCCTTGTGTTGTGAGATCTGTGGGCTTCCATGGTCTGAGAGACTATTTCCTTCCCCAGCTTGGGGAAGTTTTCAGTGATTATTTCTTCAAAAACACTTTCTATCCCTTTTTCTCTCTCTTCTTCTTCTGGTACCCTTATAATGAGAATATTGCTCCATTTGGATTGGTCACACAGTTCTCTTAATACTCTTTCATTCCTAGAGATCCTTTTATCTCTCTCTGCCTCAGCTTGTCTGTATTCCTGTTCTCTGATTTCTATTACATTAACAGTCTCTTGCACGTCGTCCAGTCTGCTCTTAAGACCTTCTATCGATTGTTCCATTTCTGTTACTCCCTTCGGACTTCATCCCTTAGCTCTTGCATATTTCTCTGCAGGTCCATCAGCATGGGTATGACTTTTATTTTGAATTCTTTTTCAGGAAGATTGGTTATATCTATCTCACCAGGCCCTCTCTCTGGAGTTGTCTGAGTGATTTTTGACTGGACCAGATTCTTCTGCCTTTTCATGGTGATAGAAGTGGTCACAGGCAGGTGGCCCATGTGTCAGCTGGGAGAACAATGTCCCTTCCTGCTTGCTGGTCGCCTTGCCCTTCTTTGCTGCCTGTGTCTGTTACCCACACACCGGGAGGCAGTCTCTGGGATAATCCCCTGAGCGTCCATGTGCGGGGCGGCCATCCGGATAGCCTAGGGCCCTGCGTGGGGTCACAGGTGTGCTGGGTGTGTGATCCTGCAAGAACGGCGCTCCTTTTTGCCTTCAGGACCTTGGTCAAGATTCCGCTGCCTGTACCCATTACCCGCACACCAGGAAGCAGTCTCTAGGATAATCCCCTGAGCTGCTGTGGGCAGGGCGGCCCTCCCGATAGCCTGGAGCCCTGCGGGTGGTTGCAGATGCACCGAGTGTGTTCTCCTGTGAGAACGGCACCCCTTCGTGCCTTCCAGACCTTGCTCTGGGTTCCTCTGTCTGTGCTGGGCAGCTGTGCACCGGCGGCAGCCTCTGGGTCTGTCCCGGTTAGCTGTACACTGGGAGAAGACTCTGTGTGGTTGCTGTGGGTGGGGCTGTGGCAGGTCAGCCAGTTTGCTTGCAGTGCCAACCAGGGTTAATGAATGGCAGGCTACTTATCGCCATGAGGGGCTTTGGGTATGGGTTACCCCCCACAGGGTTAGGGCACCTGAAGTTCCTTAAGATTCCCAGCCTGCTGGCCTTAGTGTGCAGGGACGATTTTGTCCAGCTGTTAACCCCTTGTCCCTTTAAAACTTTTTAAAAGCACCCCTTTTTCTTTTTTCCCAGGGGAGCTGGCTGCAGGGACCTGCTTGCAGTCTCTGTCTCGGATTTTACTTTTCCGTTTCTCTAATATCCAGTACACCATGCAATGTGTGTCTGTGCTCCCAGTGCAGATTACTAGGGCTGGTTATTTAGCAGTCTTGTGCTTCCACTCCCTCCCCACTCTGATTCTTTTCCTCCCACTGGTGAGCTGGGGCAGGGGCAGTGCTTGGGTCCCAACAGGTCACAGCTTTGTATCTTACCCTTTTCATGAGATGCTGAGTTCTCACAGATGTAGATGTAGCCTGGCTATTGTGCTGTATCTTCTGGTCTCTCTTTTAGGAGTAGTTGTATTTGTTGTATTTTCAAAAATATAAATGGTTTTGTGAGGAGATTTCTGCTGCCCTACTCATGCTGCCATATTGAGCCCCTCCCAAGAATTTTTATAGAGTTGAGATGGTTCAATGAGATAATTTACTGAACAACTGTGATATGAACTCAATAAATGTTGGTGTTCTGGCAACATATGGCACTGCCTCAATCCAGGGCCTCTAAGCAGCATTGAGCCCTTTTGCTGACTAAGTTATGACATTGTGTGAACACCATTTTTGAATACAGCCTCTTGTCTCTCTGATTTCTTCCAGTGCGCACCCCTGAGACTTGTGTATGAACCTCTGTACCCTAGGAATCTCACTGGCTCTGTCCTAAGGTTACTGTGATTCTGAAGTGTCAGGGTGGATAAGTAGTAGAGCTAAGACATTAACTGTCAAGATGCATTACCCATTCTCATTTACAGCAATAGCTTGGATGAAAAAATAAAATGGATGAAAAAAAGCAAAAGCTTTGGAACTGTTACCTGTGGCCAGCGGCACAAACGCAGGCCTAGAGAAGACACACAATACAGACACCAAGGAACCAAAGCAAAGGGCCACAGACCTGTGCAATGTCACCAGGGTTTGTCCTCTATGAAAACACAGAGGTAAAGGAATCCAGTGACTGTGGGCAGAACAAGGTGATGCCCATCCCACAGAGTAAGGGTCTGGTTCCACTGAGAACATGTGGCCTGTCCCGGGAGGCCACGGCCAACCAATGGAGCATTCAGAGAGATCATCACACTGGCTGGAAACTGCTGTGAGGGCAACATCCTCAGCAGAGGAGTGGCTGGGGGCCTGGGTGACTATTCTGGTGGGTGAGGCTGCCATTTAGACAGAGGCCTTTATTCCAGCCCTGTTCCTCTGAGGGCGGAGCTGGAATAAGCCACTAGGTGCACAGAGGAAATGAGTGGAGTTCACCTATTGGAAATGCAGTTTTAATAGCCTTGGCAGCCTGGGAATGGGATGGGCTGGCTTACAAAACTGTGGGCTTTGCACCATAAAAAACAGACAGTTGGCCATGCTGGCAGTGTACTCTACATATCTTAGCCATCAAAGATGTGTTCCCTCAGACATAGTAAGGGATCTGAAAATGGCTCTTACAGAGAAAGAAGGGGCTTGAGTGACAGGAAGAGGTTTACCGAAAAGATGAACTCATTTCAGGCCCCATATTAAAAAAATGTAGGGAAAGGAAAAGGTCATTTATTTCCTCAAATATATTAAGAATCTATTATGTACAATACATATCTAGTTCTGACACCATGGGAAATAAATTAGATAAGCTAATCAAAATGCAGGGCTCATGAAATTTACAATCCAGCAGAAGAAAAGCATGTTTATAAATAATGATAATATCGTGTAGAAAGTAGCATAAATGTGGTGCACATAAAGTCCTCTGAGAATTAGACTTTAAATAAGAATGGACAATCAGCCTAGGCCTTGTTATAACAAAACATGCAAAGAAAGCTAAGGGATTTGAAATTTTTGTTTTACTCTTTCAAGTAAATAAATGTAGCCCAAAGCAAGTTTGGGCTGGGCACCCAAGAATACATGTTTAAAGTTATTCCAAATTCTCCCCATGAAAGGTCACTTTTATTTAATTTAAGGACGACTGGGTTATTGAAGCAATACTAGTAAAATTAACATAAATCATACATAAAGAACACATAGTTCCATTAAGTTCATGCTAAAAATACAGTCTTTTTCAATGTATATAAATGTAAATAGACATGTATTTACATACATATATACACACAGCATGAATAATAAACAAGGAATATTTTTAGTCCTTCTTTTGGGCTTGAGTCACACATGTATGTAACACCTCTCCCCATTAATAAAGATGTTTTGTGACTTCATCCTTAACTGCTCATTCCTGTTTTGTGCACTGTAATACATTGTCAAAAGCCTCAGTTGTTGGACACTTAATTTGTTTCCAGTTTATTATTACAAATATTGTCACAATGAGCACACTGATAAGTATACACATTTCACAATATGTTATTATAAATGTTCCTTCACTTGTTGTTAAAGTACAGATGGGTGCCTATTTCTACACATTTCTGGACATACTGTATTTCTATTTTACTTTCTTTATGACTGGTAGGAAAAAGGCAAAATCACAATGCTGTATGATTTAAATTTCCTTATTTTCAAACAATATCCAATGTTTTTACATATTTGTATATCATAAATCATGTGAACTTATTTATTTTAGAAATTGTAACCTTATGTATATGTCCTTTTCCAATAGGATTTTTTATTTTTCTTATTTATTTCTTATTTATTGATAAGGACATGTCCACATGTATTTCTCAGTATTGACTCTTAACATTGTAAAACATTTTTTGTAATTCAAGCTCCTTTAAATTTTATGCAATTAAAACTATTGATGTTTTTCTTTATGGGTTCTATTTTTGTTGTGTGTTTTTAAGTCCTCTCCAACCACACAACTTCTAGATATGTTGTTTAAATATTTTGTAATTTCACAATTTACATTTAAATGTTCAAGCATATGACACTTATTTTGGGGTTGTGTAAAGCACAGTATAGAACTTTTTTTGACAATTAACTCATTATCCCATCATAAATTAATAATTTCACTTTTCTTTGTGCTGAATTAGATTCTTCACTGAACACCTCTAATGCCAACCACTAAGAATATAATAATGACAGAAAAGGACAAAATTACTTTCTTCACAGAGCTTACATTGCAGTAAGAAAAGCAACTATTAAATGAATTCTTAACAAAAATATTTATAGAAAACCATGGAGAACAGCCAGTTTGGGGACTGGGGAAAGGTTAATATACTAAAACCTGCCCCAGGATTTGGACAGAAAAACAGCTTTAAAGAAGAAATAATACCTGCTCAAAGGTCCTGGGGTGGGCCAAACATGCCTCATTCAAGGGACCGGAAGAAATCCTGGCACGGCAAGGACTTGGCAGGTGAGAAGCCACCTCTGAGTTAGCGCCCTTGTCCATTCTGCACCAGACTGAGCTGAGCCCCCACCCAGTTCAAAGGAAAGATTTCAGCTATTTTAACATGTTTTTTCTTACAGATACTTGGAGAACCATTTTTTAAACTTCAGAGGAATATTCTCATTAGAGTTATTTTTTATTGAAACACTAAACCATGGAGGATTTTTTTTTTTAGTTGTCAATATAGTCATTATTTTTAATTGGATGAAGTAAAAGGCTTCCATCTCCATTCAACACACGTTCCTTTGGCTCTGCCCACACGTGTGAGCGTGCGCGTATGTGCTGTTTTTCATGTGGCTTGGTTGGCTAAGATTTATTATGAAAACTACTTAGCAGTTAGTTTTCAAAGAGGAACCCTTGACTTTAAGTTGTTTAGCTGTGTGCTCAGGTAAGAGCAGGCAGCTGGTTAGACACGAGCAGGAGAAGGGCCAGCCCGTCCCCAGGGTGGCTCCTCCCCGGCCACCCCGAGCCCTCAGCTCCCAGGGCCGCCTGGCTTCTCAGGAGGCCCAGGACCACCCTCCCTGATCACAGCGCCTGTGCAGGGCCCCAAGACCTTGTCCGCAAGTAACCCCACCGCATTCCAATAACGTCTAACTCTGATTAGCACTGTTGTTTGGCCCCCCACGGGCTTCACTCAGGTCCTTACGGGTAATCTGCCTGCTCACTGAGAAGGTTATACAGCCCAGAGCTGTCAGTCATCCTGTCAATCAAATGATGTGAGACGCAGGGCAGGACTTTCTGCCATCTTAGGAGAAATGAAAGCTGGCTGAACCCTAAACGCAGCTGCTTCTGGTTTCCAGACGCCGCTCTCCTGTCTCCAGAGTGTACTTAACGCTTTGCTTAATAGACTGCTGTTTTAAAGCAAAAGCATCCTAAGTCTTCTCTTGGTTGAACTGTCTCCTTCGAGGAGACAATCGGGGAAGCACAGCACTGTTCGCTGATAACATCCGGGCCGCACACGTTGGCCAGTTTGGTGTGACCGCCAGCAAACCATCCTGATGTGTCTCAGGAGCTGAGCCTCCCAGAGATGCCGCTCCCTTCAGCGGTGCCGTGGCCACAGATAGGAGCCAGTGGGGCGGTCGAACAGTTCACCCAGATGAAGTGCAGCTGAAGGAGTAGCGACGTTCGTTGGACATGGATGTGACCTTATGAAGACACAGGGAACCTAGAGTGTTACGGTCTCGTGTCATGGAGACCGTCGCATGGGTCATGCTGTGGCTGTGTCTCCTTCACGCCATTGTCCGCACCTCTGACGCCGTGCTCCTGAATGTGTGTTCCGTCTGCTTACTTGCTGACGGAGGAACGCAGCAGATAACGACCACAGTACTACCACAGACGATTAGCCCCACCCCTGTCCTTTTATGAACTTCTTTGGGACATACACCCAGGAATGGTGTTCCTGGGAATAGTGAACATACACGTGCAACAGGACAACTGCCAGCTGCTCTCAGGTCAACTGTACCAGCTTATGTCCACACTACCCACACCCACATGCCCCTGTCCACACCAACATTTGTGATTTTCTAAAAGGTATGTTCTAATCATGTGAAATGATACCTCAGCTTATTACTGTCTCAGTTCATATACTTTAGATTCCTGAGAAGAAGAAGCAGAGCCCGGAGCTTTACCATACACCATACCTGGGCTGTGGGACAGGACTGGGCAAGGGGAGGGTGTCTGTATTGGGAGAAGGACCATCCTAAAGTATGGATACACATCCCCTTAAGGGGCTAGCCTGTCCCTCCTCCCTGGTCTGCGCTGTTTTGTGTAACCACTAACCCATGGAGTTTTGCACTATGTGGGTGGGCAAGCTATTTCCCATGCACCAGATCTCCTAAATACATGTATTGAGACTCATTTTCCACCACCCGTTCTCAGGCTGCTCTGTCGGTTCCCCTACCACCCCTGAACAGCAGGCGGATGGTGCTATATTCCTAATTCAGCTGTGCCCAGTGAGGAGATGGACAGCAACCTTTTCTGGGAAATGCTGGGGGGAGGTCACTGTAAAGCGGCTTCCTGGCACATTCTCTAACCCCCATCAGGATCTTTTTTACCTCAGTGGGACTCTTCACCTTCCAGCTCCATAATATTTTCTCAGAATTACACTAATTCCTCTTCCTGTCATTTCCTTCTTCCCTTTGCATCATGCATCTCAACTTTCAGGTTAGCATGCCACATTGCCTAGAAGTAGAACTCAGGAAATACATCCATCCCCATTTATATATGAGGAAACTTAAGTCCGGTGTTTAAATAATTTGTCCCATGTCACTGAAGCAGTAAGCAGCAGAGTGGAGACAAGCACTTTTAGATCTAACTGCAAACCTTGTGTTCTCTCCCTGGAATTCATATCATATAGATGTAATATACAGGAATCACTTTTAAGGATATCATTTGCTCACTCAATAAAAAACAAATCCTCTTGTTTTTACAAGCTCTGGTGCTGGAAAATCACTTCAAATTTTCCCAGCAAAATGAAACCCACAGAAGATATTTTCAGTCCCAAAGATTCATTCCCACTTGAAGAAGATGAGAAAAGACCATTGAATACATGTAAAGATAATTTTGAGTCCTGTTAACAAAGACAACTCATGTGGAAATTGTGTGCATAAACCCCAGGAGTGGACACTGATCTGTTCCCAGCTTAAAGCCTCTCCCGTGACACCGTGATGCGGTCAGAGAAGATGGAAATCAGTCCGTGCTCTCCACCACTAACAGGATGTTAGCTCCTCATTCTGGTAAGTGCCTTTCCATGCAATGCCCTGAACAATACCTATGAAATAATGAAAAATAGTTAATTTTTAGTCACCACACAGTTGCTTGTTATGGAAGTGGACACACTAAAGCCAAGTCCCAAAATATAAAGTACTCAAATGGAAAATACCACCAGGGCTGTCATTTCACTGAATCATTTATGTCAATGTTGAAAGGACTTCTGGGATGTTTGATCATTTTTGTGTGTTTTCTGTTTTTTATTCCTGTGCACTTTAGTTTGGGGAGAAAAAAATACTTGAAGCCAAGGGGGATTATTTTGGGTAAGTCTTGTGATTCAAGTGCAGGGGGCCTTTGCTTTGTGAGGAACTATGACAGGTCTTTGGATGTCAAGACAGAGGCTCTTTGTGGGTCTGTGGAACAATTGGACAGTCAGCAAAGCCCCAAGCCTGCGGTCTCATCTGGCCTCCGTCCTGGATAATCCATCTGCTATGGCCAGCACTCAACAGCTTTTGCCAAGTCATCTCACCAGTCTGACAGAAGGACCTGAGGGTAGAGATTGTAGCTGAATACAGAATCCAGAGCAGAGATGTCCAATCAATTTACTTTCATATTTGGGTAAAAATACTGCTTATATAAGAAGACAAAGCAAATGGTACATGGAACAACCTGTGCGCTAAAAATTTTACCAGTTGCCTTACCTTTGTGCCTCAGCCAGGTGGGTACATGTCTGTGATGTTGTTATCAGAAATCACCTTCCTCTCAAAGTGTCCCCACCTCTACCTGAAATTCCTGGAGGGAGGGAGTGGACTCTTAGTGCCCAGGAGGAAAGGCCCGCAGGCCTCCCCAGAGTGTTGGCTGCTGCTAACAGCCTCATGATGCTCTGCTGGACACGCCCCAGGGTGGACCACCTGCTGCGGCTGCTTGGCATTAGAGACAGAGCATCACTTTGTCCATGTCACACTTTACCCCAAGCACAGGTCTGGCTTTCATCTGCTTCCCTACGATAACTGGCATCAAATAACAGCTCTTCATGAGAACTGTCAGAACTGCCAGGAATCATCTTCCACTCAGAGACTAGCTTTCTCCCCCATCAGTAGTCAGACCTGCCCATGAGGTCACCTGGAGCCCCTCCACCCTGCCCCAGGTTGGCGCATACTCACAGGCACTCTCTCCCTAAGACCTGTGTGAACCCCAGTCTAGCAACAGGATGGGAGATTAAAATAAATAAGAGGTCACCTCTCAAGCAATATTTGTATAATAAACTAACCATGCTTCCATAGAGATGTTAAGTCAATCTGTTTAACACCTGAAGAATGAACAACACCTCCTCCAGCCCTTCTAGCGGACTGGAAATTACAGGTCTAGGGAGTTACTGGCTCATGCAGGGTCTCCCAGCAGTCGAGTTCGGCCAAGTCCACAGTCGGGACCTTCAAAGACATTACCTTGCTTTCCTGCAAATTAGGTACTGCCAAGGAAGGAATCTTATAAATAGATCTTTTGTAAGTTTTTCCATAAAAATAGAACATTCTTCATGAGGTCATCTTCCTTTTATGACATGTTGGCTTGGACTCCCATTACCTGGTGAAAGAATATGTCTAAAAATACTTTGGACAGTTTACAACCTCATTAAAAGGCAAGGTATTGTTATTATTAAGTTTAAGGCTTAATGGCCTTTGCATAAATTATATTTTTATTATTTATTTTATTTAATGTTATTAAAATTATTTATACAATGATCTCAAATCTATGTTGTTAGTGGAAGAAAATAATATGGATTTCACCATTATTTTGCCTATATTATAAGGAGAGCTGTGAACTATGCACACTCCAGAGCCAATTGCTTCAAGGTCCTTTATGCAAAGTATTCAAGGATATGTACATGATTTATACAGTGCTAAATCTGTAGAAACCTCTTGCTGTTGATGAAATGGAGCTGTAACCTGGCTTTGTCTCAAGAATACTACATATTCATCTGCATTGTGAATATACAGTGAGTAATGCTTATGAATGCATGTATAAAACATTAAAAATTAGGTGTTACTGTTACTAATAAAATCATGCTACAGATTTAAGTGGAGGCACAGCTAAAATTCCAGCCACCATGTATTGAGGCTATTTTATGTGCCAGGAGGTACATTAGACACTCTGCCTGCCTCACCTCATTGCACTTCTTCCTCCCTGTGACTCTGAGTACTTGGTGCTGAGGCTCACAGAGGCTAGGTGATGAGCTCAGAGGCATGCCATCTGGGAGGGGTGGAGCACACAGAATTTGAATCCAGGCCTGGGCACATCTTCCCATGTGGCAGTCCCTTACAAGCCCAGGACGGAACCAGGCAACCCTGACACGGCTGAGCACCTGATGTACACACATCGCGCAGCTGCTCAGCAGACACTAAGGCAGCTACTGGGGTGAAGGAATTTTGCATAGGTGGTTAAGATCCCAAGTCCGTTAACTTTAAGATGGAGTGATTGCCCTCCTGTGGACCTAACAGTCAGATGAGCCCTTAATACATCAGGCTCTCCAGCAGAGAAATTTGAAGCACAAATGGAATCTAGCAAGAGGAAGATCCTCTGATGCTGGCTTTGAAGAGGGGGAGTCCACATGGCAAAACGTGGCTACTGCGGACAGTAAAGATCGAGAAGTGCTGATCTATGACGTATACGTGGGATTAGGATGAGGAATGAGGCTGTTCTGGAAGTCTGCTTCTCTGCAGGGACGGGAAGAGAAACAGTGTCACAATGGACGTTAAGTCCAGGGAAGGAGGGAGCTGTAAGTCACGAAGTAAAGTGTCTCCAACTGTACTTGTAATTCTTTTCTTTAAAAACAGTAAGTAAATATATAAAACTGATCATTTTGCAATATATATATAAATACCATATTTTTATGTTGTACACCTGAAATAGTAAAATGTTATTTTTCAGTTATACATCAATACAGAAAAAGTCTTCCTGTTCATACTGACCTTGCTTTGTGTTCTAAAGCAGGACAGCAAACACAGTAATAATATCTCCCTTTTGAATAAGGCTTTAGAGAAAGTAACTGGACAATATTCCTCTATAGTAATTTCTTAAAGCTTATGTACTTATAATAATTAAATAAATAAAATTTCTTATTTATTTATAATACAAATAAGATGTTCATTTTAATGCTATTCAAGAAGTATAAAAACAAATAACAAAACAGAAATAAAAAGCCTATGCGTCTATAAAAAGTAAATAAAATTGTAATGTATGCATGTCTGATGAAATATGAAGAAATATACAAATAGTGGTTTATACAGTTTGTAGTATTATAAAAATAATAATAATAACAAAATGCCAATATGCAGGTTTATGGAAAACTAGTAGATATTCATTTAAAACTGTTGAAACACAATGTATAAAAACATAAAGCTGAATCTAATATTTAGCTTTGTTTCATTATGCCAGTATCTTAGGAAAATTTAGTTTCTTGGTTTTATTTTAGCCCAATACACATCTAAGAATGAAAATAAAAGCTAAACTGTATTTTTTTACAAAGCAAGAAAACACACAGGCCCAGACAGGACACATGCGTGGAAAACATTTGAGAATAACTTAACCATGCATAATACCGTAAGTTAGGAGCCCAGTTTTCAGTAAATGTTTTCCATGTTAGTCTTCAAAGATTGAGAGAGGTAGCTGATTTTTCATATGTTCAACTATCAGCAAATCATGACAAGGCATGGAAAGAAAAGGGAAAATACAACCCATTCTAAAGAACAAAATTAATCTCCAGAAACCATCCCTGAAGAAACCATGGATCAAAATTAGTAAACAAAGATTTTAAAATGACTGTCTCCAATATGCAAAGTCAAGGAAAATACAAAAAACTAAAGCAAATAATATCACCAAACAGCAATATAAATAAAGAGATAGAAATTGTAAAGAAAAAAATAAAAATGTTTATCTAAAAAAAATACAATAGCTGAATTAAAAATTCACTGGAGGAGTTAATAGCATAATTGAAGCAGCAGAACAAATGTCATGTACAAATACCATATCATATACAAATATCAAATTATGACACTGCACACCTAAAATAATAAAATCTTATCTGTGAATTATATCTCAATTAAAAAAAAAGTCTTCCTGTTCACACTGACCTTGTTTTGTATTCTAAATCGGGAGTGCAAACAAAGTAATATCTTCCTTTTGAATAAGACTTTAGAGGAGGTAATAAAGCAATATGAAACTAGAATAAACAAATCTGAAGAAGATCATTTGAAATTATCACATCTGAGAAGCAAAAAGGTAAGAGAGTGAAGGAAAGTGCACGGGTCCTAAAGGACTTAGGAGATATTCTAAAACAACCAGTACACACAGTGCAGGAATCTCAGAAAGGAACTAAAAAGAGGGTCAGAAAGCTTTTTGGACGAAATAATGGCTGAAAACTTCATAAATTTGATGAAACACATGGATATATAAATCAAAGAAACTCAACAACTCCAGCTTAGGTAACCCTAAGAATCCACACCAAAACATATCATAATAAAACCGTTAAGAGTAAATACCAAAGAGGATTTTGGAGGCATCAAGAGAAAAATGACTTATCACATAAAAGAGAACCTCAGTGAGATCAACAGCGTATTTTTCAGCTGAAATCGAGAAATTCATGCCAGAAGTCAGTGGGGTAACAGAAAATTCTAAGAAAAAAAAAAAGCTGCCAACAGATAATACTGTGTCTGGTAAACTATTCTTCAAAACTACCGGTGAACTTATCATATTCCCAAATAAGCAAAGCTGAGGAAATCATCATCACCAGACCATAAATGCTGAAGGGAGTCCTCCAAGTGGAAATAAAAGGACCCAAAACTGTAACTCAAAGATATAAACTTCATGGGTAAAAAAATATAAACTTCATGGGTACAGGTAAAAATACAGACAAATATACAAATAACTATTATTTTGTTTTGATTTATAACTCTACTTTTTATTCTTTAGCAGCTTTTAAAAGATGAAAACAAAAATATGTATAAATTTTGTGTGTAATGGAAGCAAAATGTTTTCAGTTTAAAACAGCTTATTGTAAATATGGAATATTACATGCAATCACCATAGTAACCACAAAGAAAATACCTGTAGAATATAAACAAAAGGAAATGAAAAGGGAATCAAAAAGAAGCATCACTGTAAAAATATCAACTAAACATAAAAGGTAGGGGAAAAAGTGAGAAATAAAAAAGCTATAAAGCATACAGAAAACAACAAAAATTACAGTAGTAAATCCTTTCATATTTGCAATTACCTTAAATGTAAATGGACTAAACTCCTCAATCAAAAGCCATAGAATGGCAGAATGGATTTAAATGATAATAAACAAACTAAACAGGATCTAAGCATATTCTGTGTAAAAGTGACTCATTTTACATTTATGGGAACACATAGGTTGAAAGTGAAAGGGTAGAAAAAGATATTCCATGCAAATGCTAAACAAAAGAAAACAGGAACAGCTTTAACAATACTAGACGAAATAGATATGAGTAAAAATCTGTTATTAGACAAGAATGACAATATATAATAAAAGGATCAATTTCCAAGGAAGATATAACTTATGGATACTTTGTATCAAGTATCAGAGCTCCAAATCATCATCAGAAGGAAACTTTGCGACAATTGAAAACAGTAATAAATGGTTCTACAAAAATAGCTGCCAGACTACCAAAGCCAGACTTCAGTACTCCACTTTCCGTAATAGATAGAGAAGAGATTAGCAAGGAAACTGAGGAGATGAACAAATGATAGACCAACTGGTTCTAACAGGTACAAATAGAACATTCTACCAAACAAGAGCAAAAAAGACATTTTTCTCAAGGGGCCATGGATCATTCTCCAGGATATAACATTTGTTTTGCCACAAAACAGGTCTTAATTAATTTTGAAAGACTGTAATTATACAAAGTATACTTTCTGATTATAGTGAAATGAAACTAGAAATCAATAGAAGAAGGAAAAGTGGAAAATTTTAAAAGATGTGGAAATTAAGCAGAACATTCAAACGATGAGTGAGTCAAGAAAGAAATCAAGAAGGAAATTAGAAAATAAAAACAAAAACACATTTCTAAGTTTCTGAGATGCACTGAAAGAAGAACAAAGAAGAAAATTTAAAGCTGTAAACACTTTCATTAAAAAAGAAAAGTTTCAAATTAACCACTTGACTTTACACATTGTAGAGCTGAAAAAGAACAAACTAAATTCAAAAGTATCAGAAGGAAAAATAATAAATATTAGAGCAGAAATAAATGAAAGAGAATTAGAAAAATGAGAGAGGTAATGTATAGAGCCATTGATTTGGCAAATGCTCTCTATTCTATTCTTATCAGAAAATATATTCAGAAACAAGACGAGGAATGAGCACCAGTATACATTGCAAAGATTTGTCTCAGGGGTGTGAACTATCCCCACTTCTGTCACAACATAGTCCAAAGAGATCTCCATCATCTATACATCCCAGTCAATTTAAATGCTCCACAATATCCATGATGGCATGCTAATTGGCATGAAGGAACAAGAAATAGCTACCACTTCAGAGACTGTAGTATAATGTGCACTTTCTGAGTGTAGGAAATAAATCCTACAAAGACTCAAGACCCTTTCCTGTCAGTAAAGCTTTCAGGGATCCGTATGTGAGGCACATGCTGGGACACCTTCCACCTGCCACCGTGAAGCAGGAACGATACCTTTCCTAGTCTGCTCAGGCTGCCTTAACAAAAACAGACTGAATTGCTTAAACACCAGAGGTTTCTTTCTGACAGTTCTGGAGGCTGGAATTCTGAAATCAGGGTGCCAGCACGGTCCATTTCTGGGGACAGCTTTCTCCTGGGGTTGTAGATGGCCACTTTTCTCACTGTGTGCCCAGATGACTTCTTCTTTGTGTCTGCAAGGGGAAAGAGATAAAGGGAGAGTGCATGCGCACAAGAGCAAGCCCTCTTCTTATAAGGAAATCATGAGGGTGCACCCACATGACTTATCTAACCTTAGTCACCTCCCAATTGCCCCATCTCCATAAAACATCACAATAGGAGTGGGGTCGCAATACATGAATTTGGAAGGAGGTTCACAATTGATTACAATACTTAATTAGCCTTTCCAGGATCTAAAGACACCCTATTCCACCCTGAAAACACTGTTCTGGTCTAGAGCCAGGCCATATAACATGATGCCCTATCTGAGGGTGGTCCAGGACAGGAAATGGCTGGGCAGTCCAGCCCAGGGACAAGTAGTCCTGCCCCCTCACCACTATATCCCAGGTGCCAGTGGTGGGACAAGCTGCTCTACAGACTTGCTGCCACACCCCCACGGAAGAGTCACAATCCAAGGTCCAGCCTCCTGGAAAAAGGCCAAATTGCAGTCTGTGGAGAAGTAGACATCTTTGGAAGAACACTCCTTTTGTGTTATTGGGCCCCAGTAGACCCAGAGCATCAAGCCATGGTGCACCAAGTGATCTCAAATCAGGAATTGATCATGAGCTGAGCTGGGTTCTACGTAGACTGAGCCCTGAAATTGAGCAGGCTCAGTGTAGCTCATGACCTGTGGTGAATGGAGGACATCAGTAGCTAAGCATGCACAAGACGGAGGCTGCAAGCAAGCTGCTCATGCTGCAGGATCAAGCATCCCGAGGCCCAGGCCCTTCACCACTCTCACAGCAGCTCAGGCCTTCAGCTCCCACACGGGGCCCTGTGAGAGCCGTTCAACCAAACAGCAAGAAGGAAAAGCCCAGCTCAGTGTATATGAGGTTTGGTTAGACATGTGGGTGCAAGATAAAAATTGACTGCAATTGCATTAGAGCTTCACTCAAGGTGGCCTCCATATAGTGGTACGGGGAAGTCCTCCCATGAGCAGAGCCTTGGGCAGCATGACTGGTCATATTTCATGTGAAGAAAGAGAAATAGCCTGAGTGTAGAATATGTGTGAATTCATGAGCACTGGCTAATGGACTGGTCAAGTGGCCAAGGGTCTGGATGAAGAGTAGAAGACGAGGACAAGGTCTGGGGTGGAGACATACAGGAGTGGGCACAGAATATGAAGATCTCCGCATATGTGTTAATGCCCAACAGGGAGCATCTGCCGTGGAAGAGCCGCTGAACTACTGGCTGACCAAACGTCTCCTCCAGCCGACGCCAGCCAGCCTTGGACCCTGGGCATTGGTGCTGGCAGGACAGGCAGAGGAGGGGGTGTGCATGATCCGTCTCCTCACACTCCTCCTAACTATGGCCAGTCCACCTTCCTTCCACCTGGTGGTCAAGTTGTTTCTTTCTACAACCACAGACACAGGGGTGACCCACTTCCTGCTGATGAATCCCACCCTCACCCAGATCAGTGACCCAGCCATGTGAACCACTACAAAATACACGAATGCCTACATTCACATTGTTTCCCTAAATGAGGAATCTTATAAGTGGATAAAGAAAATGTCATTGGGATCCAGAAAATGAGCGCCCTTTCTGCCAGGGAAAGCATAACTCCGGGATGAGCAATCTAACTGCATGCTCAAGAGCTTGTGAAATGAGCATTTTTTAAATTGACATTTGGATGTTATTGCTCAAAATCTGTGACTTGGCTCTGCTTAAGAGCATGACCAATGAGTTTGTGTTAAGGCACTTCTGAGACCATGATTACAACTGTTTTTAAAACATCCAGATCCTGACAAAGTCCCCTCAGAGCTCTTTCACTTCAGGCAAATCGCTGACATAGATTTCTTGACATAAACAAGTGACCAGCAGTCAGTGAGAGCATCCAGCTTCCCAAAAGGGGAGAGATTAATGATGGGGCCCCTGGGCCCCAGACTGACTTCTCTCTCTTTGTGGTGGTAATTCCCTGAGCTGTTTAAGATCTTGTCCCAGTGTCAGAGCGCTGGACATCCTTTCTTCCCTCTCGTAAACCTTGGGTGTCAGGCTGATCGCTCTCCACGGAGTATCTCAGTATGTGGCACTCTGTGAGCAGAGCAGGTGATGATGGTCAGGACTGTCGATGTGGTTAGGGGTTCATTTGAACCAGACCATTCAGCAGAACAATTAGTACCCGTTCTCAGCGCAGTCATGCATTAATATGCCTGCAGTTCTGGATGAAATTTTCATTTCATGGTCTGCTGTCAAAAGAAGATTCCTGTCAGATGTGCATCTGTAGGGACTAAACTTTAGGACAATAACTTCCAGTTCAAGAAACAAACCTTCACCAGGCAGCCAAACCAAGACAGGGGGTAGGAAGTGGTTATTAGCCTAAAGGGGACTCCTGAGAAGAAGGGAAGCCGGCTGCACAGGGGCTTCCTCGAATTCAGCAGGAGGCTCACAGCTGGTTTTCCCAAGTCCACCTGCCACTGGACATCCTTGGGGGACGTTCAGTGCTCACCCAAAGCCATTAAAATTCAGTCATAAACCCCCCACCCGCTTTCTTGATTCCAAATAGCCATCAAACTCCACCCGACTGTCCCATGCTCCTCTCTAGATTCTCCCCACCTCCCTGTCCCCGCCGCCTCTACCTTCGTGGTCTCTGGTTTTCTCCAACAGCAGAATTTGCCTCCCTGGTGTCCATTCCCCTGGGAAGGTCCTTTGCCCAGCTGACTGGATTCTCCTTCCAAAATAGTAATTTGCGATGTCAGTCCCAGTCGGGAGATGCTCAGATGGCTTCCTGTCACCATAAAAATCAGAGGACAGAACACAAGGCTTGGCAACCAGACCTCATCCTCATTCACAGCCTGTCTTGGGTTTCATAGGACAGTCTCTGCTTCCACAGGACATGATTTCAGCTGCTACACAGACAACTGTCTCCTGTCTAACAACATTCCATTTAAGTATGTCAAATTTGCCTTTTTTAAGAATATTTTAGCCAAAAGTATATATCTCTTTCTGATTACAAGTATTACTGCAAAAAATATCGTGGTATACCTGCACCAGTTTGTATTCAAGGAATATGTATGCGTGCATATAGATATTCATTATATATATAGTCTTCATATTCTCCTTTTCTGGGCCATATTCTATTTTAATAGATATCATAATGTGTTCTTCAAATTTTATAGTCATTTACATTCCCACCAAAAATTCTATGCATTTATTATGTTCATTCTACATTTATTTTCTAATTGATCATATTTCCTGAAGTTTGCTATGGTATCTTTTTCTGGTTTTTCTTCTTATAAGAGGCTAATTTTTAATGAAGTCAGATTACATTATATTTTTTCCTCAATTTTTTCACTTTATTCTTAATGTTTTCCTTATCCTGATGCCATACATACATTCTTTATTCCTTTCAGTAATTTTGATGCTTCCTCTCCCATATTTTTCCTTTAAATCCATTTTTTTAAAATTTATAATATAGGTTGGGTAACTAGTTTCATTTAGAATTATTATATGACACCTCTCATAAACCATATATGTTGGGGGGTGTCCTTAAATCCTTGAATTCTCATTAAAATTTATTTCATATTTACATTTATATAAAGTTTTAAATATATATTTTTAAATATAAAAAATAGTTTAAATAAAAATATTTTATTTTATATAAATACTATTTATAAATATATAAATAAATTTAAATATGTTTCTTAAATATGAAATCTTAAACATTTTTATTGGCATATGATCAATATTCCAAAATGTACATAATATTTAGTGTAGAGTATGGAACATTTTACCAACAGTCCAACCAAGAAATAGGATAGTATGGCACACAGAAGTCCTCCTTAAGCCCTCTCTAAGTAATTATCCCCAAAGTTAAAACTTCTTAATTTGCAACACTAAATATACCTATAAACATCACCATGTAAATGAGCTAAACCTGACTAGTAAGCAGAAGCATCACAGATTGCAGAAAAATAAAACAAACCAAAAATAATTAGCTATATATTCATAAATTACACATATCAAAAATAATAAATCATTCATACATAAGATTATTAAAAAGAAAAAAGATAAACCAGGTGTATTCTAATTAAAATGAAGCTGATTTAATAATGTTAATAAAAGAAATTGAAATTAAGGAAACACCCAGATAGATAATTAGAACCATTGATTAGATTTTTAATTTCATTTAAAATTTTATAAATGGTATTGTGCAGTTTCATCATTTGTGTCTGGCTACTTGTGTTCAAGCTTTTGGATAGAGCAATGGTTTGCATATTCTCATTGCTTTCTAGTATCGCATTGTAGGAATACACCAAAATTTATGTATCCATTCTAGTGTTCATGAACATTTGCATGATTTCCACTTTTGACTCACATAAACCCTGCAGATACGAAGATATAGATGATAGATAGATAGATATAGATAGATAGATAGATAGATAGATAGATAGATAGATAGATATAGATTTACAGTTGACCTTTGAACAAAGTGGGTTTGGACTGCACGGGTCCATTTATACACAGACTTGTTTTTCAATAAATATAGTGGAAATATTTTGGGACATTTGCAACAATTTGAAAAAATATTTCCTTTTCTCTAGCTTATTTTTTTGTAAAAATACAGTATATAATACACATAACCTAAAATATAATTGACTGTTTATATTATCGGTAAGGCTCCCAGTCAACACAGGCTATTCACAGTTAAGTTTTTGGGAGTCAAAGTGTCTATGCAGATTTTAGACTGTGGCGGAGTCAGCACCCAACCCCCATGTTGTCCAAGCATCCAAATACATCTTCTCAGGAATCCATGCACCATCCTTCTGCGCACACGCTTGACAATGGAAGTGCCGGGCAGTACGTGCTGAGCTTTAGCGGATAATGTGATCCGATTCCCAAAGGGTTGCACCAGTTATGCCCCTACAGCTGTGGATGAGAATTTTAACATTGAAGGATTATTTTGGCTCTGCTTTGTTTACAATTACAGTCATTCTGGTAGGTAAGTAATAGCTTCAGCCTGTAGTATAATTTCCATTTCTGTAATAGCTAGTTATGTAAAGCAGATTTTCCTGTTTACTAGCAATTTTGATGGGCTTTTATAAAGGGCTTTTAAGTCTTCTCTTCAATTTTAAAATTGTGTTGTTTGCCCTTTTCCTGGTGGTTGCTAGAAATCCAGACATCTTTCTGTATTGCTTTGATTCTCATACCCTTAAGAGTATATTCTGATGAGCAGAAAGTCTTAATTTATGTGTAACCCAATCCTCCGATTATTTTCTTAATGGTTAAGTCTTTTTGTGCCCTGGTTTAAGAAAACTTTACCTATCTCAAGACAATAAAAAAAATCACATATAATCTTTTACAAGCATTATTGTTTTACTATCATATTATGTCTACAATCCACATCAAACTGATTTCTGTGTATAGTGTGAAAAAGAGGTTAGAATTCATTTTTTCTATGTAGATATTTAATTGCTACAATATTTATTAGACAAATCTATTATTTCCATTTGTTGTTCTATTTGTGTATTTTTATATTAATGCCACACTGTTTTCCTTACCATGGTGGTACATGAATTTTCACACCTACAAGTGTAAGTTGTCTAACTTGCTCTCTGCAAGAGTAATTTGACTCTCCTTGGTCTTCTGCACTTCCATATACATTTTAGAATTACTATGATTCTAAAATCAAAACAAACAAACAAAATGCAGCTAAGATTTTATCTGAGATTGTAATAAGTCAATAAGTTAATTTAGCGAGCACTGACAATGTTTTGCAAATATTTTCTAGATTTATTCCTAGAGTAATGTTTTGGTATTATAAGTGATGTCTGTTTTTGATATTTTATCTTCTAGTTATCTGTGCAAAATACACAAAAAAAGTATTTCTGTTTGTTGACTGATAATTCAGTGGTCTTAACTTAATTCACTCAGTAATTCTAACAATTTGTCAATTCTTTTGGATTTTCTAAGTACACAGTCCCATCAAAAATGGGGGCTAAGTTACATCAAGTGAACTTTTTGCAGTGTTGAAGTGATTAAGTGAATCTCCTCATTTATTTTGCTAATATGAATTATATTGCTTAAGTTTTAAATGTTACACCAACTTTGTGTTCCTGGGATAAATTATTTATGATTTATAATCCTATCAATATATCTCTGGAATTAAATTCCTAATATTATGTCCAGAGTTTTTTTGCATCTATATGTCTTTTCCTGAAGTTTATTTCAAATTGAGTCACTTTCGACTTTACATGGTTTCATATTATCTTCCCCAAAGAAAATAAAGAGCAGGTTGTGGAGCCATATCTCAGTCGGCTTCATAGGTTTGTGGCCTGTCGTCAGGTTAAGTATGAGTAGATCATCATGATGACAGAGATTAGTCTGTCTGGGGCAGAGACGAGACCATGATGCATAACTCCCAGGCAGAAGAAAGATTTTCTCTGAGGAGCCCGGTGAATGTTTTTAAGAAATATAGTTCAGAGGAGATCCAAACAGCTAGCTGTGTTTTTCAGAAAAGCATCTAACAATGACAGGTGTGAGGCAGAGTAGCCACTGCTCCCCTGAGGCTCCAGCACTACAGGAATTGTGTGTTAGAGCATATGTCAGGGCCAAAGATCATGATGTAGGTTTCATGTCAAAAAGCAGGAAAAGAAAGTAGCAAATTCATTTCCCAGGCACAGATTTCTACTCCTTGGTCTTTTATCTTATCAGAACTAAGATAAGCTAACTCTACTTCATTAGCACGCATGGCAAACCCTTTGCCAGAGCCTTAAGATGAAGCAAGAATTGTACTCAGATCCCAAAACTGAACCAGTCAAGCAACTGGGGATTCCTCGTCCTCTGTCACTGCGGCAACAATGTCTTAGAACTCACCTTCTATGGCTTTTTTAAGGGAAGAAGCCACGCGGGTCTCTAGGGAGCAGCCACTGCGCTCAGCTTTGGGAGCACAGATCTGAGGTGTCAGCTCATTCAGGCTGAACCCAGCTCTCAAAGTCCTTAAATTCAAAAACACCCTTGTCAGTGAAACAGTTTAAGGGAAGAGGTGTTGTGCCCTTGTCATTAAGGATTTCCTCGCTTTAGGGCCCAGGTAGCTGTACACCGACATGATGTAGGCATGTTTTTCTGTAAGAATTTTTTTCCCTGATGAAAGGCACTGACCGGAGATCTTCTGTCTCCTGTCTGAGCAGAGCAGCTCAGCAGCGCGGGTATGAGGAACCTCCCAAAGCCGTTTGAACAATGAATATCTTTACCACTTTGGGAAAATTACCTGACTCACTGGCCTTCAGCACCCTCCATATAAAATAGGAGGAACAGACAATTTCTACTTCATAAGGTGGCTGTGACAAGTGTTTGAGTAACCGAAAAGTTCCTGGTTCAACTAACATTTGAAAAGGGAGTCAAGAGCACTCGGAGGGGAAAGGACGGTCTCTTCAATAAATGGAGAAACCATTTGCAAATGACCAATCTGATAGGGGATTAATATCCAAATATATAAAGAAATCCTAAAGCTCAATTACAAAAGTCAAGCAATCTGTTTAAAAAATTGGCAGAGGAGCTGAGCAGACATTTTCCAAAGAAGACATACAGTTGGCCAACAGACCTGTGAAGAGACGCTCCACATCACTAATCATCAGGGAAATGCAAACCAAAACCACAACGAGGTATCCCCTCACACCTGTCAGATTGGCCACTGTCCAAAAGATAATAAATAACAAGTGTTGGGGAGGATGTGGAAAAAGGGAGCCCTTCTACACTGTTGGTGGGACTGCAAATTGGTGCAACTGCTGTGGAAAGCAGTATGGAGGTTCCTCAAAAAAACAAAAATAGAAATACCACACAACCCAGTAACTCCACTTGTGGGCATATATCCAAAAGGAATGAAAAAGGATCTTGAAAAGATATATGCATGCCTATGTTTACTGCAGCATTATCCATAGTAGCCAAAATGTAGAAATAACCTTGGTGTCCATCAACAGATGAATGGATAAGAGGAGATGGTTTATATACACAATGGAATATTAGTCAGCCATGAGAAAGAGAAAATCTTGCCATTAATAATGGTGTGGATGGACCTGGGGGAAACTATGCTAAGTGATGTAAGTCAGACAGACACACAAACACTGTACAATCTTACTTATTTGTGGAATCTATAAAAGCCAAAAATAGGAGAGGAGTAGAGTGGTGGTTACCAGGGGCTGGGGTGGGGAAAGGGGAGGCCAAGTTGGACAAAGGGGACAAACTTCCAATTATATGAATAAGTTCTGGGGAGTCTAATGTACAACGTGGTGAATATAGCCAATAATATTGTATTAACTACTTCAGTGTAGCAAAGACAGTAGGACTTAAAAAAAGAAATGGTGATAATATGAAGGGACAGGGGTGGTAATCTGCAATATATAAACACATCAAATCAACACACTGTACACCTTAAATTTACACAGTGTTAGATGTCTGTTATATCTCCATAAAGCTGGGGGAAAATAAATTTAAAAAAAAAAAGTTCCTGGCACAGAGGCGGAGCCAAGTCTGTGTGAGCACCTCAGTGTCAGCCTCCAAAGGCAAGTGTTATGTGACCACTACACGTGGATTGCTGCCTCAGTTATGCGCTGGCCCAGTAATGTCGTGGCCGCACAGCTGACCTAGGAAATCAGGATGCTATGGTATGAACCCTAGACAGCAGTAACTCTTGATTAGTTTCCATCTGACTGAAGTGTTTAGATCTCTATCTGTGAGCCCACTTTTGAGAAAATATTAGGGAAAAAAAAAGTTCCTTTCCCACATCCCTAGAGATACCTTTTAATCATTTAAAAACCCACATGTAGCATATCTTCTCACAGTGTGTTACAGTATCACACTATGAAATGTGAATCAAAATCATCAGGTAATTGGTAATCCAGCTCTAGGTGCCTCTTGAGTAAAAAGAGGTTTGGGAATGGACAATTTATAACAAGGCCACCCAGACTCACAAGACAAAAAGTCACTTGATGGCCTTGGACTGTTACTCTGAACTACCTCATATTCCAGCACTTACAGACCTGAGCGTAGGCCCAGGAGGGGCATCTGTGCACACACACTTCCCTCCTCACCTTGACAACACCACATCAGCACTGCACTGAGACGTTCAGGAGAGCCAAAAACAGACTCCCAAGAATATGAGCAACAAGTGAAAATATTCACTCACTCTTCTATTTGTTAGGTACCTACTATGTTCAAAGATGTTTGAAACTGAAACACAATAGTAAATATGAGAAACACTATACCTTAAGAAGGATTTAGAGACTAATGGGGCATTACAATCAATTTAAAAGAAGTTGAATTGTACTCGTGCTATAACTGTCTAGTTTTAAGGTGATTGTTTATTCAAATTACACCTAGATGTTTCCTTCAGTGAAATGTAAACAGGATGCAATTATCTTCTGATGCCCAGGTTATGCTGACTTGAATGTGCCACTGTGTGTAGACAAGACTCACATACCCCCATTTTCACTTACAAATGGTTAACACATCCAAAAAGTCTATTATGTGTCTCTCCACTTAGTAACAATTGAAATAGCACAAGTCGATAACCCGTCTTCCCCACTGTAGTGCCGACGTGTGGTTTCTGCAATGAGGAAGATGTCCGTGTCATATTTACACACTGCTTGTACCTTCGGCCACCTAGAAATTACGGAGCTGACTTCCCAAAGCCTCCTCCTCACCCATGGCTCTCGAAGAGCAGGTCTCAAAGGTCAGCGATGGCGCCTTGTGCCCACTTGTCTGAAGAGAAAGTGGAGGCCCTGCTCCAGACCTACGATCCAGAACCTCCGTGTGTGCAGTCAAGTGTTCAGTGTGAGGTCCAGCGGTTTGTGTTTTAACAAGCTTTGCAGGTGATTCTGAAGCTCAAATCTGAAGACCATGATTTCCATCGAAAATGATTCCCATTGGATTGACTAGAAGCCTACATTCACATGCCCGGAGCTGCCCCGCCTCATAGGTAGGTAGCCGACGTGTGGCGATGAGCACTGGACATGTGGTTCGTGCACACTGAGATGCACGGTGAGGGTAAAGCAGTTTGAATTTCAAAGATTTCATGAAAAAGTATAAAATATTTCAATAGTTTTTTGATTAATAATCTGTTTCCTTTAGAATGGTTTTAGGCTTGCAGCAAAATTGAAAGGAAGGTACAGAGATTCCCCAGGTGGCCCCCACCATGAATGCAGAGCCTCCACCCCATTATCTCTGCCGCCTTCCAAAGTGAGATACTTGTTACAGTCAATGACTTTATACTGAAACATGACGTTCACACAAAGTCCATAGTTTACATTAGCGTTAACTTTTGGCATTGTGCATTCGATGGGTTTGAGCAAATGTGAAGTGGCATTTAGCCTCCATGACTCTACCATGCAAAACATTTTCACTGACCTAAACATCCTCTGAGCTCCACCTATTCATCCTTCCCTCCCCTCAGTCCCTCGCACCCACTGATCTCTTTACTGTGTCCAGTTTTGCCTTTTCCAGAGGGCCATAATGTTGGAATCACACAGTATCAGCCTCTCAGACTGGCTTCTTTCACGTAGCAAAATGTATTAACAGTTCCTCCATGCCTTTTCATGGCCTGATAGCTCATTTTTTTTTAGTGCCAAATAATATTCCCTTGCCTGGGGAATAAACTCTACCACAGTTTATCCATCACCTCCTGAAGGGCATCTTGGTTGCTTCTAAGTTTGGGCAGTTAGGTATAAAGTGGCTGTAAACAACCTTTTGCAGGTCTTTCATGGACAATGTTTCCCATCCATCTGGGTAAATACCAGGGAATGTGACTGCTGGGCCTGTGGAAAGAGTGTGTTTAGTTTTGTAGAAATGGCTGAACTGTTTTCCAAAGCAGCTGCGCCCTTTGCATTCCCACCAGCTTCTATTACTCCACCTCCTGGCCCTTCTCATGGGTGTGCAGTGGCATCTCGCTTTTTTAATTTGCAGTTTCCTGGTGACGTATGATGGGCAGTGTCTCATCACCTGCTCACCTGCCATCTCTGTGCCCCTTTGTCTCCGGCATCTGTTGAGGCCTATGCCCTGTTTGTAGCTGGGCTGTTCACTTGCTTATTGCTGAGGTTTAAGAATTCCTTGTACACATTGGAAAACAGGCCTTTCTCAGATGTGACTTTTTAAGTATTTTCCCCAAAGCTGGGGCTTCCCTTCTCAGTCTCCCAATCAATATTCATTCATATTGATGACATATTAAAATGATTAAGTTTTGATATACTGGACTAAATAAAACACAATGTTAAATTAGTTTTACTTTTCTATCTTTTACTTTTCTTAATGTGCCTACTAGAAAATGTAAAAGTTCATTTGTGGCTTACACTTTTTGTTTATATTGTGATTCTGTCAGATGGAACTGTCCTAGTCTCACGCCTTTTTTTGGGAAGTCTCCCATTTCATCATGAGACATGGCACAGAAAGCAACGCTGTCAGGAGTTCTGAGATAAATATTATAGTAACAAGTTAACATGAATTAAAACCATTGAAAGGAACTTACCAAAAATATGATTATTAAATGTTGTAGTTAAGAAAACTATGATGAAAAAGGAAACACTTGCCCCAACTCAATTCCACTAGCAAATGGAAATATTACCACATATTTGGGACTAAATATCTATTATGACTATGGCCTCACACCAGGCACTGGATGTCAGACATCACCTTCATTTCATAACTCACATGTATATATTCTTCCTTAAAATATCCCCTTGGTCACGTAGAAAATCCCGTGTGTGTAATGCATACCTGCCTGCCTCCTATCTCCTCGGAGCCCCGTGCACCTGGCTGCCCCTTGCTTTCCTTTGGCAGCAGCCAGGAACCATGGGCACTTAGCTGTGGACTGGTGCCCACTGAACCACGGGCCAGCCAGGACCTGAGGCCCTCCTGGGTCAGCCCAGAAACCCTGTCTCCTCTCCCACCGTACAGTAGGGAATCTGGTCTCCCAGGCAGCTGCCAGTGTAGCCAGGTGACTCACCCAGAGCCAAGGGTGGGAGAGAGGGGGTTCCCCGGACATGGCTTCGATCAGCAGGAAGCAGGAGAGGGCAGGTGCAGAGGCCTATCCTTGCCCTCCCTCTCTCCTCCAGCATGGGCATTCGAGAGGTGCTGCTTGCGTCCCTCCTCGGCTCGCGACAGAGCGCAGTGGGCACAGCCATTCCCTTGGTGCCGTGTCTCTCCTCATATCCCATCTCCGCAAACACTTGAGCCCAAACAGAGGACTGGGTGCCCGTGGGACAAAGAGGGCAGGCAGCGAGAGCTGTGGGGGTGGACAGGGCCAGGGGTCTGGGGCCTTGTCACACCGAGAAGTGTGGAGTGAGGCAGCAAAATCAAATTTCTTCAGGAGAAAAGATGAGTTTAGTTCAAATTATTTTTTTCTTTTCCATGCAGAATAAGAAAGACTAAGGCTGTTTAAGAAATGCAGTTAATTTTCTCTGGTAGCTTCTGTCACTCCCAATTGGCCCACTCTCTTCCTGTACATTTAGAGGTAAAGACCCTGAGTGGAAAGCTCCCTCTGACTTCTTCCCAGGCTAGCTGTGAACACGACGGGAGGGCTGGTTCATCATCGCTCCATAGATGCTCGTGTGGAAAGGCCCCACATCCCATTTTACTTTGTTGCTTTACATTCTTCTCTCTATTGTGTGATCTACAGAAAGAAGCTAAACCTCAATTCATCTTGCTCGGTGGGGAGTGAAAAAATTGCTGATTATCTCATCATGAACCCACAAGTACTGTAAAATTTGGTTTGTTTGTTTGTTTGTTTGCCCATGGGGGGCAAAGTTAAACGGGGCTTCTGAAAGCAGAACCCTACACGAGCCAGGCCAGCGATACCCTGAACTCCTTCCTACAGAAAAGTCACGAGCTGGTGAGCCCTTTGGCTGGGTTCAGCTGTGGGCATCTTTTCTCCAGCCTATTCAGTGTTGTTATAAAGTACACTAATTGCCAAAATCTAAAACTTGGCACGTTGCCCATACAAATACAGCCTATATTTCTGACTTCCTTTGAAAAGGCCTTCCCAGCACACAGGGCTAGAGCAGGGGAGTGTGCCCTCTCAGTCCACCTCTGTCCCCTGACCTGCCTCCACACCTACTGCACCTGCTGTGTACGCAGGTGAGAATCTCTCTGCACCCCAGCTGCATCTGACCTGACACGGGGCACACTGGAATAGTGTTTCCCGACCGTGGCCATACACTAGAGCCACCTACAGAGCCCTAACCACCCTCACACTTACGCCAACCCTTGGTAACTAAACCAAGCTTCCTTGGGGGAAATAATAGTGGCCAGGTGTGTTTTTCAGTCATTCAAGTTATGTCTGCATACAGCTGAGCTTGAAAAACATGGTACCTGATGACTTTTCAAACTCCCTAAGCATTTCTCCACAGAATTCAGGAACCCAGAAGCAATAAATGGCAGGTGGTGGTACACGGAGGGAGGGCAGGGGGCTGGTCGGGTCAGGGCCACGCGTGGTGCATGGAGGCCGGTGTGGGCAGGGGGCGCTGTGCGATGCAGGCTGCTTGTGAGAGTGTCAGGAGGCTCGCAAAACACAGATAAAAACCGCAACCATGGCTCTACAGCCAGATAGTCTGGTTTCAGGGAACCAGTTTGGTGCTCATTCATCAGCATTTTTTTTTTAACTGCCTAGTTCTCCTAAGAAAATACTATGGTTGACAACACTGATTTAGAGCATTTACTGCTGCTCAGAGTACTTAACTGGGTGGGGTTATTTAATCACCTAAAAACTAAGAGCAAAAAGGCAACTGGGTACTATTGAACAAGCCAGCATTTTCATTTTCTTACGGTATGTAGACCTGACCTTCAGCTTTCTTTAGCCTTGTAATTCCCATGAAAAGTTGTCACAACCTCAAAATTAGAGAGTGAGTTTCTAACTGGCAGAGTCCACAGCACCATTTAATTTTCAGCTGCTTGTTTCTCTCCCACCCCTTTGCTGTGCTGCCAGGGCCTCCTGAGGAACCCGCACCTGGCTGGCTCAGTGAATGTTCACTGAGTTTGGAGTCAGACTTCCTTAAGTTCTAACGGCCTCCAGTCCCCATTATAAAACAATTAAAAAAAAGTTGTCTCCCATTGTAAATGTCTTCCCTCCAGTCCCCATTATAAAACAAATGCCACATTCTTCCTCTTAAAATAATTTCCTAAAACTTTAAAATGTGGACTTAATGCAGAGTTATTAAACTGTTCTAGGATAAGCCTTTTAATTGCTCAACAATCCAGTATCCACTTGCCCTGCTCAGATTTTTTTCTCTTTCTTTTCTTCTCTGAGTGTCTGGCTGTCGGTGGAGGGGCCAGCACTCGGGCAGAGGGGCCTTTTCTTTCCCACCCTATCATCAGAAGACCCGAGACAGCAGGGCCAGAGGGGGAATGAGTGTGTCTCCCCCTCCCCAGGGAAAGAAAAGTTATAATTAGGAAACAAACTGCAGAGTCCAAAGCAGCAACAGAAATAAGGGCAGGAGAGGCCAGGTGAGGGCAGACTCTCCCCAGGGGCAGAAGAAACACTCGGAAGGGAGACACAAAGCTCAGCGTCCCGTGGCACAGCCGCAGCCGGAGACGGTCCCTACCACAGGGACGTGGCCGGCGTCTATTCATCACCACCCCGACCGGCTTCAGCCTTTCTGGGTGACACTGTTTGTGCTTCCGCACCGCTGCCCTGCTCCATGTACCCCCGAATCAGACCTCTTCTGCTCCCAGACCCGATCACCTGGAGAGGATCTTCCGCCTCCGCGTCTCGGATTGATGATGGGGAACTCCTCAGGCGCCCCCGCAGCGTTTCCTGCGTGGCGGCCGCAGGCTTGCTGCCCCGGCTCCCTGCGGCCTGGGCTCCGCTGCAGGCCCCAGACACCTTGCATTCCACCTTCCGTCTCCAGCCTCACCCTGCCCCTCCCCTCGAGTCCCGGCGCGCTTGAGTCTTGTCTGTGGCCACGGGATGTGCCAGACCTGCACCTGTGGTTTTTAGGCAAGAGGATAGAAGACGCTGTGGCGTCCCCCTTCCTCCCAGGGTGGCCGCGGGACCACCACGAGCCACCAGGTGACGAGGGAGCCCAGGCCGGCTAACGGGGCACCGCTGGGGGATGGGTCACCCAGAGACACGGCCCCGCGGTGCCAGCCAGCCGCCTAGCTCCGTCGGCTGAGAGGCCCGGCCGGCGTTCCCTGTGCGCTCCTGGACTCACCACCGAGAGCACCAGGAGTGACGCAGTCAGAGCCGCTGCTCAGGCCACTGGGTTCTGCCTGTCATGGAACCACGGCAAGTGGACACGCCTTTACTCCACGACCGGCTCCTGGGCTTGGAAGTTCCTTCTGAGCGGTGCCGTGCTGCAGACGCCCAAGGACGGGCTCAGGGGCGGTAGGCCCCGCGGGGGACCTGCTGATAGCGCACGAGTGACCCACCCCCTTTCCCGTGCCCCTCCCTATCTTCCATCTCCTCCTAAATAACGTCATGAAACACCTGAGTCCCACCCCCTTTTCCATGTCACTGCGAAATCATGTTATTTCACAGCTGCAGGGTTCTCAACTTTTTTACCTCCCTGCCCTTTGGATTTGCCAGTCACAGCCCGGGAATGGCTTCCGTCCTGAACTGTCCCAGCAGCCACCCTCCTCCCGCCTACTTACCTTCCTTCACAGCGACCTCAGAGCTGCTTTCCAAGGACCAAGCCGTGTTTCTCTAGGCTGTTCCCACTGCTTCCGGTGAGGATGCAGCACATCACAGCTATGTGACTTCACTACCTGGGGAGACACAGGACACACTGTGCACAGAGCGTCCTAACTCGGACTGCACAGGCAGGCTGATGGGGACCCAGAGCTTCCTCCTGACCAGCCCTAGCCTGCGTGTGGAATTGCACTGCCATTCACGTGACTTAACATGTGCACAGCTCATGGCAGGCATAGCGCTCCTCGGCACATCTGTCCCCAGACTGACCCAACCAGGGGAAATGGAAGTCAATCTGAGACACATTTGCTACTGTCTAGAGATTAGTCTTAATTTTTCTCGCTGATCACACCCTGGGATACCGCTGTAGAAACACAAGTATGGGACCCAATCGAATGTCTCAAGAAAAGATTCCCTGGGGAGCTGTGTCACTTTGATAAACCTTAATCTATAGCAATAGAACCACCTGGGTCTAATTTCTGTGGACATCAAATGAAAAAGAAAATCACATGGTTTCCCCACCTCTGAAGCTGCATATGCAAAAATACATTGGATTTTTTTATTAACCCTAATTCACATACTCAGTATTTTAATCTCAATCCTAAAGTACTTAGGTTCAGCATGAGTTGTTAAAATGAATAAAATTCATTGGATCATAAAAGAAGATAGAAAAGTTAAATGATCTGAAATCCATTTTATATGAGACTTTCATTTTTCAATAAAGTTTCAGCAAACAGGCCTATATTCTACAGGAAGGAATATATTACAGTCACATTGGAGATTTCAATAACTTCTGATGTTCACAATGGATTATTTGGATGTTTACAACTGAAGGGAAACATTTTCCATCAAAGAATGCTGAATTATGTTTCCTGGGGATATTTTTCCAATACAACCCCATACAGTGGACAAAAAGTAGAAAACAATTTATCTTAGGAAGGGTAACAGATTTCACTGAAAGATCTTCATGTTCTTGATTCCCATATACAGAGTTTTTCAGCTCTTTAAAATCTGGCTCAATACAGTCAGCACTGCACAAGAGCCACCTTCCTCCTTGCGGCACCTGCCTCCTGAATGTTACTCTGGGCTTGTCAGCCATATCCAAGGGCCGTCGGCCTCCTGTCTGCCAGATGCCCACAGGCCACGTATAAAGCTTCACCCTAGATGGGGTCGGGGTGTGGGGGGGGGGGCGGCAAGTCCACACAACTGTCCTGGCACTTCGCTCAGCCCCTCGGTGGTGACCACTGTATGTGCAGGGCAGAAAGAGTGCCACACCTGAGGCCAGGGCACTTGGGCTGGAGTCTTAAACTGAGCAAACACTGTCTCAGGTGAAATCATTGAGTGGCTCCAAACTAGCTTCCACGTCTGTGCAAACATGCAAGCAGGGACTCTTTTCCTCACAAATATTTAATTATCCTGTAGTCAAGGCTGCCAGGGAAAACTGGATTATAGTAAAATTTGCAAAATTACTTTGCCCACATTTGCCACAGGACTTCTGAGCAGCCTTACTTGTGAAATGTTCACATAACTGTTTGTGACCATTGGCACGTGAAGACCCGGCCAAGGCCAGCCAAGGTCAGCCCAGAGCAGCCTAGTCATCAGATGGATTTAGATGCTTACGAAGTGGCTGTTTTATGTGCTTACGACTGGGATGATTTCTTATGGCAGCCACATCTTACTGACACACTGTCCTGTAAGTTCTCATCCATCTGCTGATTATCAGATTTCCCTAATCCTCCTGGCCCAAAACCCTTTCTCCTTCTGAATGTCTATGGCATGCAGCATTTACTTCCATCATTTAACAGACAACTTATGCACTGGAGCACATGAGTATATTTTTATATCTCTAATTTGGTGGTAATTGCCTTGTTTAAGAAAATATAGTGCCTCTTCAGACCCAGAGTTCTTAACTAATTACCTTATGCAGCTCAGATTTATTGTTATTATCATTTATAAATATGTAAATATTTATTCTTTTGATTAATATACCTTTTTGTTCAAACCCCATGTGAATTTGTTTAGAAAAAAAAAGTGGCATTATATTTGCTGTACAGGACTAGCTCTCAGCCATTCTGGTTTAATTAAATTAAGGTGAGGCCAGTACATTGGTATCTCTTAAAAATTTCCCAGGAGACTATGATGTATACATCCAGAGTTAAAAATTGTAGCTCTGAGCTCACCTCTGAATGGAATAAGTCTTTAGGAGCCTTTTCCTAAGGGTGTTTATTCTGCATGTTCACTTACTCCCAGCGGAAATCACTGGCTGCCCTTGCCAATCTGCTCAGATTTTGGCTTATTGATACCCTGCACCCCAGCTATTTCCCTGTCTATTCCTGTTCCCAAGCAAAGCTGTGTGAACCTTCTGATTCCCTTTTTACTTTAAATACAAACAAATCCTTTAAAACCAAATTGATTCAGCAGAGGAATAAAATGACACCAAGTGGAATGCTGATATTCTACAACTTCTAAGTGAACAATTCATTTTAAATGATTAATTCCATTACACTGCAGTTTACATCTAGTGCGAGCTAATGAAATAAATTAGTTTCAGCATCAGTCCAACCTCTTCCCTTACTCACATGCCCTCATTAGCTTCCTTCTGAATGTTCCACTACCAGTTTCTCTGCCATGCCGGCTGCATCGTTACTGAGCGTTCTTACCAACAATGGAACCAGACACGAAGCAAGAGTGGTGGGAAGTAGGTTCCCAGCATCAGTTTGCCATCCTGGTGGAAAACATCACCAACAAAATATGTATTTCCTTGTCTGTTTTCTAGAGGAAGGGGTGTATTTTTGACACTACACGTCAAAATGCCCAGGTAAACAAGTCAGATCTAAAAGGGTTTCTAGGGCCATGGCACAGGGAACTTGATTTACACATTAAACAGATGTGTCCCAATCCTTTTCCGTAATTTCAGTGCTTCTCATCTGCTATCCTAAACTTTTATAGAAACCCTAGGAAATCAAAGTGTAGACATTAGCAGCCACATTCTGTTAATGAAGAAACTGTCAGTAAGAGGGCATAGAGAAATGACCTTCAGCTCCTGGGTGGCAGGGTGGGTCAGACTTCCTTCTCCCCATTATGCCTCAGAGGCACACATGCGAAGCCAGAAGGGCAGGCTTGGAGAATCTGACTGTATGGAAGCTGTGTAGTAGGAAGAAGTGATTCCATGGGAAAAAAAGCTATCCTCTCCCTATTCAGAAACACCAGAGCAGTAAACCACTAACTGTCCCCCTGAGGAGTCCACGGTATAGAAATGGCACAGGGAAGCACACGTTGCTGACACCTCACCCACTCCATTGCAAATAAGCCATTTCCTTTCATGATACTTCATGGAAAACCATTGCCCCAGACACAGCACACCACACGGAGCCAGCATGTCCACACATTAGATGGTGTGTCCTCTAGAAACGCCTGAGGGATGGTGGCCCAGCAGGGGTACATTGTGATGGTCCGGTGGGGAGATCTGAAGACCTGAGAGAACAGAACCAGAAGCACACCGAAACAGGGGCCCTTAGAGTCAGGCTCAGAGAAGCGTGGTGGAATGCTGGTGCTCGAGCCAGCGTCCCAGTGCCACCAGGAGCAATGTGGGCCAGTGTTTCCCATTTCATTGTTTTGCAGAGGGTCATATCTGAACAGCAGGGAATAGTGCAGAGGATATCAGCCTTGCATCAGAAGTGCTAAATCCCTCTCATGTTTGTATCAGCTGAGTGACATTGAGAAGTTGTTTAATATTTCAGAGCCTTTGCGTCACCGTTTCAGGAAACTGCATAAGCAGTTATTAAATTGCCGAATACATTTATGAATTTCCCTAGCTTACAATGAGTGCTCAGAAAAGACTGCCCTGCCCCTCTCCCCTTCATCTCTTCCCCCAGTAACCGTCACAATCCCAGAATCCTCTGAGTTTTAAAACATTCATCTTTCTGGTGTGGTTAACAGTTCAGAATATGACATCATGTACACGTGGGCAAAGCTTGCCTTTATCACTTTAACTGTAACCTGGGCAAGCAGTGTATTCACAACTTATTTCAGAGATTTCTGAATTCCTCCTTTATAAAAAGTGCCGACTTGTTAATGCTGCAGTAAAGAGGAAATGAGGAATATAGGTTCAGGCATGTAGCTTACAGCAAGCTCCCAGCTGTCCCTGCCCCACATGGTTTTCCAGCACCCACAGATCAGTCCACGTCCTCTCCTTCGCCCCCTCACGGGTCCCTCCTTGGCAGTATACTGGTCGCCTGAGAGTTGCCTGGCTGTGGCTGGTACCCTTTCCTGAGTCAGTACCCTCGTCTGTCTGCTGGCATCGTCACCCTTCACTCCCCCAGATGGATGCACTGGCCTCCTACCGACTGAAGAACAGCCGTATCCTCCAGTGAGCATCTTGGCTCAGGTGAGCCCTGCCAGGTATTTTCCAGCCTCCTGGGTTCTTCTAGGTGATGGCCACCCTCATAGCCGTTTGCAAGGTGAGGTTGCAAACTTCACCTTTCTCTGGTTTGCATATGTAAAATTAACTGGCTCACTTCAGATCTGAAAGTATTGCAATGAACTATTTAAAAGTGAAAATAATTTGATCTGCAATATAATACTGATATCATTCTCTTTTGCACATATTCTCCAACCCATTATCTGCCTACTTAGTTACTGATGATCTGTACAGAATCAGCATGTGAAACCTGCTCAAAGGCATATAACATTACATCTGTTTTACTTTAGAGATAATTAAAACAAAAAGTCATGTTTAGCTATCCAAACCTTTTAAGCTAAACCAATTCTGATGGGTATGGCAAAATTTCAGATAGCTCACATTGTAATCGTCAATCAAGCCCATGTTTACAATGGTTTTCTTAATTGTCTCATACCTGTATTTTTTTTTCCTGGTTATAAGCACACTTCAACATATTAAGCATTTATTAATTTTCGATACCCACAGGACCCTAATATCAGACATTTTATCAATTGTTCAAAAAAATAACATTTTAGAAAATTATTGTCTTGCATCAATTTGAAAAGTGGTTGATCTTTGAGCTTTCCCTGCTTTTCTGTCAGATTGGGTTTTGACTGTTGAGTTAGAGGAGAGAGTAGATATGTGTGGCCTGATTCACATCTCTGATCCTTTACTAGTTAGTGCTTTGACACACTACCAAGTGTCCCTCAGCCACAGGTCCCTCAGAAAGCTGGTTCTGAAGTGAGGCTACCGCAGCCTGTGGGACCAGGCTGTAGAAAACACAAGGGAGAGAAGATGACGTTTGAAGGGAGAGAGGGATCCTGGTCCTTGACCTCTCAGTATTCAGCAATAGCCCAAAACAAATGATAATTTGCCACCAAATAATGCCACGTAAGTGAGTCAGTTTCCTTTGCATTCAGCTGGAATGATGGGCACTGCAGATGTTCAGACTGCTTTAAGTTCTGGGCCAGCCATCATATGTGCTTTTGATAAATAAAGTTAGTTTATCATTCTTGAAAGCTGTCATGATGCTTAAATCAGGAAAATTCTGGAGAGGAAATAATAGGGAAAGTTGGTGCCAAAAGGTAAACTATCCATGCAAACCTAAGGCTTCAGCACCTAGAATCTGTAGTCACACAATGCCACCTAATACCTTGTTTATCTCAGTTCCATCTCATTTCTTCTGTTCCATAGAGAAGAAATGAGGGGTTCCTAGGAGAGTCACCCCGACCCCCCTCACAAGGACACCGCCACACTCTTTCTCCTTTGGCTTTCAGAGGGCTTGGACACATTTTCCCCCCACCACCGAGATTTCCACAGACACACGTGCCCCACCCAGCTCTTGGCAGACACCCCCCACCCCATCCCCCAGCTCTCAGAGCACAGCTGCGGGCTCCCAGACAGGAGTCAGGATGAGGAGGCTGAGGCTCCAAGAGATCAGAGGGCAACCAGGGGAACAGTCTTGGGCCGGAACAAGGATCTGGATTTGCCACAGGCAGTTCAGTTAACACAAGGACCCAGCATCCTCTAAGCAACTAAGCAACACCCCCACTTCCATCTCCACAAGGACCTGGGCTGACTCTATTACTGCCCTTTTGTTAGGAAACACATCGCCTGAATCCCAGCATGGTTCTGTCCCGCTGCACCCGGCAGGGCTGGGATACATCTGCTCCTTCAGGAAGTCAACTGCCTTGCACCGGCTGGGACCACGTGTGGGGCTGCAGAGAAGAGAGCAGAAAACCCTGGTGTGGGCATGGCCGCCTAAGCATTCACAGGGCTTCTGTTTCTGTCCAAACTGCTATGGAGAGTCCTCGTATTTCAGAAGTGCCAAATGACATCCTCAGGTTTATTTTTTCCTATCAATGTTTCTCTCCAAAGCTGCAGCCTAGAAAAATCAAAACCATTACTGTATGAGAAGATCCAAGAACTGACTTTAATTTCTACTCACTGGACAGTTTAATGGGTCAACTGAATTCCATTAAATTTGATGTCATTATTAATAAATATCAGGCTTTTTATCAAATATTCAAAGCATTTCATTTTAAGTTTGTTTTCCTTTAAAATTTGTGTTTAAATGTAAGCCCTGTGTCCTCATGAGCACAGCACAGTGTGCTTCTTGGTCCAGGCTGGAGGTTTGAGTCACACATAAGGTCATCCTGGATCTTATTAGCATCAGGCTTGTGACCATACAGAGCAAACAAACAGCACAGGAAGGTCCATTGGCAGAATGAAGTACAACTGAACACAGAGCCCCATGCCAGGAGGTTCCTCTTGGTGGTGTTGGCATTTGAGTCTTCTAGCCTCCTTGAACTATAAAAGGTCCAGGTGTAGCCCAAATCTTAGATACAACAATCAGGCCATGGTCACCCCGGTCAGTGGTTCAGCTGAAAGCCACTTGGGAGGACAGCCTGGGAGTGTTCACTGTGTGCGGGTGCTGACAGCTGCCCTGAGACTACAGGTCCTCTCCTGCCATCACCCTTTTCCAGCTCCCATGGACAGCGCTTGCCACCATGTCCCTGAATCCTGCAGGTCCAGCACCCAGCACACTGCGGCCACTGCTGTGTTCATAGCTGATGACTTACCCACTGCTTTCAGGCACCAGCCGATCTGAGGAGACAAGACAGTAATTCGGATAATTAGGACAAATCATCACAGCGAGCTAATGAGTCACCACCTCCCCCTGAACACTCTGATGGCTTTAACAAAGAGGGACAAGCCTAGAAATGCCACAGACAGTAAACATTCCTGTGTTCTGTGGCTCTGCCTGAGTCCAGGCAGTTCATTAAGAGGGAGGCAACTTTCCCTGCTCCAGATCTGGCTGGTCTGATCCATTTGGACACTTGTTTAACTGATGTTTTGCACACAAGATCCTGGAGTTAGTGTGACAGAATGAGGCATTTGAACCCCCCACGAATGTCCTCTTCCTTGAGAGAAAGAAAGAGAAGGAAGAAACGCCATGGTTAGCATTCTCCTGGTTCCTGAACTGCAGGAGATGCTGTTATCCCGGCAGACACTCCGTTCTGATGTGTGGTCGTGCGGCCATATTCCTCTCAGCAGGAGGTAGTGGGTGCAAAGCACTGAGAACATGCGGTTCGTTCATAGGTACAGACACCGTGCTAGGCGCGTGCCATAGATTCTTCCCTGTTACTAACACTCTACACCAAATAGAGGAGATACTGTCTCCAGATTCCTGAAGGAAGCCAAGAGTACACTGAGTATGCGCCTTGCTCAAGCTTACACAGGAAGGGAATGACAGGCCCCGGCCCGGGGTCTCCCCTCACAGCCTCCCCTGTCTCCATGAGAGTCCACGTGTCCCTTGCCAAGATCCACAGCCCATTGGCCTCCACTGTGGGGCACCTGCCTGAAGCATAAGCCCTGATTAGCTGTAAATTGAGGCTCCAGTAACAGGTTCAGGACTCTGCATTTGGAAGACTGTGTAAAATCCCTGCCTGCGTTACAGTGTACCCCGAATTCTGCTCCTCCTGCCTCCAAGTTCCAGAAAGTCAGGACAATCTTGTTCACGGACACTCAGTCCAGAAAATAAATTCTGAAGGAACAAACAAAAAGTCCCATTTTCTGGTGGTTACACCCCAGCCCACTGCCTGGGGGGGATTGGCAGTGGGGAAGAGCTGGGGGGAGGAAGACCTGGGGGAGTCAGCAGGGGGGAGGAGCAGGAAGGCTCAGTGGCACCAGGGCTTGGACCTGCCCCTGCTGGCAAGTGGCAGGCATTTCCAGGTGGATGAAGGCATCCAGGAAGGAAGGGAGAAGGTGGGCAAGGATGGCACTGCTGAGGAGGAGTCCACGTTCCTGGCCCAGCCGGCACAGGTGCGTGGCAAGCAAGTTAGAGTGTACCTTCAAGCTTCTAACGACTTTGGGGAAGTGGCGTGATTGCCCATCACACTGCTTGTTCTCAAATCCCAGCGATGCTGGGACTAGCATTAGACAAGTTTTCTCACTCAAACCCCATAGCAAAGTTATGAAGTAAACAATATGTATTCCCATAATGAAGAAAAAAAAAGGGGTCTTGCAGAGATTAAACAATGTTAAGGCCACAGCCCAAAGCCGTTAGAATTGGATACACACCTGGCTATAATGATGGACTTTCATCATTATACATACGTGTGTGTACATGTGTGTATACGAATACACACACATCTATACTTTAAAGGGTATAATGAGTTCTGCGATTGTCAGAGCACACCAAGTTCATAGGTCTGGATTTAAGATGTCACCTCCTGGCCACCACCCTGAAATGTGACTTTTTAAAATATAACTGATGGTGAGGCTTGAAAGCCTAAGGGTATTGGTGGAAAGTCCAGTTCGTGGAACTGGGCGATGGTGAGGAGTGTGCGCATGAGCGTCATCTTCCAGCTGTGTGGAAAGATGTGCGCATTTCATTGCATGAGCCTCAGCAAAATGAAACAAACAGTAAGAGACAAAGATCACATTAGCCCCGCGGTTCTTTGTAAGGAAGGATGCAGCTGCCTTGGACCACACGTGCCCCAGACCCAGTCCCAAGGGCTGCACCCAGCTGGGTCTGCCGTGTGGGCACACCGCGTGGATGGCAGGGCCTCACACACCACAAAGAAAGCTTCTCCCCCAGATGGCATTTCCTCTTACTGACGCCCCCACTGATTCCTACCTGGATGCGCAGGACGGCGCTGGGCGGAGGAGGGGCAATGGGGGCAGAAAGGAGCACGAGCCAGAGAACTGCGCTGCAGGTGTGGATGCCCACCGCGGCCCCTGTATGGCGCACCCCCTGCGGGCACCTGCGCTGGGCAGCCCCAGAGGGAGACTGCAGGGAGGGGAGGGAGGACAAGGGGACCAGGGGAGGGAGGGCACAAGGACCAGAGGCACCGGACCTCCGCCAAGCTGCCCCTGAAGTCAGGGAGAAATTGGTTGACAATTCAGTCAGACACAAGGCTGTCACAAACCACAGCTGCCCCAGCACACTGGTGGAGAGGGTTGGCCGAGGCCCCAGCCCACATATATGCCCCGAGGCCTCTGTGCACCCCACTGCAGCCACTGGCGCCACTAAACGGGGGACTGAAGTTCAGTCCACGCGGCCCTGCCTCCACCCTTGACTGGCCTTTGACCTGCATCAGGCTTTTGTCCAGCTGGGCTGATGTCCCCGCTGGAGGCATGACATTGGTGTTCACACTGCAGCCAGGGAGGCGCAGACGCTGAGACCTGGGGATGAATGCAATAAAGTCACTGGTTGCCTACCTCTGCCTGGGGCCTGGGGCCCAGCCGCCCTGTTGGGAGAAGCTAGACAGCGCACTGTGTCCCTCTCAGCGCTGGGGTCCCTCACCCCAGGGCCAGGGGCCGCACGCAGAGGTTCTCAGCCTGGGTCTCTTCTGGGCCCCAAAAGCACAGGGCATCCCTGCCCAAGTTACTGCTCCCCTTTGTAGCTCAGTTTCCGCCTGTGTTAAATGAATGTTTGATCTAAGGAGGTATTTTTAGATATGGAACCCACCTCCAAAGAAGGATTTATAGGAAGGCCCTACCTGTGAAACAAATCCCAGCTGTTCTGACTGAAGCAGCAGGAAGACAGGCCCGATGCAGGACAGGCAGAAACGCGAGCCTCTGAAAAGCGCTCAGAATCATGTCAGAAATAACAAAATTGTTCAGAGATATGAAATACTCTTTCTTCCCCCATATTATAAGAGATTTAACCTAACACTTGGAAAGCAATCCTTTCAGATCTGTCTTGATCACTGAAACTTCCAATCCAAACAGAAGGCCTTCTCTAGCCACCTTGGGTGGGATGCCGAGCCTTCGCCCTCTGTCCACTTCACTCTGGCGCATTTTTCTTCACAGTACTTACCACCGTCTAATATCACACTGTAAATTCATTTGCTTGTGAGCTTATCCTATGCTTCTTTCATTAGATACACTCTCCATGGAGATTAACTCTCCGTCTGCTGTGTTTAGTCATGTTTCTATCACTTAGAATAACTCCTGGTGCATAATAAAAATGTATTGACTATATGTCTGAATTTCTCAGATTTTGGTTGGAATTCTCCTTTGTCTCCTAACTTGCTTATGTTGGAGTCAACAAAGGCTGGGCAATGAGACCTTTGCCTCTCTAAAGGGTCATTTTTCTTTGAGGGGAAAAAAAGGAGATTTTTAATTTCCAAAGAATGCCAAATCTACACATTTTGTTGTACTAAAAATGAAATCATTCTCTTCATAAAATTTTTAAAAACACAAGGGGAACTCAGCATGTGCTCCCAAAGAAGGGCCAGAGAGGACAGAGCTGCCGCTGCAGCCGATTGGCGGGCTTCCCGCTGGCCTGGGGCGGGCATGGCCAGGGAGCGTGAGGCCTCCTGCATGGACTGAGCCCAGGCAGGATGGAGCTCTGTAATCAGCAGCGGGCTACAGCCTCCTAAAAGCTTTGATGGCGTCCAAGTCAAGGCTGACAATTTGGAAAAGTGTGAATTGCTGGGTCATTAACACAATTGTTCAAAAAGATCTGGGTGCCCTTAGATTTCTGCCCCCTCCCAGGTGTGAAGCTGGCCTTTCCCTGTGATAGGTTGTGTGGTAAGAGGCTAGGCTATCTTCCAGCTCTGTGAAACCCCAGTTTAATTCTACTTCTCATTTGCACTGGGTTCTTCTGCAAATTACTAAAGCTCACCTGTCAGACAGGGCCAGGCTTAGCTGCCTGGTAGGAGCCTGGACAATTGGAAACACTGTTACCAACGCACCAGGGCCATTCTTATTTTCCACCCACCATTATAATTCCTATTCTTGATGTCAAAGTAGGAGGTATGCTTCATATGCTAATTTCAATAAACAGGCTTCCCACATGATCACAGCATACACAAGCTGAAGATGAAATGTAACCTTGTAAAAACTGAATGTAGATGCCATTGCCCACAATATACAAGGGAAAAATATTTTCTCTAACCCTCCCTCTCCTTCCTTCCCTTTGCTTTTGCTTCACTTCTCAATTGGGCAGAAAAAGCCCTTTCCCATTTTTCTCATAACTCATGTCACAGACATTTATGATAGTCTCAGTGCATGACCAATGATGTTAACACACTCTAGATTTATTTCAATGTATTTTAAATATGCCCAAGTGAAAGTTTTTATTTATAATTTAATTTCAACATGGCAGCTGAACCACACAGGTGTTACACAATCTTTTATTAGTATTTTCACTTTCTCTGCAGAAGGTAACAAGCTTAATAGAAAAAACCTCAGCCTCTGAGGAAACCAAAACTCACAAGGTGAGAGTGAATTTGCAAGTTAATAATCATTCCAAATTTGGCCTGTGAAATGGTTCTAATAATCCCTATGTCTTGGAGATGCTATAAAAATAAAATTAAGTAATGCATATAAACTATTCAGTATAGAGCTTGACACATCATAAGCCTTCAAATAATGTTTATTAGTGTTATTAGCAGTATTATTGTATTATTGTCGTCTTATTTTTATAATTTAATACTACAAAGCCTATGTTGAATAAGCAGTCATATTTTTAAAATATCTAGCAAAAAGCAAGATTTTATTTTTTTCCACTGAAGGTAAATGATGCAGACATCTGATTCACGCCACTTGGGCAAAATGCTATTAGTTCAAAACACTATTAAATTTCTCAAAGTTAATCTTCAGAGAACTAAAACACAATGGTGTCTACATAATAAATACCTAAGTGTAAAGAAAACATTAATGATATATATGGATTTTCCCAAATATATGACTTCATTTTCTTTTTGTAAATATTGAAAATATTTACAAATGTTTTTAGTGTACAAAGATTTAGATATTTTAATTTCTTAGATCTACTCATATAATAATCATCACCCACAAGATGTATGTACCCAAATACAATTTTCTCAATGTCAAAACTATGAGTGATTTTTTTTAACAATCAAAACACTCACAATTGGCTAAAGAAAGCTCCAAGGACATGAAACAAAGTTGGGGTTGAGAGCAGAAAGTCCGTCAGTGCCTAGATGTTCTGTTGGTCACAGAATCACAGAGCCAGCATGAGGAGTACTCTAACTCGGTGCAAAGCGTCTAAGCACAGGCACACCAGAAGCCAGCAGACTTGGCCTCCACCCCGCTCAGCCATTTATGAACTCTCTCTGCACAAGTTACCTAATGCCATTAAGCGGCAGCTGCGTCAACCATAAAACAAAACTAACACCACCACTTCACAGGGTTGTTAGGGACATAAATTAAAAAGTGGATATAAAATGCTCGGCACAATAGCAGAGCTACAACTGGATCCACTCTCTCTTTCCTATAGCATGGAACTTGCCAAAGGGTGAACCTCAGAGGCAGTGTGGTACGGTATTTTCCAGAAAAATAGTGCATTTATTGGAAAACTAAAGTTAAAAGATATTTAACAAAGACTGAATAGAAGATAAATGTTAACCCTAAATACCACAGACACTCTCCATGGATATGAAACAGTCCGTTTCTCTCACAAGATCTTTATCCCACTGGCGGGTTTGGTAGCTGGTGGGTTGGGGGTTGTTTGTTTATTTGTTTATTTTGTTTGTCTTGTTCTATTTTATTCTATAAAAGTTTATATATCTGATCCAAGAAGATTTAAGATTTCATTTATTTTTCCTTTGCATTGTAGGTTCTGCTGAGGAACACTTGGAGAATTATAGTCACAGCACCAGAAAACATGGCTGTAGTTGAAAAAGCAAAGATCCAGAGGCAGAGCAGCAAGGGCTCCAGCCTGGAGCTCAAAACTACATGTCCCTCCTCCCAGAGCTCCAGCGGGGAGAGCTGCAGCCTTATCCCCAGGCCCCGTTGTTGCCAAAGGCCATGCACATTTGGAGGGGGCTTATGCACCCTGGAAGATTCCCAAACCCTCTGGACCTTCTCTGTGCTTAGCCCCACAAAGGATGTGGCTTTCTACTTTGCTTATTCACAGGAAAAGGCTAAAATGAAGCTCATTTTGTTGAAGTCACTTTTTCAACCCAAGTGCCTCCGTCTCAGGAACAGTGCTTCCCTTCGATGTGCATCTGGCAGGAACCAGCCTCGTGTTCCCAAGGTCGGCGCTGCACCCCGCCTGGGTGCCCTTCTGGCCCAAACAAGGAAAACAGAATATTAGGAGATTGCGTTTCCCTCTGCATCAGGGATTTTTCACTGAAAAGCATCCCCTGTGGGTCGTTGACAGAGCAAACCCGGGTGGGGAATGTACCGCCTACTGACCCTGCAGCTCCAGAGTCCTGGGTAAAAGGAGCCTATGTCTTCTGTTGTCTCCCAAGCCATCACCCCCCTGGGTGATTTCTGGGGACTGGCAGAAACATTTCCCAAAAAGGAACAACACTTTAGAGACTGCACTTTAAATCCACATTTAGGGGAGAAAAACACTCACCAAGAATTTACCTCACTCAGCAGGGGCACTGTCTTGCTAATAAACTCAATTTGCATGACTAATGAAAATACTTAACCTCTCAGCTCCAAGCACTTCTCCCACATACTTGCATAACTCAAATGACTCCCTAACATGGCCCTTTCAGGACCAAGGGAGGATATATTCCAAAAACCTACATCCCTCTTTCCTCTAGACAATTGCTGAATGACAGAGTTTCAACAGACCTCAGATGCAGCCCTGTTGAAGACCTCATCCAAAATTTTGCTTTATCTCAAAACAAGTAGTCAGAAAATAATCTTGCATGAGTCCTGTAACCCCTTCCTCATCCTAGAGAAAGTTGAAATTCATTCAGCAATGCCTGTGAAGCATTTATGAGAATCATAATGTACTGTCTTCTACTCCAGAGAGAGAAAAATATGTATACATGGTGTAAGTTCTGGCCGCGAGGGACTCACAGTCTGCAAGAACAAATAAAAGGGGATGCAAATAATGGTGATTCAAAGTGAAAACAATTGCTTCAGCAGAGATTAAAAAGGTATGAATGTTCACAGGAGAAAGAAATTACCTTGTTTGGAAAATGAGAAAATCTTCAAGAACAGGAACATTTGAAAATCTTTGGAGCATGGAACAGATTTACCAACATCTTGAGAGAAAAGGTGGATGAATATTCCAGGTGGAAAACCTAACATGATCAAAGATCTGAAGACTGGAAAACATATTAAATGAACGGAATACACTAAATTAGCCTGTCAGCTCCTGGCATAAAGCATATATAACAGAAGTAAAAAAATAATAATAACATCTCATTTGAACACTGAAACACCACTCAGTTGCCTTCTATGGAAACAATTGCATTTTGTCCTCACCAGAGCTGACTGAACAACGGCAGGTATTAATATGAGGTAACGAGAGAGAGAGAGAGAAGTCACAACTTATGGGTTTATCCTGACAATTTGCTGGTTTGATTCATATGAAGTATTTAACCCAGTGCCTGATATTCAATCAGTACTCAGAAGATGGTAGCAACTACTGCCATTAGTAGTAGCCAATCCCAGAAGTAAGAAATTCAGAATCTTTCTAAGGGTGGGCTCTTACCATAAATGTATGCTATTTGCAATTAAATAAATATACACTTGAATCAGATGTTAAAATCCCATGACTCAACTGTAGAGTTTTATCAGTTTAGAGCTTCTAATGGAACTGGTCCTAAAGATGCATCACAAATGAAGCAGTTAAAATCAGTATTAGCAGAGACTTACTCTTTAGCAAAGCCTCCAGTCCCACCTGGATGAAGACTCAGGCAGGTAAAAATGACGTCAAGACCTACCTGCCAAAGAGGATATTTTCCTTGGGGACAGGGGTCAGACGGCTATGAATTCTGCTGCCAAAGCTTCTGGATTGGCCCACCTGCCCCGTGTGATGAGCAACTCCCTGCACCTCACAGGGTCAGTTCACCCTCTGTGTCCAGAGAGACAGACGGCTGGATGATTCCCCTTGAGCTTTGACACCCTCAAATCCTCAGTGTCAGACTACTGGCTTCTGAGTTTCTATCCAGATTCTGTGAGCAGAGAATATGTTCTGTATTAGATTTTGGTAAACAGTGCTTGCAATCACAATTTTGTGAATGGTATTTACCCATTTTTTGTGTTTTGGACAGAGGTATACACACACATATATAGTGCTAATTAAGTAAAGAGCAAGATTCTAGTTCTGAGTTCTTCCAGGCTTGAATTCTTAATGACCTGCAAAACTATGCAAATTGCTCCTCAGTTTTCCCTGAACAGAGATTAAATTAGTAGGTATTGTAAATAACACCTCACAGAGCAAAACCAGGCTGAACAAATAGCTACATTTGGAAACAGAGACATGAGATGATGAAATGAAATGCAGCGTGAAAAACGCTCAGAAACGCAGCCGAGGACGACATAAAACAGCAAATAGGCAATGTTTACAATGCATTAAGGGAAATAAAAGGAAATCATGAGACCGTTTGTGTATATTGAATACATGATGGCTAAAGAATATAGATGGTGGCTCTCTAGGCCCGCTCCTGTCGTACTTAGCATCACACGGTATAAAAAGTGCAGGACCGGATTAGAAGTTCAGACCCATGGATGCTGGCCTGTGACCTGTCCTTCACTGCTCAACAGTGGTGGCAGTTCTCGCTGGCATCAGTTTCTTCAGCTATAGGATGGGAAAGCTACACCAACCTCTGGGTTTGCATGGAAACATCATCTATGCAAGAATACTTTGTAACTTGTAAATTATGTTATGAATTCAGTCATTCAAATCATCACTGTATTTTATGTAAAAAGGTACATGATGTGATATTACTACGTACACATGATAACATAATGTACAACATTTTTCACAGGAAGAGATGAAACTCAGTGAGTTAAGAGTCACAAAGCAAGTGTAGTGAATGCAGTTTAATGACCACTGAGGATGCCTGTATCCTTTGCTCTGTATCCAATCTTTACAATGATTCTGTAAAGTTCCTATGTCTTATTTCTACTCTGCAGATTAAGAAGCTGATGCTGGGAGAACTGAAGCAGTTTCCCCTGAATCAAACGGCTGCTGGAAGGTGACGGTTGGATGTAGGCCAGGCCCGCCTGTTCTAAGGCTTACCTCGCTGAGCGCTGTGGTGCAGAGCAGTCACACTGCAGGGAGGTGTCTCACTATGGATGGAAGCCATACCAGCACGAAGGGGCTGCATGCTGGGGCGACACAGCTCAGAGAGGGCTTGCTGTGTGCATCTACAATGACGCACACTGTCACTGGGACTAAACACAGTTCCCAGGTCCAAGGCCAGAGTGCCTGCCAGCCAAACAGAGCAAGTTAAACCAGAGTCCTTAAAATACCAGAGGTCAAGACCAGGGGACACAATTTCAGTTGCCACAGACAAAGGGCATATGCTAGCTATAAATTTAGAGGAATAAATATCCTGTCAGAATCACTATAATGAAATAATACAATGGAAATGCTAAAGGATGTGGTGGAAAATGTGGACAGCATAGGGAAGAAGTGGAGAATCTTAGCAGAGAGACAGAAACAGTAAAAAAGGCCAGATGAAAATACTGAAAGTGAAAAATATAATAATGAAGAATTCATTTGATGGGCTTAACAGCAGAGCATATAGCACAGAGGGATCAATGGACTTGGAAACACAGCTCTAGAAACTATCAAAACTGAAACACAGGGGCAAGAAAGAAATGATATAAAATAAACAATAGAAAGCTGAGGTTTAACATTAAATATCTAACATATGTGTAATTAGATGCTCAGAGAAAGAGTGGAGAGAGGATGAAGCAGAAGGCACACTGGAGGAGACGTAGCCAAGAACTTTCTGATCCAGAAGTGATTAAAACGGAGGACTGGGCAGTTCTAACCTCCCTCTCCCCGCAGAAACATTGAGCAACAAGAAAAACTTGTCAGAACTCCATAAAACAGCCAAAGGCATATGGTAACCAAACACAGAATAAAGAAAGAGCACTTTGAAACGGTCAGTAAGTTCTGGGACATTGTATTCGCCTGTCCTGCCCCACCCCACCTTGGATGGCAGTGACCTCAGTCCAGACACAGTGGGAGCCTGGAGGCACCAGACCCTTCCTGTGGTTCTGGAGGGCAAGAAAAGACACCGTGTACAAGAAGCATGGTGTCAGTTCTAACCTGGGCCTACCTGGGCATTCATCTCTGTTTCTAACTCAGAACTCACTGGAAACATGGCAAACGTCGGTTGAAAATACCTTGAGCAGAACTCACTGCCCTTGGAGGCCTGTGGCAAAATATTACAGTCAGAGTGTACAACAGGCTCACAACATCCGCAGCAAAAGCTGGAGAGGCTTCTTTAAGAAACCAAAACCTTCAGAGGTGGCCACACGCACTGGGGAATTCAGAAAGTCACCTGCATGTCCAGGGCAAGACATGTGCTTGGCATCCACCCGAGACGACTCAGCTCCCACCTTGGGCTGACACCTACGGCAGTGCGCACCTGGCTGAGTGTCCAAGGGGGGCACTAGCAGAGAGCCGGGCTGTGCTGCGTGTGCATGTAGAACACGACTGACTCAGCCATGAAAAAGGCGAGATCCTGCCGTTTGATACAACAAGGAGGCACCTAGAGCTATTATGCCAAGGGTAATAAGTCAGGCAGAGAAACACAAATGCCGAATCATTTTACCCAGTGTGGGATCTGAAACACTGAACACAGCAGAAGCAGACTCACAAACACAGAAAACAAACTGCTGGTTGCCAGAGGGGAAGGGCTGGGGAAGAGCGAGATAGGCGAAGGGGAAAGAGGTACAAACATCCAGCTGTGAAATACATTTCTCACAGAGATGGAAAGCACAGCATAGGGAACAGTTGATACTGTCAGAGTAACTATATGGGGGGCAGATGGGGCTACACCTGCCACATCGGTGCTGAATCAATGCTGTCCACCTGAAACTAACATAACACTACGTCAAGTATAATTCAATTTTTAAAGAGCTAAAAATTTTTCAAAAAAAATATCAGGTGTTATTTTGACAAGAATTACTGCTTTTTAAAAATAAACACATACACACAAGAAAAGAACTCAGGCACTCACTCAGCAGCACATTCATGTGGGGAAGCCTTACCACGAAGGGGAGAGGATCCAGTCTGACTGCCAGTCACCCACACTGGACAGAAAAAATGCCTGTTTCCACCAGTCAGATTGGAAAATCTTGTAATTAAGAGACCATTGGGCAGAGTATTCAAAAGGGTCTTGCCTCGTGGCTGTTCCCAAAGCTGGTAACATCATGGGTGATTAAGGACTATTTTTAAAAACAAATTTAGAGCTTATCAAAAATTATAATGATGTACCATGGGCTTATAAGTTACATTATAGTAAAATATATGACACCATTTGCACAAAGGTTAAGAGCAGACAGATGGAAGTAGACTGTTATCAGAAATAGTATAACATGATGTGACTGCAGACTGGAGAAGTAAACATCTACTATAAAACCAAAACATCCCCCCAAATCACAAAATTTATTATTTCCACTAATAAATTAATAAAAGATAAAATGGCATCATTAAATATACTCAGTCCATCAAAAGGAAGATGGAAAAGAGGAAAAAATTAACAAAAAGTTTGTGGAACTAATTACAAGATGATCGTTTTAAAACAAACCAAACAGTCACAGTGCTCCAATCAAAAGGCAGAGATGGTCAGTTTGGATAAAAATGCAAAACCCCAACTATGCTGCTGTAATGGATTAAATTGTGCCCCCTGCCAAAGACATGGTAAAAGTCCTCACCCCCATATCCTGTGAATGTGGCCCTATTTAGAAATAGGATCTTTGCCAAAGTAATTAGTTAAATTAAGAGGAGGACATATTAAACCAGAGTCCTAAATCCAGTGACTGGTGTTCTGGTAAGAAGGCTGTGCAAAGACACAGACAGACACAGAGGAAAGACGAGCCTGAAAAGGTGGGGCAGAGACCAAAGCAGGGCAGCCGAGGGACAGCAAGGCCTTCCAGCAAGCGCCAGGAGCCAGGAAGATGAAGGACAGCTTCCTTCTGGGCCATCTGTGCGGGAATTGCTTTCCTGTACCTCAGTTTTGGACTTAAAACCTCCAGAGCTGTGGGAGGTTGCATTTCTGTTGTTTTCAGCCCCTCTTTTGTAGGAATTTATTACGGCTGCCCCAGGGAACTAACACAGATTTGGTACCATGAAGTGGGGCCCTGCTGTAATAAATATCTAATAATATGGAAGCGGTCTTAGAATTGAGCAATGGGTAGAGGCTGTAGGAATTTTGAGGTACATGATAGAAAAAGCTAAGTTACTCTGAAGACATTTTTAGTAGAAATATACATATCCAGGAGACTCACAAGGGTGTGGCTTATTTGGGGGCAAAATTCCTTCCCATCTGTGATGTGTGAATTAGACAGAGGAAGGTAACCCTCCTTCCAAAGTACAATGGTAGGACAGCTGTAGGGTATACAATCCCATTCCAGAAAGCATAAACTGAAAAAAAATAAAGGTCATGGATCCTAAGCAAGTGTGAAATCCAGCATGGCAACTTAAAAGGTTATAAACAATGCACATTTTAGAATGTCTAGATGCCATTCAAAAGCCTAAATCTTTAGTTATTATAACAATTCCTGGTCATTCAGTGGTGAACATAGAAGAAGCAAAGGAAGCCATTGGGCCACTGAACAGGTAGCCCTCCAAAGAGAAAAGCAGGTCTTGGAATCGCCCTTCACACCATCACCCACAGAAAGTATGAAAGACCTTCAGGGCACGTGCAGGAATGCCTAAGCAATAGCCCCAGGGCAAGAGAAAAGGAACTGGTCTGCATACGGCTGCCAATTTGACCCTAAAAGGAGCCTTTGGTACAGTTCAAACAGCGAACGGTCCTCCCTGATCGCCTCCAGGCACAAATCCTTCGCTAGGTGCAAGACCTTATCCTCCAGGACACAAATAGATGATCCTTTGGGGAGAAGAATGCTATTGGAAACCATCCCCTAGAACAGCCTCTCAAACTTGGGAGAAATGCCACATCTGCCCCAAACACAATCCAGAGAGCCCTATCCACCGTTGGATAGGGCCTTGTCCCTCATCTTCAGAAAATTTTGAGATAAAGGCAGTTGGATTTTATCTGGTCACCATGCTTCTGTATTTATACATAAACATGTATGTGTTGGCGATTGTTTTTTGCCTCTTTTCCCACTGGGTGGAAGCCTTTCCATGTCAGGGATGTGGACTCAGCAATAGGAAAAATATTATTGGAGAAAATTATTCCAAACAGGGGATACCCTCAGAACCTCCCAATGGCTGAGGAACCCATCCCACTGGACAAATACTACAAGCCATTTGTCACATCTGGCCCAAAGCACAACACTTCACTGCCCCTGGCGTCCTCCATCCTTCGGCCTTTAGGGCAAACCAACAGTATCATAAAACTGATGGAGCCTTTCTAGCTGCCATGGCCAAAGTTCCTCCCTTAGTCCTATCGACTCAGATCCACTCCCTATGGGAGACTTGAACTCTCACCCTTTGAAATCATTGCTGTAAGACAGAAAAGATTAGATCAAGGGGCCTATGACCCAGCTTCCTTAAAGGTCATATGAGCATTTATTGTAAGGGATTAATTCAAGCCCCTCAAATAAATGAGAAACTGGGAGGACAGTCTTTCCACCATGTGCTCCCCGGAGATGGGGACACTGTGCATCCGGCCTTCACCCCAGTGACGTGGTTCACTGGAGGACACCTCTGGGAAGATCCCCTCCAGGCTCCCCGGAGGGTCATACCAGGAATCGCTAACCAACCCTGTGCCCTAAATTAGAGCGCATCGACGCATGACTTCATGCTCCTCATTCTGCTAAGGCTCTGACTTCCACCTGGGCCACTGCATCACCTGAGACCTCATACTGACCAGAGCCCGGGGAGTGGCAGGCGATGTCCGAGCCGACGCCCTCCCGGGAGCGGGACCAGCCCCGTGCGGTGATTCCTTACCCCTCTCAGAGTTTACTGGACACCCCAGGCTGCTGCAGTCTCCGCACTGCTGTTTCTCTGCGTGAGAATCCCTGTGATGTCTGTGGCTTACACCAGCAGAATGTCTTCACTAGCAGCTTCTGGTGGTTTGTTCCCTCCGAGGGACCACTGTTTGGAGCTGTTTGTTACTGAGGCATAACCAGGCACAGGCAACCAATAAACACATCAGGTCTTACTTCTTCTAAGACAAATTGCCTTCCTATTTCTGCCATTTATAAAAATCTCACCATCTTCTCATGCTTAAAGTATGAAAGTCATTGATCTGTAATGTCTTTTTCTTTGGTCTTGTCGTGTGCTGCTTTATCTTTCTAGGGAGACTGTAAGATTCTACAGAGGGGAGGCCAAGCAATAGGGACTGTAAAATCGATATTAGAAACTGGAAATACAGCATACAATGGCTTATGTTTTTTTAAAATAAGGACTTATGAGGGTGACATGGCTGCAAATGGCAATTATTTTGATACAGAGGGGGAGATTGGGGATCAATCTCTTTCCTTTCTGGATTTCTGAAGGTCACAGAAGGAAAGAAACCTTCCTACAATCCCTGAGCCTTCCCCTAAGATCTTCCACTCCCAGGAAAAAGTTGAGCATTATGGTAGGAAGGTGGGAAGGGATTTGAAACCAAAATATATTGACTGAACATTATGTTCTTGGCATTTTGCAAGATGCTTCAAATACACTGTGTCATTTAATCTTCATTAATCTCCATTTAAGCCTACAAATTATGTATTATTCCTGTTTTAGAGATGAAGAAAGTGGGCTTATGAATTAAACAACTTGCCTATTTTTCAAATAACACAGTGTAAGAGCTCAGACCCAGGCAGGCCTGACGCTGGGGAGGGTGTCCCACCGTGCTTCACGTCTTCCTTCTCCCAGGACCATCACCAAAGTCTCTCCCCCTGTGTCGGCAGGGCCTTCTGCCCTCCAAACCACAGTCCAAGAACAGGAAGAAAGAGTGTCATTTGATTTGTGGTAAAGACAACAGATCAGGTTTGTTTAATTGCTTCTTCATTATTTAGCTCTCAGAAACACCACCTGTTAATCTCCTGAGAGTTAATCATACTAAATTTCATCCATTAAAAACAGAAGCCATTAGTCAGAGAGCCGACAGCAAAGACGGCAGCCGTGAAAAGCAATCATCATCCTGGACGCGGGCTGTCTATCCAGGTCCTTTGCCTCATGACAGAACCGGAGCGCACCGGAGGAGGTGGCTAAGACAAGCCAGAGATTCCATCTGTTTTCTGAGGAAAACAATGCGCGAAAAGGAAGCGCAGAACTTTGATGACGTTTTATTTAAAAACTACTGCTTGGAACTGCTGATGTCCTCTGAGGTAGCCATGGCCCCCTGACTTTAGATCCACGTCTGGAGTGGTCTGTGTGCCGGGGAGGTACCTTATCACGACAGAGCAGCTGGAGGGCTGCATGTGTGATCGATGAAAACAAGTGGGGCACTTCAGGCTGAAGACAGCCCGGTTTCCTCTTACTCAGCAGCATTACAGAGCCAGTTATATTCCCAAGGAGAAGATCGACTCTGAACGGTTAAGTTTTATTCAGCATTTTATGATGCAGTGGACCACTCAAAGCTATCCCTTCACCTTCTCCAAAAAGGCTAACTGACTTTGGCAAAGTCAAGAATGCTTCTTCAGAATAGTGTTGATAAGCCTATTCCGGCAGCTCTAAAATGCAAGCTACACACCCAGGAGCTCGCAAACTCCAGTGCTCCATTCCCAGCAGCAGTCTGCCTGTGTGGTAGGTGTGAGGGTCCCAGAACTTCCTTCATAGGAGGTCCCTGCATGTGTGTTCCCAAACCAGAGTTTCTACCACCCAAGTAACTGGTCTAAGGAGAGGCCATTGTCCTACCTGTTCATCTTGAGAACACACTTTAGAGCTGGGTTTCTCAAAGTCTGACACTGGGACCCACCAAGGCTGAATCTGGGGGGATTTGAACATATAAAATCTTAGCAAGCTTCCCCAGATAATTTCACAGGTCCACTAATGTCTGAGAACAACTACTCAAGCCTTCCACATCTTCATTTATATCAGTCTTATTCTGCTCACCTTGTGAGATTTTTCTCAGCACCTTTTCTCAAAAGTGCTGTGAGTCACATGGTCCAGCAGTATTAGATGGAACCCAGTAAGGGAGAGATGTAAACTGCGAATCATTTTTACTATACTCTAATTTTTTCTGCTTATTTTCTTGCTGTGTATCTAGAAAGGTGTTCTAAGTTGGCCTTACATACTGTTATATAATGAAAGTAAGTAGAAATTTAGAAGGACAAATACTTATGGAGCTATTATATATAATATGCCACAGAGTTATACATTCTCTTATTTAATCTTACTAACAACTGTCTGTATTTTCCTTCCTATTGTCTAGATAGGGAATCTGGAGATCAGCCATTTTTGTTTTGAAACTATTTCTTTTTCATCATGAAATCCTCATGTTTCTGCAGTCATGAAGAAAGGCTCCAAGGAGGAACTGGGGGAACAGAGAGAGAGAAAGGAAACTTTTCACCAACTGACCCCATTCAGGAGGGCAGCCAGCGCATGCCTCTACCCCACAAAGTGAGATACCGTGGAAGTACAGTGTTGGGACCGTTAGCTTAGGAGAAGGTCAGGGTGTGAGCTAACTCACATAGTTCCTTCCCACACCTGCAGAAGTGAGGGCAGTGTCCCCACCTTCAGAGGCAGCTGTGTTCAGAAGTGAAAGCCACCTCTCGAAGGTGGAGCTCCATTTTGGACCCCAGGCATGTTATCAATAACTTCACCAAGCGTTAAGGAAACAAATTCACCAGACTCTGTCTCTCTTTCTTCCTCCCTAGACTTAGTGCTTCTTTCTCCCACATGACAGATTCCTGTTTTCAGCTTTATAAAGTCAACATTACAAGTCTCACAAGTATGTTCACATATTACAGCTTTTAACTCTCTTGAGTTCTGCTCCAGCCTCCTAGTCAACTAACAGATCCAAACCATCTCAGTTCAAATCGCATTTTGTGTTTTAAATACCCAAATCTTTAGTCTTTATTTTAAGAAAAATTAGAACAAGTATTGGAAATGAGAAATAAGCAATAAAAATGAACATTCCACTTTGATCTGTCCATTTTGAATATTTTTGGTGCAAACAGCACACAGTGGAAGAGAAGTGGGTCTTCTTCAAAGCAGGATTCTAAACAGTGTGTGACAGCCAATTACTGAGTCTAGCTGGGATTTTCACACTTCTACTTCAAAGGAGAGTGAAAAGGAAACCACATTCCTATTCATGGCTGACTTGTTTGATGAAAATATTTTAAGCATTACAACGGGAAGAATAGCATTATAAGAGAATTACACAAATTGCTCTGCCTGCCTTTACTGAAGCCATGTGGTCTGGCTGTTATTAAATATTCAGACTGCACCAATATATATTAAACCACTCAACTTTAAGAAATAAGATCTAAAAATCACTGGCTGGATGTATGAGATATTTGAAAGTATCTGGGTGCGAATCAGAATGGGATCATTGACACTGAAACAGCAATAAAATAATGAAAAAATAGCTTCAACCATAATCTTAGGAGGATCTTTCTTCAAGAAAATAATTGCTAATCATCTTGCCGTAAAAGTTAAAACCCTCAAAGCAGCAGCCAAGAGAACACAAAAGATGGATTAAGCACCACGTGAGAGAAAAGAAGAAGAAGGGAACAGAAGGAGGGAGGGCGAGGTAAGAGGTTGAGAGCAGAGCCCGGGACGTGTTCTAAGCTGTGGATGGGGCCCCCAGAGGACTTCCCTGGGCAGCACCCACCAGCCTTGGCAGGATCTGGGTTGTCTCCTACATGAAACCACCTCCTCCTCCTCCCCTACTGTATCTCTCGTAGATGTGGCAGGACACAAAGGCCTGTGAGTGAGGACATGTTGCCAATTTACAAACAGGCTGAACTTCACAGCTGGTCGTGCTGGCACAAAACTTAGGCATCCCAAGGAGAAAAATCAGTCAATAAAGATTGATGGGAGCCAGATTCTGATCCAACAGTCACCGTAAAAACTCAATTCCCTCCTCACCCCACCCGGCCAAACACACACTTCTGTGGCTATTAAAAACCCTCAAAAAGAAAACAAAGCATGGGAAGGGCTCACTGAATACTGAATGTTAAAATATTCAGGTATTACTTAAGGGCTGAGAGGCCCCAGAATTCATCTAGGTCTGAACCAGGCAGATGTACCTTCAGTTCCTGTGCCTCTGACAGAGCAAAGGGCACCGGCTCCAGGATCTAACGCCCCCATGAGACAGCCCTATGCCTGTGAGCTAGGAAAGGGATCCCAGAACCATGCCTGACTGCAAGATGCTTACCACTTGACCTATGCCTGAAATGCTTTTTTGAATGAAACGCACCTATGTGGACCCTAATACCCCACCCACAATCCTGCCCTTGACCTTGAGATAAATATTGTGAAGACATGGATACAAATATATAGGTATAAAACTCATTTCCTCAGGTAGGCATTCGTGCCATATTTATTGAGTTCTATGCGCGAACTCTGAGTCAGGTTTATGAAGTTACACATTTTTCAAAACTCTAAATGGATGACAATCTACAGAAGAATAGTATTAATGTCACTTTTTTATAAGTAAATGTTTAACATATCCACCTAAAATTGGAATGGCAAAACTGAACCTCAAGCCTGCATCTCTCTGCCCAAGAGATCCACCACTGCTTCATCTTCCACACTTCCCACTCCCACAGGTGTGGTATTTGTTCCGTCCAGTCCCTCCGGCAAGCACTTTCGCTTCTCAGCTCCGTCTGTGAGGTGTCATCCGTGTATCTACATTGATCCATAACCAGGTTCAGTGTGGCAGCTGTTATCTCAGTGCAGAGAAAAGCAACTGACATCCTAACGTTTTATAAGAGGCTGTAGGATAACTCATAAAAATGTCTTTGAAGTAAACCAGACCTGGGTCCGTGTTTATATTTTGCTGCCTCGTGATGGAGAGCTCTTCCTGGATGCATTGCTGGGCATCTCTGAGGTCGGGTTTCTGTACTGTACATGAGACTTAAAATGCTTCCTCTTCATTAAGTAGACACTCAGTGTGGATGTGTCATAATTTGGCACCAACGTTTTGATATAGTTGTTTTTGAGAGGAGACATTTTAACTCAGCCTAAATATATAAAGTCAACACCACCAACAAAACCAATCAAGCAAAGAAATAGTCTTGAGCCCCAGCGGAGATTCTGGTACTGTCCACGTGCATGGCCTGGTGGCGCCTTTAACTTCCTCTGGTCTGGGCAGTAAACTGCTGCCTGCCCCAAGACGCACAGTCCCTCCCTCTCTGTACTCACTCTCCCGCCCAGATTAGCACCTTGGGTGTAAACCTCAGTGTCAGCCACATTCCTCTGCTATCCTCACCTCCTCACCTCTGTGGGTCTCACTCCAACCCCCGTTCTCTCTGAGGATGTGACCTGGGGCCAACCCTGGCTACATCCTCTGGTCCTTCTTAAAGCTGAAGTACAGCTGCAAGTGATGTCTGCGTGGATGTTATTCCTCATAAATAATGCCAAATGATTGAAATTCAAAGTTATGCCCCATTTCTCTAAAACATTTCCAAAAATCAACTCCTGTATTCTTTAATAAATAGCCAAAAACTCTAGTTCACTGACCCCACCAATGTATAAAAACAACAAAATATCAGCCTGGCAATGACATATGCTCATTTGTCAGTCTGGCCAGTTTTCCTCCAGGGGTAATCATGCTCTGTCCCCGGGTCTCACTAGCTACTCCTGATCAGATGAAAATGCTTTTAACTAACAAGCAAATGTCTTGTGCAGTCTCTAATCATTGGTTAATACTGTCTCTCCAATGAACCATATTAGGAATGTTATTTTATTTATAGTGTCATTTAGATATTCTTGATTACCTTAATGTCTAGCATATAACGATTTTTTGGTCTAAGATAGCATCAAACATCTGGAGGAAAGCTTAACATTTAAGTAATTTAGCTTTATATTTTTAATTATCCTCATATTTGACATCTTATGGAGCAAACATCCAGATGTGTCACTGAAGATTTCACTTTTTAACCAGATGTTTTAGTATCTGCTAAACATTTTTCAAATTAAAAAAAAAAGATTTTTAAAAATGTTCCCTAATAAACAACCTTTTTACAGGCTTTTAGGTTTGAATTGCTCTGTTCTTTACTCAACAGGAAATCTAATTTCCTTGAAACTGGTTTAAAAAAAATACAAACAAAAACCCTCTTTCTCATCTCACTGTATCTTTTCTATTCTAATCATGATAATGATTCTTACCAGCTAAGGTCCTAGAAAACCCCCCTGTTCTGTGTTCAAAGAAATCGACCTAGAAAGATGGCTGCCCTGTGGAGAGCGGTTGGGACAGAAGGAGCAAGAGTACAGGACAGGACTGATTATGTTTTTGTACCTAGTCTCCATCTAAGGCCTGAACCGGGCCTGACTGAAAGAAACCTCGAAAAGTTTCCTAAATTCCAGGAACAAGTATCTCAGGAAGGTAGGGAGGTCTTATCTTAAGGCCTGCCACCTGGACCAGATACCCCCAGGCGCATGTGACTTAAGTGATTGAATTAATGTCTGATTGGATTAATCTGTAGGCAATACTTAAGTGATTAAATTAAGGGCATGTGAATCTAATCTGTAGGCAATTCATGTGTATATAAACCATGCCAGAATAAAGCTTCTTGGCATTCTGCATTCTGCACCAGACAGTTTGCCCTCCTGTCATCCTTGTATATACAGCCCGACGCCCCCACTCAGGAACTGTTCGACTCCTGCGGGCAGGCCCTGGCACTGCCCCATACAAGACCCTGCATCATTTCAGAATGCATTTCTCCACAATGTTCAGGATTCAAATGAAATATTTGTTGGGAATCAACTCAGGCCAGGCTTCTGTGACAAAAATGGAGAAACTTGTAGAATTACGTGGAAACTTTTCTCTCCATCCCTGATATTAAAAGACGACTGTATGTTTAATTGACAGTCAAAAGATTCTCTTTGAATCCTGATCCTTAGTTTGCAAAGATCAACACTGATTCCTGTGGAGCCCCAAATAAGGATGTATGGAAAGATTTACTGACATGTCAAGAAATTCGAGCTGCATTTGGCAAGAACTGGAGACGTCCTGCCTCCCGCTCCTCTCCGACCTCCCCTCTCCCTGGGGGGATGGGATTCCTCTCCTGTGCATTCTTGTCACATTCATTCTAGCCACAGTTCAGAACGACTCTTCCTGGGTCTCTGAACTACCCTCCTATAACCTGCCTGTATTGGCAGCTTTCATTCGTGTTCCTGTCAACTATACCCACTTAGTTCTAGAGGATACTGCAGTCCAGTGAATAAATACAATTCAGTTTCTCAGGGGAGATTATCTGGAGAACTCCGTGCATACTGGGGGCTGGTTCTGCTGGCTGTCAGCTTTCCACCCTGGAGCAGACCAGAGGAATGGGTTTATGTGGTACAAGTGTAGCGGGCCTCCAAGACTATGTGGGGCAGAAGAAATTTCTAAGGGGCATTCTGGACAGTCAATAATAGAGATTATCCCCCAAGAGGCAGATGCCCAAAATATCAGTTAAGAGTAGCAAACTTAAAAACATCCTTAGAGATCAAATATCCCCAACTCCCCTTTCACATAACAGAGAAATGGACCTGAAAGAGGAAATAGCTACAAATGGACTTTGTTACTGTTTTGTTTACTGTGATTACCTAAAGATTTAATAAAATATCAAATATATTAAATATAATGTGTAGGTGGTGAATCTAATCATAAACATTATTCATATAACTTAGTTTTCTGACTTTTTTTCAATATCTTCTTTTGGAAAAAAAGGTTTGTTAATTGTATCCAAAGCAAAGAACTAGTTCACATAATTAATCACACATCTGACTGTGACCAAGACTTAATATTCCCTGAATTCTGTGCTATTTTCAGACATAACCTGTTAGTCATGCCTTAGGTCCAGATACAGAAGGTACGTACCCATGAGACCAAGTGTCTGCCCTTACCTCTGTCCTCTAGTGTGTGACCTTGAGCAAGTCTCCCCCCTACCTCTTAGTTGCCTCCTCCATCAGGTTTAACATCTGGTTTACGTCAGTTACACCGAAATGCTTCTCATCAAATCAGCTCCTTCAAAATGGTGATGACAAAATATGACATCCATTGAAAGTGTATGTTCAATAGTTATTCCAAAGGACATTCCCAGTGGTTCCATAGCATATAAATTCCCTAGGCCAGTTGCTCAGTAGATAATGTCTGTTGAAGACTGGCAGTTATCAGCCCCATTTGAACAATAGGCAACAGAGATTCGGAAACTTCCCAGGAATACTCAATGATGACATAATAAAATACGAACTCAAAGTCATATTTAGCCAACTCCAAAGACTGGAGGTGTTCACCAGCCATGTTGCCTCTTAAAACAGCTCAAGAAAGACTTGTTTGCCTTATTCCTGAAACAATAGTCTGATATCAGTCAGGGGCAAAAAGCACCTATTGGCTCATCCTGTGGGTGAAAATAATCCCAGAGAATCAGCCAAAACAATGTTGTTCCTAAGTGTTGATTAGATTTCTTTCTACTGATTTGAAAGAGAACTTTCCTTTGTGCCAAAGGAACAGCATTTTATCTCCATTAAGTGCCTTTCTTTTTAATTTATAAAGTTTACCTGAAAGAATCAGCAAAATAAATTCATAAATAAAATAGTGTTCTCCCCAGCAGGCCAAATTGAAAAAGCAGCAAAGCATGCACTCACCACCGAGCCTAATCCTGTGGGTTTGGGGTTTTGGCCATAAATGGGTGAATGATGAGAAGTGCCTCCATGCGTCCCGATGTTTCTTCCTGGAAAGAAAAACTGCTTAAGAAGAGACAAAGGGATATAGAAAAGCCACTTACATTAAAGTAACCAGAGGGCAGCCGTTTCTGAGCCTGGGAAATTATGAACAGTGATGCCAAACGAGTTGAGCAGAAAGAACTTTGAAGGCAGAAGACTATATGCTTTTCCATGGCTTTCTTTGAATGCACTTATGACAAGACCTAATGTCCCTGTTCCTCGTTCCACACGTTAGAAAGCTGGTGTGGATCCTTCCGTTACACGTTTAGAATCTATATGGAAAGCTTCCAGACAAAATCAAGAGCAGGTAGGCAGCAGCCCCTTCACTGTGAGTGTTGAGGTTAAACTCTTCTCAACAACAGTTATGGGACGTTTCATACACACAGATAATGCACTAAAACCCATTCGTGGCCAGTTAACTTCTGAGCAGCCTGAAGCATGGCCGCCTGAGATCAGAGAGCCTGTGTGATGACTGAGAATGGAGATCAGGGCCGAAGGTGAAGGACACCGAGCCCCGACCTTTGAGGACACACAGCAGCAGGGGTGGGTGTGGGTCCAGCAGTTCGGAAAAAGGAGCACTTGGGAAAATGGGGGTACGTTTTCCTTTAACCTCAGACTGATGTGGCACTCATGGGGTGGGGTGGCTTCTAGGAATAGCACAGAAAGGGCCACGTGAGGCATTTCCTCCACCAACCCCAGGCCAACCCCTGTCAGCCCTGCACCCTTGAAGCCACAGGCACAGGACAGCATTTCCCAGCCTCTGCCGGCAGCCCTGGTGTGAGTACATTTGGGCAGCTCTGCGAGGTTGATGTTATTCTTGCCTTTTCTGAAGAAGGAAACCAGGCTCAGAAAATAGCCAACTGAAGGAGGAAATGCAAGTTATCAGGCTATTAGCATCAGGTGTTTTTATTTGTCCCCATAAATGCCACTAACCAATCATGTCCAATTCTCCTGCCAACCGTGAGTAGCAGGTCCTCCTAACAAAAATCCATCCTGAGCCCTGAGTTAGGACTTTCCCTATTATTAGAAGAGCTTTGTGTTGCAAGGCACAACATTGCTTCCCTACAACGGCGATCGCGGTTCCCACTCAACGTCCCCGCGTGACTAGCCGCGTATCGCTGGCAGCCTGGTGCAGACGGATGCGAGGCCTGGCTTCCATGCGCCCTCTGCTCCTCTCACCCCATTGCCCTGGTGTGGGGCGGAGGCACAAGGACGGGACAGACCCCGACTCCGAGGACCGTGGTGCTGGCAAACTGCCCCTCCCCCTGCAGTGGCTGCCTGACTCGCAGCGCATGAGCCCACATTGTTTTCCCCTCCACACCGGGCAAGGGGGTCCTGTTTGGGATCCGCCCCTCCCTGTTCCTGCCTCCGATACTGCTGTGAGGTGCACACAGTGATGCCCAGCCGTCACCCTCAAGGCCAGCTCCACCCGCAGCCGCCAGGACCGCGCCAGGTGGTGGGACACCGGGCGCCTGCCCGAGCCTCCCACGGTAACCCCAGGCCCACCATCCTCCACACGCAGGACCAGGCATTCTTAGGGCCAAGGGCTCGGGACCTTCCGGCAAGCGACTGGCGAGGGCCCACGGGGAATCGAGCGCTTCACGTTTCTGCTCTACGTCACTAGTTCCCAGAATAGCCGGAAGGGAGGGGACATAGAGGAAAAGGCACACAGAGATCGCACACCTGCTTCTTGGGGCGGTCTCTCACAAACGATTTTTTTCAAAGACATTTCCCGTACCATGTGAAAGATATAATTTACACATAATATACCACATTGAAGTATGTGAGATTAGTGTGGGCTGTGGGCAGGGTCACTGACCCTAGGAAGTGGGGTTTGAAGTGACCCTTGAACTGTAGGGCGGATACAGACAGCGAGAAAGGCCAGCAGACAGGGTGATGTGGGGAAGACACCAGAGGCCAAGTGGCTCTGCAGATTTATTGGGGAAAGTAGATGGCTCTAGCCAGAGGGCCTTTGGAAGCTGTGTTTCCACCCTGGTCCTTGCTGAAAACAGACTAGGGGTCTGAGAGTAAATAATACACTTCAGGAAGTTGCTCCCATTGATTTCCACAGAGGGCTTAAAAATGTCAGGCACTTAAATAGAGCATTTGACCCTATCAAGGGCAATTGTCAGCCATTACTTCTGAAGAGTTAATTATAAAATAGAATCAAGCTATTTTCCCATTCAAATTTAAATGCACACTATAGGCTAGAATTAACTTTATAATACAGTTGCCATGAATTATTTATTTCTGGGATTCTTATCCCATGACTTTTAAACTCAAAGTACATTAAAAGTCAATGTGGACATAATCCCAGCTGATATGATTCCGGGTTTGGTTTAAGTAGGACAGACACACACACCCTAAATGGCGGTTTATTCCAGGGTCACCGGTTCTGGTAAAGATTTCTCAGCATCGACAGTCGGGGAAGAGTGGCCACCACCGGCCAAGAGGGCCTGAGTGTCTGTCCAGCCCGACAGCTCCCCTCTTCTGTCAGGAGGGAGCTTCCCGGTCTCAAGCCCAAATCTCAGGAATGACCTTTGACTCCTTTATAGCCCTCGGATGCCCATCTGATCCATCCGCACATCCTATCTGCTCCACCTGCTTGTACATCGGAGATCTGACCCTGTCCGCACATCCCTTCAGCTCCACTGACATGTACATTCAGGATCTGACCCCTTTCCACTGCCACGGGCCAAGTGCCGTGCTCCAGGAAGGATGACGTGGGAAACGTCCAATCAGCGCCCTGCCCCCCAGCATTTCCTCGGCAGCATCCGTCCTGTTTGGCCTCTTCCATCACTCACACCTGCCCTCTCCTCACAGTCCTCCGAGGGCTTCCCTTCTTGCTCAGAGAAGACGGATGCTGAAGGACCTGTGCCACCTGCCCCAGGCCCCCACTCTCTTCCTGCCCAGGATGTCTGCACTCAGCCTCCTCACCTCCCCTGCTCCAGCCACGCTGGCCCCTCAGGGGTAGCCCCTGCCTCAGTGCACCAGCCAGACCACTGCCAGGAATACTGTCCCCTCACGGGTGTGCCTGGCTCACTTCTCCAGGAATCTGCTCAATGCCATGTGTCAGGTAGGGCTCCCTGACCGCCGTACCAAGGGGTGTGCCTGCCGCCCTGACACCCTCAGCTCCCTTCCTGAGGGGCAGATTGCGGGTTTGTCTCCTGTTGCTTACCCCTTCTGGTAATAAAATAATACATCACACCGTGGCCACAGGGCCCCACTGTGGGCTGACTGTACCCCCTCATCCCCTGGGATCACGGGATGGATTTGGCCAGTAAATTATGGGCCCCAGCCAGGTCTGTGCTGAGCTTCTAACCACCCTCCTATGTTCCCATCACTTGCCACAAGGCAAATGTGCTCAGGGAGGCAACTAGTACAAGGGGGTGACACTCAGTTGGGCAGATATGAACCTAGAAATCAGCTTGAACTGACTTATCACAGCCAGCTGCAGGCCTGTGAGCCAGGAAAACCATATTGCTATCTTTGGCCCCATATACCAAGGTGCCACGCAGCCACATCGATGCCTTAGTCGCCGTTTACCCTGGCTATTTATTCCAGACACTCATATCGCATGGGTGCTGGAGAGACTCACCGTCTTCTAACTTTCCTTCTCCACATGCTTATTGCCTCCTGACTAGCCCCCATCACAGCACCCGAGCCCTGACAGGCCGTGAATGAATATTTGCTAAGAGACAATTAAGGGGGTGGATGGAGAATCAGAACAGGGGGAATTTCAACAACCCATCACTTTGGGACTCTGAGCACAGCTGCTGCGCACAGGAGCTGTCTACCACCAGTGAGGACAGCGGGGGTCCTCACAGCCTCCTGAGCCTCCTCCATCCCTAAGGGCCACCTCAAGGACCCTACAGCCTAGGGAATGAATCCTTGGCACCATTTTTCCCCACTACTAGCTGCTGTGCCCAGGAGACAGCCCATGCATTCCAACCCCCTACGGATGGAGGGATGAGAGGGTGAGGAGGGGAGAGCGGTGCAGGGTGTACAGGGGTGGGGCCAGGAGGCTGTACATGGTCAGAGTTGGGGTTTTGATACAGGCACACAAACAAAATACTAAGAAAGTCTGTTTTTATTATCAGAGCTTAAACATGGGGATGGTTATCGGCTAAGTCATCTGGATTCCTGGTGAAAAAAATGGCTGGTTCACAAAGGCTCTGGAGAAGACTGGGGCCCAGAGGAGGGCAGTGGCTTAACCGTGGTCACACTGCCAGCCAGAGGCAGAGGCGAGCCTGCAATCCATTCTCTTGACACTAGTCCCCGGTCTTCAGCAGAAAAGAACATCATTTGGGAACCCTGTCTACAGGCCTCCATCGTCCTGCTCTGCAGTATGACTTTGTGCCCCTTCCCACCAGCTCTGGACCTGCCCTCTGGGCTGATTTTTATTCCTGCCACAGACTGATGCAAACATTATCTGCCTACATTGCCTACACAGTGCTGTGGCAGGCGGTCTGCATGTATTACTCTGTGTGTGATGATCCAGGAACATCAGATGTCATTATTAAATTCGTAGATGAAGACTCTGATGGGAAGAGGGGTTAAGGAAACTGGCTAAGGGGACATAGCTTATCAGCTTCTAGGTGACAGAGCCAGAACGCAAACCTGATTATATGGTCCTTTCACTGATGCTGGCTGCCCCTCTGCCAGAATGCCCTGCCCTCCATGTCTGCTGTTTTCCCCCGACCATGCCTTTGATAGCTATGCCCTGTGCTTCCTTGTACAGGAACCTCTGAACCTCAACTTTGCTCACTTAGCCAATAACCAGCTGGGTTACCCCCAGGGCCTCTGTGGAGAGGGGAACCTTGGACTTCCCCTGCTGTGTCTTGTCTTCTGTGGATAGCTTATTTCAGAGAGGACATTCTTGAACACAGGGCCACCATCAGTTGCTTTAGTCCTATATTCACTCACAGACTCTTTGCAGGCTCACGTTGTATCTTCCTGATTTACCAAGGAAACTGGACCCATTTCTGCTTGACCTTGCCTTGCATCATTCACATTTAATGTCTGTACCTGTTTCCTTTGCAAATTTGACATAGGGAAATGTCTGTTCTTACCGAGATCTCCAGGATTGAGGTGGCAAAACAGTTACAGAAAAAATGCTACTCAGAGGTCCACCAAGGGGGCGTCTGCCTCAAGTGCAAGTGGCAGGGGTGTGCTTTGTCTTAGGCGATTAAAACCGTAATGTGCTGGTGGCGGTCAGCCGCCTCTCACTGTCACCGTGCTTCATCAGCTACACACGACATCCAAGAGAGACTATCCCTCCTTGAAGAAAATGGTTTCTTGGTGTGTGAATTCTAAACATTCGTGGCGGTTGCCACTGAGTTTTAATATTATTATATGTATGAATCAAATGAGCAAATATTTATTACTTATCTTTCAGTAAGCACTGTGGTCTACGTGGGAGTCAATTTAAGAAGCCGCCCTTACACAGTCAGCTCCTGACATGCCTCAGGTGCAGGTGTTTGTTTTGAGTGAACCTGTATGATTCAGGGTCACTGAGCTAACCCTGCACTCTTTCCACTTGGGCTGCAGTTCTGTTTCCCCGCCTGAAGCCCTGAATTTTGCTGTGTTTAAACAACAGAATAAAAATAAACTGGCTATCCTAGGAACAGTGAAAAGGAAGAAATAGAATGCAGCGACTTTCATTCTGTCGTTCTCAGTTTTGAACCTTTAATTCTGCATGCAATATTTCCCTTGAATATTGTTTTTATATGAATATTATTATTTTACTCTTTTATTTGTTATTTACAACTAAATAACCAAAAAATGTCCTTTACTGGTAACTGAATGGCTGTCACTGAAAATAATACTGTTGTGTAGAAGTTGGAGGTTTTTAAAATGACCCCCGGCTGGTATTGACTCTGTCAGATCTCTGGCTGCGGGTGGGACCCCAGAATGCCTTTCTCCTAATTTACCTAAGCTGCTCTGTGCTTCCCCACCCCTGTGCCACCAGGGGTATCTGACTCATTAATCCACATCCTTTCCTTTCTACCACAAGGAGTGAAACCTCGTTCAGCAAGAAGACAGGCTCCCTGCAGCTGTTCTCAAAGCAGAAGGGAAAATAAGCCGAGGTGTGCCCATAAATCCCGTGAGTGCTGTGGTTACAGCCAGTCAGAAGATACAAGGCAAAAAGCCCAAAGAGACTTTTGGTCATAATGTCCTTTCGAGATTACAGTGATTTCATCCATAACATCTTTACAAATGCTAATTAAGCCATGACATTCCAGTGGAGAGAGTAGAGTTCATCATTATTTGTTCCACGCAGCACTTGAGCGACTCTCTAAGGTCGCGGACACGTTCCTGTCTCTGCCGCCTTCGTCTTCGAGGTCCTTTTGTCAGGATGGGTGCGGGACAGAAGGAGGGTGAGAGCCACGCACCAGGGACTCAACCGCAGCACAAACCGAGGCTCTGTGATTTTAATGCTCAGTGAACTTAGGTTTTTATATAAGCTTGCTGATTCCAAGAGCTCTGTTATTAAAAATAGAAATAGCTGCTTAATTCATAGACTGCTTAAAGGCATTAAATTATACAAGATAACATGCCCATCATGATACATGGGATACATGGACCCAGCAAATATTACTTTAATTTAAAAGTGCCTTTAAAACTTCCTCTTTGGAGAGGTTTTTCTCTTAGTGATGCATCTGAAGAAGAGAAAGAACTAAGATTTTTAATCTGTATTTGGAAATTTATGGGGTTACCAAATATGTTGCCTTTTTGCTTCATTAATTCAGACTGACATATTTCTTCTGTGCCTATTCAGTGAGACTAACACATACCTAGGAAATTGTTCAGCAAGCTCTGAATATATTTGTGAGAACTACATTCACACACACAAACAAGAAAGAAACAAGCTTAAGCCACCACGTTCACATCAATCTGTCTCCACAGGGTGGCAGAACTTTATGATGGTACACAAAGGTTTAAGAAGATATGCTTATGATTAATTTATTTAGAAATTAATTAACTGTGACTCCAAACACAAGTCTCAATGCATTATTCCAGGCTGGAGAGGCTGATGCTATTAGCGCTTAAAGAGGCCATGTCCTCGGTACAACGTCCTGAACAAGTGATGCTCGGCCTTGACTTCCACTGGAAACACCTGTGAGGTTCATGAAAACATTGACAGTAGAGTCAGATCTCAGGCCTACAAAAATTAGGATCTTTAGTCCTTGAATCCCAAGATTACATCTGTGTTTTCTAAAAGAACACAGGTTTTAGTACTCTTTTCCTAACCAGATAAACATGGGAGGTATTGAGTTACACCAACCCCTTATCCAATCTTAACTACACATATGCCTTGCTTCACTTGAAACATGATTTGAAGCAACTTTAAAGACACGTGCAAAAATGGAATAAAAGGTCAAGAACATAGAGAAAGTTCAAACAAACATGCAGATCCATGTTAAAGCAAACAATTTTTTCAGAGATTCCAGGAAGCTAAACAGAAAGGTCATTTAAAATGTTCCCCAGACAGAGACAGACCTATGTCAGAATCATAGCAGGTTTTGTGTGCGTACAAGTGTATAAACTGAAAAGCTAATTCTAAGATTAAAACAGAAAGGTAAAGATTCAGAAACATAAAGATACTCTTAAAGAGGTACAAGTCAGGGAGCCTTGCTCTCTGGATATCTAGACTTAAGATAGTGTAACAATGGAACAAAATGTGCCCCAGAAATGAGCCCATGAATATATGTTCATTTCAGCTTTTTACAATGGTGATACTTCAGAGCAGTGGAGGAGAGTTTTGATGTGAAGCAATATGGAGACTATTTCATAACTCATAAATATTTTTGAAACAGGAAATAAATAGAATGCAATAATCTTAAATCTCTTATTTTTTATTGAAGTATACTTGATATACAATATTATATTGCTTTCAAGTACAGAACATACTGACTCAAGAATTATATACATTATTAAATCCTCACTCCAACTAGTGCAGTTACTATCTGTCAGCATAGGAAGATGTTACAGGATCTTTGGCTAAATCCTCCATGCCACACTTTCATGACTGTGGCTAATGTATATTATGACTGAGATTTATGCACCCTTATATTTATTGCCACACTATTTACAATAGCCAAGATATGGAAGCAACTAAGTGTCCACCAATAGATGAATGGATAAAGAAGATGTGGTACATATATACAATGGAATATTATTCAGCCATAAAAAGAAAGAAATCCTGCTATTTGCAACAACATGGATGGACCTAGAGGGTGTTATGCTCAGTGAAATAAGCCAGCTGGAGAAAGACAAATACCATATGATTCCAGTTATATATAGAATCAAAAACAAAACAAAACAAAATGAATAAAATAGCTGTGGTCTCATAGACACTGAGAAGTGACTGGTAATAATCTTAAATTGTGATCAATTGGACAATATTAAAATCATGAATTTCTTGTCATTAAAAGAATTACAGATGAAAAGCAAGGAGAAAAGCAGAATACAACATCAGTTGAGCACATAACTACACACCACTTGTACACTCAATACCTGGAAACAAAAGGACAGTCCAGATAAGAAGTGGACAAGAACCTTGAATATGAACTTCAGGAAAGAGAATGTCACTGTGGCCAATAAACCTCTGGAAAACAATCACTCTCATTAGGTATCAGGAAAATGAATGCAAATTAAAGCTGTATACCCACCAACAGGACTAAAATCTAAAGGTCTGATAGTACCAAGTGCTGTCAAGCATGCAGAACAACAGGAACCCCAACACAAAGATGGTACAGATGCCACTGGGGAAATCACTCTGGCAAAATACACTGCCCCCTTACATTGGGGGCAAGTGTACCCAAAGCCTTGTCATTCCCCTCCTAAACCTACACCCACAGAGACACAGGTGTATTTAATCTGGGAAAGTACAGATGAATGTTTATGGCTGCATGACTTGAAGTAATGGAATTACTTGAAGAAATTAGTAACAAGCCATACCTCATCAGTATTTGAATGGATAACATATTGCAATGTAATCATGTAATGAAAAGACTGACAAACTTTCTCTGATAAGGATTATAAACTAAATATTTTCAGCTTTCTGAGCCATCTGATTTGCTTCATAAGTAGCCAAAGCTGACACTTTAGTACAAAAGTGTCATAAAAAATATGTAAATGAAAAGATATGGCTGTTTTCCAATAGAAATTCATTCAAAAAAGCAAATAATGGGCTATACTTGACCCACAAACCATAGTTTGCCCTGACATATTTCACCACAATACGAGCAAATGACAGCTGTACGTAAATACAGGAGGGGTTTTGGGTCCCGGCACTGTTCTACCTCCTGATTTGCTAGTCTTTCATCTGGAGTTTCAATGACAACTAGCTACTTTTTGGACTTATCTTATGCTTTCTTATTATTATATCTTATTATATGTATTATATGTAAATTATGTAATCTATATATAATATTATATATCATTATTATTATACGTTAGTGTCATAGTTAACATTTTTAAACTTTGCATAAATTCTTGCTTTGAATTCCCTTCCCTTCTGCTCTGAGCACATAACTTTGATCGGTAGTATTTTTAATGTTTTTAATTAAAATACTTAGTTACTCTTAAAATGCCCGTCAGTAAACAAGTTGAAGCCACAAATGGGCATCGGAGCTCCCAATCCCAAAGTAAGTAGAGGTAATTGGGAATTTGTCTTCTGAACATAACAAGGGAAGACATCTTTCCATCATGAAGGGAATAGGTCTGGACTCAGTGCCTAAAGGGCCAGAGCCAAGCTCCCACCCATGAAAAGTGGGGAAAATTAGCACTGTCCGAGCTGCTTCAGGTCAACCTACATGACGAGATCGGTGCAGGATAATAGAGAAAGCCAGGAAATGATCCCACCAGAGGGCCCTCAGGGTCAGGGGGTGAACTACGGTAGCATGAGGAGCGGGTTTCAGAGCGCTGTGCAAAACCTGATTCTGGAATCAGCTTGGAATCATTAAGGCACTAAGCAGAGAAAGAGGGGTGCCCAAAGGGAATGAGGGAGAAGAGATCATACAAACTGAGATGCCGCGTCACCTGGATACAGTTGGGGCAAGCCAGACAGCCAACTGATTCACACAGCCAGAACATTAACTTAACTGACCAAAAAAGATCCAAACAGTAATTATTTGCTTAAAGATTCTCAAAAGTTAAAAAAAATCAATAACACTAGCCTAAACAACAGTAGTTTTCTTTTTGAATGACAGATTAGATTCAACAGAAGGAAAAATAAAAGAGAAGCATCTATTCATCAAATATTATTGAGCATCTGCAATCAGGCACCATTGTTGGTGCTAGAAGTAGAAGTGTGAGTAAAACAGAGAAGTTGACACCACTGACTTGCAGTGATGCAGGCAGTCAAGAGTGAAGGGAGGGAAGATGAGAAGAAAGGAAGAAATTAAGAACAAGCATTTCATGTAGCAGGAAGAGCTGTGATGGGGAATAATGTAAAAAGAGGTGATAAGAGATGAGGGAGTGGTCGTTGCAGGAGGTGGTAAGAAAAGTTCTCTTTGAGATGCTGATGTGAGAAGCACCCCGAGTAAAGGAAGAAAGCCAACAAAATAGAAATCTGGAGAAAAAAACCCCACAGAACTGAAATGAAAAGCCTCAGAGGATGATGTGAAATCTAGAGCCTATAAATAGTGATTTGGGGACAGGGCAAAACAACATCAGAATGCTAAAAAGATGAAAATATGAAAAGAAGTTCAAAAACAGAAAGACAGTTGAAGATACTCTGACATGTGCCTAATATTAAAGAGGATAAATCTAAATAAATCTAAAATAAACACATACTAATATAACTGCAGAACATCACAGATAGAAAAAGCCTACAAAAAACTTTAATGTTCCGTAGAGAAAAGACAGTTTACTTACCAGTGAGTGACAATTAGAATGCATTATTATCAACACAAGTAGATGTCTTCTCCCCAACATTAAATGCCAGAAGAAAATGGAACAATTGAATCAAAGTGCTTAGAGAAAATACCTGTCAACCTAGAATTATCTATTGAGGCAAACAAGCATTTAAACGTAAGGCCAAAAACGGCACAATTCAGATAAAAGAGGCACACCTCATTTTGTCGCACTTGATGGTATTGCACTTCACAGATGTGTTTTTTACAGCTGCAGGTGTGTGGCAGCCCTGCACCCAACAAGTCTGTTGGTGCCACTTTCCCACGAGCATTTGCTCACTTTGTGTCTCTGTTTCACATCTGGTAATTCTCACGATGTTTAAAACTTTTTCATTATTGTTACATTTGTTATGGTGATCCATGATTACAACTCACTAAAAACTCAGATGATGGTTAGCATTTTTTAGCAGTAACATATTTTTAAATTCAGGTATGTACGTTGTTTATTTTTAGACATGATACCATTGTGCACTTACACTACAGTATAGCATAAACATAACTTTTACATGCACTGGGGAACCAAAATACCACTTGACTCGATTTATTTGTTTTATTGCAGTTGTCTGAACTGAACTTAAAATATATCTGAGGTGTGCCTGCAATATTAACCCCTATGCTAAAGTGAAAGTAGAAATGAAAGCAGGCATAGAGAATTGAGAAGAAATATTAAAATATTAAATAAAGATAATTTTTAATAAATATGAAATAAGATATTAAATCCCAAGAAAATGTGGCAGAAGTATTTCAAATTGAAAATAGAGTAATATAATCAGTTAAACATGACTGCCAGAGAATGAAATAAGCAATATAGTTGATAACAAGTGCCAGACACCAGTTTCCCCACAAAAATTTAAGAAAGAAACACTGGAGACTAACTAAAATAACTTATAGGGGCTCTAGAACGTGGTCAAAGGTCTACAGCAAGCAAAGAAATGACCCATCAAGGAAAAGTCACATTCACAATGGTAAAAAATTCCGTGGTGTTTCTCCTCAACCATCCCACATGTGACATGGCCTGTCACAGCATGGTCTGAAGGAGGAAATCCAAGCAACCAGGTCCCTCCCTCACCAGAAGGAATAGAACAGATCTTATTTGTAGTGTTCCAGCTTGTCTAGGGGCTCCCTGAAGGACTGGTCTCTGTTTCTTGTGGCTCAAACCTCAGATAAGGGAAAGTGACATAGCTCAGTTCTCAGGCCAGGAAAAGTTATGAAAAAAAAAGCAGTGAACATAGCTCCTGAAAGCTCCCTGGGGACAACAGCCATGCAGACCATGGGATAAGAGATTGCAAGTAAAGACATGCAACAGACTGTCTAAGGATCTGAGGCCTCACTGCAAAGCAGTAATGAGAAAATTAGGGAAATTAATGTATTTAATAGCAACTATAAATATAAAGGTGTTGAAAAAAGTACACACAAGTCCAGGTAAGACATATTACAAGAATATGCCCTGTTAATCATTGAAAGTCTTTCCCAGTACATCACCAGTCTACAGACTAGAAAGTGTCAATTTTTCTTCAATGCCCAGTGTTTAGCAATAACAACAAAACTCAAGGTAAACAAAGATACAGGAAAATATGACCCATTAATATAAAAAAATAAATAAAGTGGATTGAGAGGAAGGCTCAAGATGGTGGCGTGAGCAGGGCAGCAGAAATCTCCTCCCAAAACCACATAAATTTTTGAAAATACAACAAATACATCTATTCCTAAAAGAGAGACCAGAAGATACAGTACAACAGCCAGGCTACATCTACAGCTGCGAGAACTCAGAATCGCACAAAGGGGGTAAGATACAAAGCCACGACCTGGCGGGACCCAAGCACTCCCCCACCCAGCGGACCGGGAGGAAGAGAACCAGAGTGGGGAGGGAGTGGAAGCACAGGACTGCTAAATAACCAGCCCTGGTGATCTGCGCCGGGACCACTGACACACATCACATGGTGTACTAGATATTAGAGAAACGGAAGGGCAGGATCTGAGACAGAGACTGCAAGTGGGTCCCCACAGCCAGCTCCCCTGGGACAAAAGAAAAGTGGGTGCTTTCTTAAAAGTCTTAAAGGGACAAGGGCCCAACAGCTGAGCAAAATTGTCCCAGCACACTCAGCCCAGCAGGCTGGGAATCTTGAGGAACTTCGGCCCCCTAATCCCCTGCCGGGTAAAGCAGCCCTGAAGCCCCTCACAGTGATAAGCAGCCTGCCATTCATTCCCCCTGGCCAGTGCTGCAAATGGACCAGCTGACCCACCACAGCTGCAGGGGAGCTGAAGAGCGGCCAAACCCACAACAACCACACAAAGTCTCCTCCCAGCGTGCAGCTAACCGGGACGGGCAGCAGAAGCCAGAGCAAGGTCTGAAAGGCAAGAAGGGGAGCCCTCCTTGCAGTAGAACACACCCGGCATGGATGCCACCCCCCGCAGTGCTCTAGGCTAGCTTGAGGGTGGCGCTGTCCATGGCATTTCAGGGGCTTATCCCACAGACTGCCTCCCGGTGTGCAGGTAACTGGTACAGGCTGCAGAGAAGGGCAAGGTGAACAACAAGCAAGAAGGGACTTTGTTCTCCCAGCTGACACACATGCCACCTGCCTGCAACCACTTCTATCACCATGAGAAGACAGAAGAATTTGGCCCAGTCAAAAATCACTCATACAACTCGAGAGAGAGGGCCTGGTGGGATAGATTTAACCAATCTTCCTGAAAAAGAATTCAAAATAAAAGTCATAACAATGCCGATGGACCAGCAGAGAAATATGCAAGAGCTAAGGGATGAAGTCCAAAGGGAGATAACAGAAATGAAACAATCGATAGACTGGCTTAAGAGCAGACTGGACGAGGTGCAAGAGACTGTTAATGGAATAGAAATCAGAGAACAGGAGTACAGAGAAGCTGAGACAGAGAGGGAAAAAATGATCTCCAGGAATGAAAGAATATTAAGAGAACTGTGTGACCAATCCAAACGGAACACTATTTGCATTATAGGGGTACCAGAAGAAGAAGAGAGAGAAAAACGGTCTTTGAAGAAATAAATTCTGAAAAATTCCCCAAGCTGGGGAAGGAAATACTTTCTCAGACCATGGAAGCCCACAGATCTCACAACACAAGGGACACAAGGAGGACAACACCAAGACATACAATAATTAAAGTGGCAAAATTCAAAGACAAAGACAGAGTATTAAAGGCAGACAGAGAGAGAAAAAAGATCACCTACAAAGGAAAACCCATCAGGCTATCATCAGACTTCTCAAAGGAAACTTTACAGGCCAGAAGAGAATGGCATGATGTATTGAAAGCAATGAAACAGAAGGGACTTGAACCAAGAACACTGTATCCAGCACAATTATCATTTAAATTTGAGGGAGGGATTAAACAATTCTCAGACAAACAAAAGTTGTGGGAATTTGCCTCCCACAAACCACCTCTACAGGATATATTAAAGGGACTACTTAGGTGGAAGCACTCCTAAGGCTAAATAGATTTCACCAGAGAAAATAAAATCATAGCAAAGAAAGCAGACCATCCAAATACTAACTAAAGGCAAAAAATAAAATCAACTATCCACAAAAGCAGTCAAAGGAAACACAAAAGAATATAAAATAAAACACCTAACATATAAAGAATGGAGGAGGAAGAATAAGAAGGGAGAGAAATAAAGAATCAGACTATGTTTAAAATAGCTTAATAAGAGAGTTAAGTTAGACTATTAGATAGTAAAGAAGTTACCCGTGAACCTGTGGTAACCATGAATCCAAAGCCTGCAATGGCAATAAGTACATATCTATCAATAATCACCCTGAATGTAAATGGATTGAATGCACCAATAAAAAGACACAGAGTAATAGAATGGAAAAAAAAAGCAAGACCCATTTTTATGCTGATTACAAGAGACTCACCTCAAACTGAAAGATATACACAGACTTAAAGGAAAGGAATGGAAAAAGATATTTCATACAAACAACAGGGAGAAAAAATCAGGTGTTGCAGTACTTGTATCAGACAAAATAGACTTCAAAACGAAGAAAGTAGCAAGAGATAAATAAGGACATTACATAATGATAAAGGGGGCAGTCCTACAAGAGGATATAATCATTATAAATATATATGCACCCAACAAAGGAGTACCGAAATATGTGAAACAAATACTAACTGAATTAAAGGAGGAAATAGAATGCAATGCATTCGTTTTAGGAGACATCAACACACTACTCACTCCAAAGGACAGATCAACCAGGCAGAAAATAAGTAAAGACCCAGAGGCACTGAACAACACACTAGAACAGGTGGACCTAACAGACATCTACAGAACTCTACACCCAAATGCAGCAGGATACACAATCTTCTTAACTACACATGGAACATTCTCCAGAATGGACTACATACTAGGCCACAAAAAGAACCTCAGTAAATTTAAAAATATTCAAATTCTACCAATCAACTTCTCAGATCACAAAGGTATAAAACTAGAAATAAATTGTACAAAGAAAACTAAAAGGCTCACAAACACATGGAGGCTTAACAACATGCTCCTAAATAATCAATGGATCAACGACCAAATTAAAACAGAGATCAAGCAATATATGGAGGCAAATGAAAATTACAGCACAAAGCCCCAATTTCTGTGAGATGCAGCAAAGGCAGTTCTAAGAGGAAAGTATATTGCAATCCAGGCCTATTTAAAGAAGGAAGAACAATCCCAAATGAATAGTCTAAAGTCACAATTATTGAAATTGGAAAAAGAACAAATGAGGCCCAAAGTTAGCAGAAGGAAGACATAATAAAGATCAGAGAAGAAATAAATAAAATTGAGAAGAATAAAACAATAGAAAAAATTAATGAAACCAAGAGCTGGTTCTTTGAAAAAATAAACAAAATAGATAAACCCCTAGCCAGACTTATTAAGAGAAAAAGAGAATCTACACACATAAACAGAATCAGAAATGAGAAGGGAAAAATCATGATGGACCCAAATAAATACAAAGAATTATTAGAGAATACAATGAAATCTATATGCTAACAAGTTGGAAAACCTAGAAGAAATAGACAACTTCTTAGAAAAATACAACCTTCCAAGACTGACCAAGCAAGAAACAGAAAATCTAAACAGACCAATTATCAGCAATGAAATTGAATCGGTAATCAAAAACTACCCAAGAACAGAACCCCTGGGCCAGATGGATTCACCACTGAATTTTATCAGACATATAGAGAAGTCATAATACCTATTCTCCTTAAAGTTTTCCAAAAAATAGAAGAGGAGGGAAAATAGAAGAGGAGGGAATACTTCCAAACTCATTCTATGAAGCCAGCATCACTTTAATACCAAAACCAGGCAAAGACCCCACCAGAAAAGAAAATTACAAACCAATATCCCTAATGAACATAGATGCAAAAATAGTCAACAAAATATTACCAAACTGAATTCAAAAATCCGTCAAGAGGATCATACACCATGATCAAGTGGGATTCATCTCAGGAATGCAAGGATGGTACAACATTCGAAAATCCATCAACATCATCCACCACATCAACAAAAAGAAGGACAGAGACCACATGATTATCTCCATAGATGCTGAAAAAGCATTTGACAAAATTCAACATCCATTCATGATAAAAGCTCTCAACAAAATGGGTATAGAGGGCAAGTACCTCAACATCATAAAGGCCATATATGACAAACCCACAGCCAACATCATACTTAACAGCGAGAAGCTGAAAGCGTTTCATCTAAGATCGGGAACAAAACATGGATGCCCACTCTCTCCACTGTTATTCAACAATGTACTGGAGTTCCTAGCCACGGCAATCAGACAAAACAAAGAAATACAAGGCATCCAGATTGGTAAAGAAGAAGTCAAACAGTCACAATTTTCAGATGACATTATATTGTACATAAAAAGCCCTAAAGACTCCACTCCAAAATTACTAGAACTAAGATCTGAATTCAGCAAAGTTTCAGGATACAAAGTGAACACACAGAAATCTGTTGCTTTCCTATACACGAATGAGGAGCTAACAGAAAGAGAAATCAGGAAAACAATTCCATTCACAATTGCATCAAAAAGAATAAAATACCTAGGAATAAACCTAACGAAGGAAGTGAAAGACCTATACCCTGAAAACTCCAAGACACTCCTAAGAGAAATTAAAGAGGACATTAACAAATGGAAATTCATCCCATGCTCTTGGCTAGGAAGAATAAATATTGCTCTACTACAAAGCTTCAGTAATCAAGACAATTTGGTATTGGCACAAGAACAGACCCACAGACCAGTGGAACAGAATAGAAAATCCAAACATTAACCCAAACATATACAGTCAATTAATATTTGATAAAGGAGAATTGGATATGCAATGGGGAGATGACAGCCTCTTCAGCAGCTGGTATTGGAAAAAACTGGACAGCTACATGTAAGAGAATGAAACTGGACTACTGTCTAACCCCATACATAAAAGTAAATTCAATATGGATCAAAGACCTGAATGTAAGTCATGAAACCATAAAACTCTTAGAAAAAAACATAGGCAAAAATCTCTTGGACATAAACATGAGCGACTTCCTCATGAACATATCTCCCTGGGCAAGAGAAACAAAAGCAAAAATGAACGAATGGTACTATATCAAGCTGAAAATCTTCTGTAGAGCAAAGGACACCATCAGTAGAACAAAATGGTATCCTACAGTTTGGGAGAATATATTCATAAATGACGTATCCGATAATCTGTTGACATCCAAAATATATATAGAGCTCACGCACCTCAACAAACAAAAAGCAAACAATCCAATTAAAAAATGGGCAGAGATCTGAACAGACACTTCTCCAAAGAAGAAATTCAGATGGCCAACAGGCACATGAAAAGATGCTCCATATCGCTAATCATCAAAGAAATGCAAATTAAAACCACAATGAGATATCACCTCACACCAGTAAGGATGGCCAACATCCAAAACACAAACAACAAAAAATGTTGGCGAGGATGTGGAGAAAGAGGAACCCTCCTACACTGCTGGTGGGAATGTAAATTAGTTCAACCATTGTGGAAAGCAGTATGGAGGTTCCTCAAAAAACTCAAAATAGAAAGACCATTTGACCCAGGAATCCCACTGCTAGGAATTTACCCTAAGAATGCAGCAGCCCAGTTTGAAAAAGACATATGCATCCCATGTTTATCACAGCACTATTTACAATAGCCAAGAAATGGAAGCAACCTAAGTGTCTATCAGTAGATGAATGGATAAATTATTCAGCCATAAGAAGAAAACAAATCCTACTATTTGCAACATGGATATGGAGCTAGAGGGTATTATGCTCAGTGAAATAAGCCAGGCGGAAAAAGACAATTATCAAATGATTTCACTCATATATGGAGTGTAAGAACAAAGAAAAAAACTGTAGGAACAGAACAGCAGCAATCTCACAGAAAACAGGAATGGACTAACAGTTACCAAAGGGAAAGGGACTGGGGAAGATGGGCGGGAAGGGAGGGACAAGGGGGAAAAGGGGGCATTACAATTAGCAGACATAATGTAGGGGGGGCACGGGGAGGGCTGTACAACCCAGAGAAAACAAGTTGTGATTCTATAGCATCTCACTATGCTGATGGACAGTGACTGTAATGGGGTATGTGGCAGGGACCTGATGAAGTAGGGAGTCTAGTAACCATAATGTTGCACATGTAATTGTAGATTAATGATACCAAATAAAATAAATAAATAAATAAAGTGGCAAACTGTCCCTAACAGATGTCTGATGTGCTACAATGCTCAAAAGAACTAAAACAGTATTCTTAAATACCTTCTAAGAGTTAACGGCAAAAAAAAAAACACACAGAAAAAGAACACAAGGAAATCAGGGGAATGAGACATGAACAAGATGAGAATATCAGCAGAGATAAAATTAATTCTGGAGCTGAAAAATACAATAACTAAATTTAAATATTTAATAGAGGGGTTAACAAGAGACTCTAGACAGACAGAAAAAATAATCTGCAAACTTAAAGGAAGAACACTTAAAATTATCAAATCTGAGAAGCAAGAAGAAAAAAAATGAATGAAGAAAAGTTAATACAGCCCAAGCATATATATGGAACACTGTATAGCAGACAAAATGCATTATGGGAGTATAGAAGGAAAGGAGAGAAAAAGGGATAGAAAGATTATTTGAAGAATAAGAGAAAGCTTCCTAAATTTGATAAAAATCATGAATCAATATATATATCCATTAGCCTGTGGGATTTATTCCTGAAATGTAAGGATATTTAACATGTAAAACCAGTAAATATAATATGTTGTATTGACATATGAAGGAAAAAAATTGTTCACAATTGATTCAGAAAATAAAAGGACAAAATTCAATACCTTTGCTTGATAGCTACATTCAAAAAGTTAGGAATAGAAGGAAATACCTTGACATAATAAAGACCATCTGTGAAAAGCCCACAAATCATACTGAATGACTGGAACTTTTTCTCTAAGATTAGAAATGGCATGGATGTTTGTCTTTGGTACTTCTCTGCAGCATAGTACTGGAGGTCCTAGCCAGAGCAATTAGGCAAGAAAAAAAATAAAGGGCATCCAAACTGGAAAGGAAGTAAAGTTGTTAGTGTTTGTAGATGGCATAATCTTATGTATAGAAAACCCTAAAGACTCCACCAATAAACCCTTAGCACTAATAAGCTATATACATGCACACAAAAATTGTTAGGACTAATGAATGATTAGTTGCATTTCCATACACTAAAATGAACAGGAAATTAAGAAAACAATTCCATATACAACTGCATCAGAAAGAATAAAATACTTTAAAATAAACTAAACTACAGAGGTGAAAGATTGTAAATGAAAACTAACTTTGATGAAAGAAATTAGAGGCCAAAGAAATAGATGGAAAAACATATTATATTCATGGATTTCAAACTTAATATGGTTAAAATGTTAATATTACCCCAAAAGATCTGCAAATTTAATGTAATCCTTATCAAATTCCCAATAGTCTTTTTTTTGCAGAAGCAGAAAAATCCATTTAAAAATTCATATGGAATCTCAAAGGACTCCCTCTGAATTTCAAAACAATCTTGAAAAAGAAGAACAAAGTTAGAGGTCTCATATTACCTGATTTCAAAATGTACTATAAGCTACAGTAATCAAGAATGTGTTACTGGCATAAAGACAAACATATAGACCAATGGAATAAAATAGAGACCTAGAAATAAACCCTCACATATGGTTAAGTGGCTTTGACAAGGATGCCAAGACAGTTCAATCGGGAAAACACTTTCTAACAGATGGTGCTGGGAAAACTTGATATTCACAAACAAAAAAGATGAACCTGGAACCTCACCTAAAATTTAACTAAAAATGGATAGATTATCTAAATGTATAAACTCTAAGAAGAAAACTAGGAGAAATCCTTATGACATTTTTTTGGAATAATTTCTTGGATATGACACCAACATCATTGGAACAGAAGAAAAAATAGATAAATTAGACTATGTCAAAATAAAAACTTTTGTGAGAGTTTATGTACCAGGATGGTGACATAGGAGGCTCTTTGATTTCCTTCCTCCCACAGATGCACTGAATGTTCAGTTACATATAATCTGTTTGAGAGAATTTGAGATTCTGGCAGTGACTCCTATACATCAGGTGACTGATAAAATACCCACATTAAAACAGGTAGGAGAGACTGAGACATACTCTCACCATATGCCCTCCACCCACACACAGCACCTTTAAATCAGGAAGGAATCCTCAACTCCCAGCTACTTCCTGATAAGCAAAGGGTTTGGACTGCACATCTAGTGCCCCAATTTTTAAGACATTCAAGGAATAGGCCCCGAAAATACTGGGCTCTGATGCCGAACAATTCTTCCTGGACACATAAACATTCACCACAGCTACTCCCTAGGACTCAGAACAGAGGGGGTGGGCACAATCACCCAGCTTCCAGTCTCTCCCTGGAAAGGGTTTAACTACATACTTCACAAATTGCTTCTGAGGATCCAGCTTCCAATGAGCCTGCGGCTAGGTTCTGAGAGTGTGGAAGAGCTGGTGGACAATTTTCCCACCTTCCCTCTGGCTTGCTCCAACAATAAAACCAAGAGACCAGTCCTACCTGGAAGGAGCATGACTACACATCCAGTGCCACAACTTGTGGGGCTACCATGTGAGGAATGGGCCTGAATCACCCATCTCTGGTAACCAACAGCAACTGCATTCACAAAACCCAGTATTGGGGCAATGAAGCAGTTTCCCGTGCATGTGGGACCCCACTGGTGATACACTGAGGCTCAGCAGAGGGGATGCTGGCAAAGACACCCATCTCATGCTTTCTACCTGAAGAGGTTTGCATCTGTATCACCACAACTGCTGCTTCAAGGTCTAGTTCTAATCAGCCTGCATCTGGGAGCTTACTGCAGTCTTTCCCACAGGCGATGTCGCTTGTGACATCAAAAACAAAAATGGAAGAATGTAAAAATGTAGAGTTCCTTTATGCGTTTGAGGTTAAGTTGTTATCAACTTAAAGTAGACTTTTACAACTACAAGATGTTTTATGTAAGCATCATGGTAACCACAAAACAAAAACCTACAGTAAATACACAGATGATAAGGGCAAAGGAATCAAAGGGTACAGCTACATAAAGTCATCAAATCACAGGAAAAGAGGAAGGAAGGCACAAAGGAACTACAAAAAGCCAGAAGATAGTTAACAAAATGGTAAGTTCATAATGATCAATAATCACTTTAAATGTAAATGGACTAAATTATTTAATAAAAAGACATAAAGTGGCTGGATGGATTAAAAAAGCACAAGATCTAACTATATGCTTCCTGCAAGAGATTCACTTCATCTTTGAGAACACACATTGGCTCAAAGTGAAGGAGTAGAAAAATATACTCCATGCAGAGGAAATCAAAAGAAAGTAGAAGTAGCTGTAATTATATAAAAAATATATACTATAAGCCAGGAACTGGAATAAAAGATGAATAAGGTCATTATATAACAGTAAAGGAGTCAATTCATCCATAAAATAAAATAACTATAAATATTTATTCATGAACATTGGAGCTTCTAAATATATACAACAAATATCAGATCTGAAGGGAGAAATAGCAATACAATAACAGTAGAGGATACCCTAATTTCAGCAATGGGTAGATCATTCAGGCAAAAAATCAACATTGCCCTTAAACTCTATGTGGGCCCAGATGAAGACCATTTCATCCAACAGCAGCAGAATACATTCTTCTCAAGTGCCCACAAAATGTTATCCAGGATAGACCTCATGTTAGGCCACAAGAAAAAGTGTCAGTAAATTTAATATTGAAATCTTACCAAGCATATTTTCTGACCACTACAGTATGAAACTACAACTCAATTACATGAGGAAAACTGAAAATTTCACAAATATGTGGATATTAAACAACATGCTCCAGAACAATCAGTGGATCAAAGAAGAAATCAAAAAAGAAATTAAAAAATGTCTTGAGAAAAATGGAAATGTAAACATAACATACCAAAACAAAGGGATGTAGCAAAAACAGTTCAGAGAAGGAAGTTTCATTAAGAAAAAAGAAAGATCTCAAATATGCAACCTAATTTTACATCACAAGGAACTAAAAAAAGAACAAACTAAGCACAAAGTCAACAGAAGAAAAGAAATAGAGATCAGAGTGGAAATAAATAAAACAAACTCAAAAGACAACAGAAAATATCAGTGTAATGTAAAAGTGGTTATGTTTGAAAAGATAAAAAAAGTGACAAACTCAGCTAAACTAGTTAAGAAAAAATAGAGAAAACAAATATATAAAATCAGAAATGAAAGAGGAGGCATTAAAACTGGTAACAGAAATACTAAGGATAATAAGAGACTACTATGAATAATTATACACCAACAAACTATATAACACAGAAAGTGGATAAATTCTAAGAAACTCTACCAAGACTGAATCAGGAACAAATAGAAAACCTGAACAGACCAGTTGCTAATAAGGAGATTGAACCAGTCATGAAGAACCAGGGTTCAAAAGTCCAGGATCATATGGCTTCACTGGTCAATTCTTCCAAATATTTTAAAAGCCAATACAAGCCCTTCTCAAACTCTTCCAAAATATGGAACTCATTTTATGAGGCCAACATTGCCTTGATGCCAAAGCCAGTCAAGGACACGACAAGTGGAGAAAATTAAAGGCCAACATCCATGATGAATATAGGTATAAAAATTCTCAACAAAGTAGTAGCAAAGTGAATTCAACAGTCATTAAAAGGGTCATACAACATGATCAAGTGGGATTTATTCCTGGAATGCAAAGATGCTTCAGTATAGGCAGGTCAGTAAATGTGATCTGCCGTGGTGACCAGATGAAGGATAAGCATTATATGATCATCTGTATAGGTTCAGAGAAAGCATTTGACAAAATTCAACATTGTTTCATGACAAAAACTCTGAACAAACTGGGAATGGAAGGAACATAAGCATAATCAAGCTCATGCAACAAGCCCACACAAACAGCATATTCAAAGCAGAGCCACTCAAAGCTTTCCCTTGAAGATCATATATCAAGAACCCCTACAATTAACAACAACAAAAACAAGCAACCCCATTAAAAAATGGGCAACGGATTTGAAGAGACATTTGTCCAGAGGCAATACACAGCTGGCTGGTGGCAGTTTAACATCACCAATCACTAGAGAAATGAAAGCCACTGCACAGTTCTCACACATGTGGGTTTGACTATAACCGAAAAATAAAAGCAAAACAAAACTGATACAGCAAGTGTTGATGAGGATGTTACTAAATGGGAAAACTTAGGCATTTCTGCTTGGAAATCTTATGCAGCCACTGTGTGAAACAGCATGGTAGTTCCTCAAAAAAATAAAACTCAGAATCACCATATGAATCACCAGCAACTCCACCCACATAGTTGAAAGAAAGGACTCACAAGTAGATATTTGTACAGCACTTTTCATTAATAGCAGTGTTCATGAAACACAAAGGACAGAAGGAACCCAATGTCCAATGACAAATGGATGGGTAAAAAAAAAAATGTGGTCTATCCCTAAAATGGAATATTACTTAGCCTTAAAAAGGAATTAAATTCTGACCCATACTATAACATGGCTGAACCTTGAAGACATTATGCTAGATGATCTAAGCCAGGCACGAAAAGACAAATATTGTATGATTCCCGTTACATGAGATATCTGGTATTGTCAAATTCAGAGAGACAGGAAGTAAAACGGTGGTTTCTGGGGGCTGGGGAGTGAAATTAGGAATTACAGGCTAACAAGTACAAAGTTTCAGTTCGGAAAGCTAAACATGTTCTGAAACGTATGCGATGATGCACAACAATGTGATGTACTTAATGTCACTCAAGCGTACACTTAAAAATGGCTAAAATGGTAACTTCTGTTATATATATTTTACTACAAAAAAAGTGATTTTAAGAAAAATTTTTAATCACCTACTTGCTATCCAAAAGAGAGTTGGTTATGAGAATATGTAAACATAGGAAGCAAAGTGATAAAATCTTACACATCTGTCCTAAGCTACACACTGGCTGGCTGATCAACAGGATGATTTCCTTTCCACAGAGGCACAAGCGGCTCTTCCCCGTACAGACAGCCTTGCAGCTCGGTTACAATGTGGCTGAGCCCAGGCAGAGGGAAAGTGGGCTGGTGCACCATATGGCTGCTCCCCGGGCTGCCCTAAAATCCCAGCCAGCTTCAGTGCCCTTCTCTTGCCTATTGCTGACTGGGTACCCGTGCCCAGGAAGTCCCATCTGAAGACATCTGTTGCCGACATCAGAATCCTTTCTGCCCTGGGAACTTGCAGCATTATGGAAGGTGGCCCGGGGAGCTTCTGTTCTGTGGCTCGAAGGAGAAAGGTCAAAAATCAGGATGTTGGCAGTGGGGGGTTGTCATTTCTAGGACAGTGAATTGAGAGAAAGCAAGAATGAGTTGGTCTGGGAGCACAAATGGTTGTAGAAAGTGCAAAGAGTGAGGGTGCTAAGAGGTTAGAAAAGCTTTTTCTGGACTGCAGTGAAAGGAAATAGTATTGCATAAGCCTTTGCACTATAGAGACACAAAGACCCAGCCCTACAGGGAATCTGTGACGTGAGTATGTCCTTCCCATTCAAGTGATGGCCTCAAGGAGTTGCCGTTAAATTGAGGGATAAGAGGTATAAATGAGAATTCTGTCTAGAAAAATATTTTAATGTGGTTACTAGAAACATGAATGCAAATAGATCAGACACCTACTAGGGATTTTTGTTCTTTTTTGTCTGTTTTAGTTTTTGTTTTTACAGTAATGATGTACATATTTTACTGTTTATTAAAACAAACTGGGAAACTTGTCAAAATGAAATTTCTTTGGCCTCATTTCAACAGAACCTAATTTGCTAAGTCTGAAGTGTGCCTCAGGAAACATTTTTTATCCTTTCTCCTTTAAAATAATTTCATACTTAAAGAAAAGATGTGAAAAGTATACCAAGATTTCTATATACAGTTTACCCAGATTTTCTAATGTTACTACTTTAATCCTACATGTACTTTATTATTCTCTAAACCTTGGATTATTTCTTTCATTTTCTGAACCATTTGAAGGTAAGCTGAAGACACAATGCCCCTTTACTCCTGAATACTTGAATGTTTATTTCCTAAAAACAGGCATGCTAAGGTATCTACCCAGTTTCTGTCAAATTCAGGACCTTAATATTTACAAAATACTGGAATCTAATATATGGTCTTTATTCAAATCCTGTCATTTAGCCTATTAAAAATGTCATAGAGAAAAATATCTGGCCCATGAACATGTCGGGCCACTGCCTCTGGCCCGGGGGCAGCTCGGGTGCTGTGTCTGCTGTGCCAGGCGTGGGCACTGGCCCAGCCCAGCTATAGAGCAGGTCAGGGTGAGACTGCAGAAATAGTGCCTGCCAGCTCTGTCCCTGCAAGAAGTCCCTGCAGGGTCCTGCCTCTCCAGCAGGCCCCTTGAATTAGTAAGTGGGTCTCCTCTGCTCACGGCCCAGAGGCTTTTCAATCTGCAGTGTTCCTGCTGGATACTGGGGTGGGCAGGTTGGAGGTCCTTCCCTTCCCTACCCTTTTATGACCCTCCTGGTCCTAACCCTGTGGGTTTTCAAACTAGACCTTGGGGATCTTTCAGCTGCTGGTCCCCAGGGTCAGGGTGCCTGGCACTGGACATGGTCTTTCACTCCTCCAGGGTGAGTGGCACAGTTCTGGGTCCCTCCCAGTAGCAGACCCAGCATTTGGAGGGGGTCCTGGGCCAGGCTGGGCCTCAGCCTCTCCTCTGCTGGAGACAGCTCTTGTGTATCACTGTGCAGGTGCTCCTCTCGCTCTGATGTCCTCGCAGACAGAAATCTTCCCACATGTGCTCAAATCGTGCCCCTGGGAGGAGCGAGTTCAGGGTCTTCCTACCCACCAAACCTGCTCCTATGATTTCAGATCATACTTAGGCAACTTTACACCCAATTTATAAGTTAAATGACCCGTTTTTTCAAGTGCTTGTATGATTTATGGTTTAATTTCTTTTTTGTTTGTTTGTTTTGTTCTCTGATTTGCTTATTCAAAATACTGACTATTCATCCCAGCACAATTTCTTAGTAAGTTCATGTTGTTAACAATGTTTTCAGCACCAATTTTTATTATGTACTAAAATTTCATGTATGTGAGCTTTCTGTTCTATGCCACCGGTCTGTTTATCTGGTCATGACCCACTGCTGCACTGATTTAATTAGTAAAGCTCTCCAACATATTCTACAGAAGCTTAATAGTATTCCTGGTAGGCCAGCTCCTCCCGCAGCTTGCTTTTATTAGCATTTTCCTGCTCCTTTGCATGTCTGCTTTCCATATGTAACAACATTTATAGATCCATAAGCAAACATATTGGAATTTTTATTGGGATTACATTAAGTATCTCACTTACTTTATGAAAAAAATCCATCTTTATTATACTGAGTCATCCTATCCAAAAACTACCCATTAGTTCCTATTTGTCTTTCTGGGAAGTTTTGAATTTTTTGCATAAAGCTGTTTGCCCATTTCTTATTAAGCATGCAGCAAAATATTTTATATTCCTTGTTGCCGTTGAAATGCAGTTCTGTCCAGTATATCTTCTAGGTATTCTTGTATGTATGAAAGTCATATTTCTGTGCATCAATTTTATATCCTGCTACATCACTGAAAAGATTTATCTTTTTTAGTTACTTTTATCAGTTTCTATAGGATTTGCCAGATATACTATCGCATCATCTAGAAATTGAGATGGTGTTTCTTCTATTTTTATGTTTAATCCTTATGCCCCTAATTGCCTTTTCTTGCCTTATTTCATTGGCTAATTCCTTTTCAAAACCAGCAGGAGACTCTCACTCAACTGGCTAAGACTGAGTCTCTTATAACTTTTATAATGTAATATAATCATGGCATTAAGCCTTATAATATGACCTATTCAAAGGACTGACATCATATTTACAGGCCCCATCTACACCCCAGGGAGAGGACTTATGAAGCAGGTACAGTTATGAGGGCAGGAGAATCTTTGGGGTCATGCTAGAGTCTTCCTCCTAAACTCTGCCTTCTGATGCCAATGAGCCACATCCTTCCCAACTGTAGAATACATTCATTCCTCTCAAGGTTCCTTAGTCCCATCTCTTTATGGCATTAACTCAAAGTAAAAACTCCCATCATTTAAATCTGAATTTCAACATTACATCAATTCAAAGTCCAAAATTTCATTTACATCTCAAACCTAATTCAGGTTCAATTGTGGATGAGGCTTTAAGATGTAAAGGATTTTGTTTGTCATTTTTTAATTGATTTGTAGAAAATATTTATATTTTAGTTTCTTAATATGTATCGTTTAGATGTCTTCTCCCACTTTTTGGTTTCCCTTTTCATTTTATAATGGAGTGTTTGATATTCAGGGATTTTTAATTACAATATAACCAAATTTATCAATCTTTTTATTTATGATTAATATTTTTATTTTGATTAAGAAATATTTCCCTACCATGAGCTCACCAAGATATTCTTCACATTTACAAAGTTTAAACCTTTGTCTTTCATGTCTTTATTTTGTGTATGATATGATACAGCATTACATCATATAGACATTCACTTTCTGTTTTTATTTTTCTCCTTTATTGGTAACAGTTTTCCTCACTGCATTTAATAGACATCTATCTCCCAATGACCTGAAATGCCACTTCTGTGATGTATTATATTATCATATATGCATATATATACATATATATGCATATATATATATATATATATATATATATATATATATATGCTTCTAGGTTCACTAGCATTCTTCAATTTGTCCTTTTACCAGTTCTCTGCTATGACCTCCTAATAATCTGTGTTGCCCGGTTGTGCACATTCTCCACACACTCTCACTTCAGCAATGCTTGGCCCTCCTGCAAGGTTTGTCAAAACTGTCTATGACCAAATGCATAAGGCAGTCATTTTTAAAGTGTGTTCCTAGAGCCAGCAGCTTCACTATCACCTGGAAATTTGTTTGGAAAACAGACCTAATAAGTCAGAAACTCTGGAGTGGACTCAGAAGTCTGTGATTTAATAGACCCTATAGATGATTCTGATGATGCTCAATTTTGAAAACCACTGGCTTAACCTAACCCATCCTGATCACCCACTAAATAAATCTTGGCTCCTGACTTCTGATCATGTCAAGCGACTCATTATCTGTGAACATGGAACTGGCAAAATAGATCAAGAGCCATGTCATACCCCAGTTGTCCCCAGGGAGACCGGGGTTTCCTAATCATCAAGGACAGCAGGCACACTTCCTAACCTTCACAGCTCACAAAAGGACCTCTCCGTGTGCCCGCTACGCTGTCTGAAGAGCAGTGCTCTGAGGGTGGTGGAAGCAGGGAATCACACACCTACACCATATGATCTTTGTGAGCGATTCCCCCCAAATCATGGCTTCAGCACACCTGGTATGAGCCTGGCTTGTCACTGGCCTTTTTCTACATGATACTCTGTTAATTCTTGTTGCTCTGTTTTTGTATTTCCTTTATATTATGCTTCTATTGTGTATATGGAAATTAATTTATGTTTATAATCTTACTTGAAAACCTCATTTATTAGTACTAATTACTGACCTGTAGAGATTTTGAGGTTTTCTTTAATATACTTCATCACAATTTTTTTCCTTTCTATTCCTTATACATCTCAATCACTTTCTCTCCTTTTACTGTACAGGCTAAGCCAATGGAAATGAATACCTCTAATGTGCTTAACTAAAAAGAATAATATTTGAAATAGATTTTAGATAGACACACTTTATGAGATGAAGAAGTACTTTTATATTTCTAAGATACTAAGGCATCACGAATAATCTTAAACCTTATCAGATCATTTTCCTACATATTAAATATTTTATATTTGAATTTATAACCATGAAAAATAATTTCCAGAGATTTCCTAATACTGATCCATATTTCCATTGCTGAGATTAAAAGCAAATTTCTCATCGTGTGTTATCATTTAAAATTGGCAGGCTTTGTTTGGCTAACATTTATTTATATTTTTTGGGTGAGCTCACCTCACTTTTTCTTTTCTTATATTGCCTTTGCCTGTTTCTCTTTTCAAATTTATATAGCCTGCATAGAATGAGTTGGAGACTCTTTCCTATTTTTTTGACATCTGAACGATTTTAAAGCAATGAGATCACGTGTTCTTCTAAGTTGGGTGTGGCTCACTTGTCAAATCATGAGAACCTACAGTTTAATTCGTGTAGCGATTTCAAGCCAGAGATTTATTTTCTTTATTAATTTAGTCATTATTGATTGTCTTTTACACATTTAGCCATCCTGGTTTTAACGTCTCAAGTTATCTGCTATGTGTATATTTCATATTCGTCTTTGAGAGTCCATTGCCTGTGTCTCAGGGACCTGAGTCTGTTGTGTGTGCTTCTTGATTCCTCACTCCAGCTTGTTTCCATGTGTATGCGGTAAAACTGACTGTGGGACTGTACACGGTTGATCTTAACTTGTAAGCTCCTTAGGGCACCTTGGGGATGCTGTCTTTCAGGAAGGAAATGCATTTGTTTCTGGGCGATCTGAATTTGGTGGAGAAATGGGGGCCAGTTCCTTTAAGGATCCCAGTGAAAATGCTCAGAGGACGCTTGGCTTCCACACATTACTTGATTCCTGTAGCACATCATTATTTGCCCTCAGGACAATCTCTGCTTTGGAATTCGTTTACTGCTTGCTGCTCCCCACTTAGATTTCTGTTCAACATTTTTTAAATAGAAATTGTCAATGTCTCCTACTGAGGTCTAGTGATGTACTTTAAAAGTACATTTTATCAAGGATCCTGTTGTTTTCTTAACAGGAGAGCTCTTCAAAGTATCCAGGTAGGCAAACTAATGGAAATGAAATCCTTTTTAATGTTTTAATTAAAAGAATTGCTGTGAATATGGACTATAATCTCTAAAGGGCACTTACGCTAATGGACCACATGGGTAGCAGCACTAATACATACATACAAATACACTGATCATTATTAGTCCTCACAGTAAGACATACGTGTACAAAGTATTTCCTATTGACGTCACCAATTACTCTCAACCTGTGTTTCCAGTTCGACCTCTTGTGAGCATGAGATTAATACATTAGTGGCCTAATCAGTACTTTCTCTTGGGTGTCTAACAAACGTTTCAATTCTAATGTAGTCAAAAGAGAACACTAGGTTTCTCTGCTTTACACAAACTTCCTGTTCTTTGTCATCTTCGTTGGTGGCAAAGCCATTCCCCTACATCCCCTAAAAAGAGAAAACTTTGGCCCCTGAGACCCCTCTCTCTGTAGCCCTCATCCTTGTCCACAGAGTGAAACATTCAGTCTGTAGGCAAATCCCTTTAACTCTACCCTCAAAGGACATTTTCGGTTGTTTAATGAATTGCCATTTCTTGGGCTAGAAACATCTTAACCACTAACATCTCTTATCTGGACTATAGCAGTAGCTTATCAATGGACTTGACTTCTTGGCCAGGTATTGAAGAAACCCTTGTGATTTTTTTCTACGGAGTGGGCTTGGAGGTTTGAAGTCTCCTTGGCTCACTATTCACATCCAGATATCTTGGAAACCAAGAGTGGCAGATGAGTTTTTATACTTTGCCAGGAAGATGCAGCATGCTGCTTTGAAATAACAGAAGGTGGGGAAGTTTTCCAGGAGATTAAAGCAATTTGGAATTGGTGGAGAGTTTAAAATTGAAACAAGATGAAAAGAGAGAATGAAAAGTTAAGGAATTTGTCTGTCACCGAACAGCACACCTCATCTAGCAGTCCAGCAAAGTTCATCAAGCACAGAATAGAATATCCCAGGAGACCCAGCATCCCAATGCCAGAAGATGATTAGGGACAGTAAAGTGTCCTATGTCAAGGACACTGTCTAGAGTATATCGAAAATAAATTCTGAAGAAAAATTCAACACTATCTCCCCCAGTTGGGTGAGGGTGACTGTGACAGGGGGATAATATTACCAAATCTCTGGATGCTCAGTGGCAGAGACCCTGCAAGTCGGCACAAGTGGCTTAATGGGAACAGTAGTGGCCTCTGATCCAAGAGACTGGTTCAAATCTTGGCTCGGTCATGGATTATCTATACTGGCTTGATAAATTTATGTAACTTCTTTGAAGCTCAGTTATGTGACCCATAAAATTTTTAAAAAATAGTAATTTGAATACACACCTGCCAACTTTGCTTAATAAATGAGAAAGTAAGTAAAGGCACCTCTCTCTCGCCATTGTAGGTGCCCATAAATGTGAGTTCTCTTTCCTGCTGTTCCTCTGCATGTAGTCTGTGTGTCTGATGTGTGTGTACATGTGTGTCTGTACATGTCTGTGGGCTGGTGTCTGTTATACCCAGGAGTTGGGGAAAAGGAATGTGTATCACAGGAAGGCAGTATACTGTCAGTGTTGTTTACAAATGTAAACTGCACTAGTTTCATTTTTCAAACTTCATGTTTCATGGCCTATGTTTGTATTTTAATATTAATTTCTTCTGGGCTGTATGCATGGTAGGTAGATAGAGTCCTAAATGTCCTGAAGAGTTTTCTAATGGCAAGGAAGGAAAACTGTCTTAGCAGCTGTAAGGAAATGTTGCTGAGCCCAACACCTAGCAAGTCCCATCCTCTTTAACTTTCTAAGATTTATGGCACATGTGAAATTAGCTTGAAAAGTAGAAGAGTCTCCTCACATGGGCTCTTCTCAAGGAGTTTGACCTTGACACTCAGCTCCCCCTGATTAGGTGTCTGCTCTGAATAACGAGCCATCCAAGAACCAAGCCTCCTGAAGGGTGGGACTCCAATGGACACCATCCTTTTCTTCCTGCACAGACCCCCTGAGTCTCAAGGTGACTTTTGCAGAGCAGCATAATTCTCTGTTGTGAAAAGTTCCCTGGAAGGTATGGATTCAACGAGTTTTCCTGTCCATCTCCGAGGACAGTCTGGGAACGGGCTGCAGTCAGGACTTTGGCACCAAGCAGACCCTCTCCCCGCTGGGGGCTTCATGCCCTGGACAAGAAGTGCTTTTCTGGGTGCACTCAACTCTCAGGTCTCCCTCCAAGCATCTCAGGGGCCCTTGAGTCCCAGGATGATCTGGAGGGAGCGAAAGACTCATCTGATTCTGTTGGATCTTAGAAACATGAATAAAACCTCTGATTTTGTCATCAGGAGTGGCTCAAACCTCAGAAAGAAGAGGAAGAACCTGTAAGTGGCCTGAGTCAAAGGCTTGGCCGCCACACCTGATGTGTCCACACACCTGGGCACTGCTCTGCAGGCTTATGCCAGAAACCGAGGGAACAAAGGTGAAGAGCAAACGTTCCACATCCTTAAGATGTGCCCACTAAATCATGAGTGGGGTCTAGCTCCCTCTGAGATTCAACCTTTGGCTGAAGGCAGCGAGCATGTCCCTGGACACCACCTCAAGGTCACTGGGACCGGATGCAGCCAGGGACACATCCCTGGGCCCCATATGATCATCTGTGACCCTAAGGAGCAAAGGCTTTGGGGGTCCCAGAGCAGAGGTCATGGCTGGAAGCTACCATGTCCTAGGCTGCAGTCATGGCAGCCCTCGGCCATGTGGCCACATGGCCACTGATGGTGAATGAGGACTTTACACCATTTCTGAAGAGCAATAGTAGAACAAACTGTCTGCCCCTAAAGGAAAAATCAGTTTTTTTTTATAAGCTAGCTTATTATGACACTTAAAGTAAAAATAGCATTCCAGCTGGAGACGTCTCCTTTCTCTGGCAATCAAACCCGTGGTGTGGACGTAGTTAAAATGCAGTTCACCTGAATACATTTTGAAGGTCTTGTTGGCTACATTTGGTGATTCACGCATCAGGCAGCATGCCACCCAGCATGGAGAGGCCCCAAAGAGATTACAAAGTGGGACTCAGAGCAGGTGGGAAAGGAAGTCACATAGCAAAGAGCTGTCTGGTCACAGCAAGGTCTTCTTATAGGGGATGCGGGGGTCTGTCAGGCAGATCGCCTCACTGCTGCTTACCCGGTACCTCCACAGGGACCAGTTTAAGTTCCTTTCCTGGGAAACTGGAGTTGAGTTAAGCAAAGTGTTAGCTTAGCACGAGTGACTCTGCTGGGGCCTGGAGTCTTTAAACAGCACAGTGGCTGGGATCTGTCTTTCCCTCTGATTGCCAATTACTTTGTCACTGATAAATGTGCTTTTATGTATTTATTTTTGCCTAGATTTGAATACATTTGAGGGGAGGCTTCTCAGTAGTAGAGAAACTCATTCTGCAGAAACTTTCATCCCGAAAAAAGGAAACTTCTCACACACACACACACATGCACATGCACACACACTGCTTTATTCACTTCTCCCTGCAGCCGCGTTTCTAGGTGACTGTGTGTTTTCTCACTTTAAAATGAAAATGGAAGTTCTAATGATGAGCTGATTTCACTCCCAGGGAGGCAGCTCCCCCAGTCCCCAGGCCGTCCCACTGCTCAGAAACACTGGGATCATGTCTTTTTGCTGATGGTTAATTTTATTTACAAGCAGCCATTTTGTCACATTAAAGAAGCAACAGACCCAAACGGAGTCTCTTTGCTAAATTCCACACCAGCAAACCAGGACAGAACACAGAACCTAACTGCAGCTACGGCCCCCCAGGAATGTGACCTTAGCCCATCAGCCTGGCAGCCCTGGTCAGCACTGGCGAGCTGACCACCCGTGTCCTCTGCCCCCTGAGGAAGGTGACCCTCCCAAAAGCCCATTTTGCTATGAACTTCCCCTCCTGCCCCCTTCCCACCTGCACAACGCTTTCCCTTCCTGCAGCCTGGTGGGGCTACCAAATGTAGCCAACAAGACCTTCAAAATGTATGGCTAGATGGCATGCTGCCTGGCTGGTGAATTGTTGAGTAAAGCCAGTTTGGTCTGAAACTGGCTTGATGAAGTTCTGTTGTTTGACAGTGATTCACAGCACAACCAGCTGCTGGCCTGGCCAGGTCACGCAGTCCCTCTTCCTCTGTGCTTTAACTAAGCATGGACAGAAACAAACGGAAAGCTCTCGGACAGAAAGAATCTGACATCAATGGGCTCAGGATTGTTTTTAACATGTGGAGAAGCTGAGACGTGGAGGGAAGCAAATGCCCAAAGTTGGATTGTCAGGCAGCCACAGAGCCTGCCCAGCGCCTGGGTCTCCACCTGGTCCAGGGCTTTTCCAAATCCAAGTGGAGCCTCCCTGGCTTGACTGCACTGAGCCTCTGCCTTTACATCCCCGCCAGGAAGAAGGCATCCACCCACTTTCTTCCCCTTTGGACAGCATCTCTCAATGAGGACTTCCTGCCATTTCTGATAGTGATGCTGGAACAAATGTGAAGTGTGCGCTTCTGAGAAAAGTCCAGTTCAGAAACAAAGTCAGCCTATTACACACTTAGAGTAACAATTAGTCACAGCCTAACTGGAGCCTTCTCCTTTCTCTGGCAATCAAACCCACTGTATGGACATTGTCAAAAGACAAAACTCAACTGAATCCATTTTAAAGATTGTATTGTCTCTATTCAAGGGTTCACGAATCAGGCAGAATCCTATGCAGCAGACAGAAAGGACCTAAAACCTGGACACCTCGTACCTCCTCACAGGCAACATGTGTCACCAGAACTCAGTTCCTCCCCAGAAAACCCCTAGTCAGAGACAACACTGGTCACGTCTCCTCCATCCTGAGGCCTGACTCCCCAGGAAGATGTGGAACCCCTCTGTGCAGCACTACTTTTGGGGGACAGCAAGATGAGTGAGCATAGCACTGCCTCCTCAGGCCTCACATACATGGGGTGCTGTGCACGGAATGGGGCAGTCACAGCCCCATGTGATTGGCACATGTGAGGGGCACTCCACCTCGGAAACCAGGGCTGTTGGAGCCCAGGGCTGGGCACCCCCCATCCAAGGGTCTCCATGACCCTTTCTCAGCAGGCCATGCTTGGAGCAAGTCTGAAAAACAAAAAAGTGATTCATTGCAGAAGGTGTGAGAGGCTAAAGGTTGCCTGATACATATTTAGATCTTCACAGTGTCCCACAAAAATTTGGTGATTGAATGAAGAATGAATTCATATATGCTCCTAATCTTCCATTTCTGCAAAATTAGCTCAAATATGAGTTTATGCCTCCCAGCTATGTTTCTGTAATGGCCTTTGTGCCCTTAGCATCCCTTCCTGTTCCTCTGTACCACCCATGCTCTGGGTTTGCATCTGATTAATCTCACCAAACCATCACACTTTTTATGTGCAGCCCCAGGGCCTATTCAATACGCTCTAAATTTCACAGCCAAACATTCCAGGCCCCCATACTGAGACCCCAATCTACTTCTCCAAACATTGCTTTTCTGCACAGACCATCTGCAGTAGTCAATTTTGTCTGCATCTTTCCCGTGAGATGCATTGCACAGTCCCTCAGAGGCTGCAAAGGACCTTTACAACGTTTATAAAGCAGAGGAATAGATCAGTAAGAAAAAGCACCAGTGGGTTCAGGGAAGATTTTTAGGAATGCAAGGGCCAGGATGTGCCTGGAAGGAGCTATGGAGGAGCTATATATGCCAACAAAGACTATTTTCTTTGTTTACTCAAATTATGTGGGACCCTTGGGTTTGCGAAACTGATCAAGGACAAGTTTTTGAAAAATTTTCAGCACTTTTCACCTCTGAGCTTTTGCAAAATGCTGCAAAAAAGGCGTTTTCCCTTTCAATATTTGTAGCTACACTCCTTGAATCTGAGAGAGCAAGGCAGCATGAAAATATGGATACAAAAGGAACAATGGACTTCCGGGAAGATGGCAGTGTGAGCAGGGCGGCAGAAATCTCCTCCCAACACTATATTTATCTACGAAAACACAGAAAATACATCTATTCCTAAAAGAGAGACGAGAATACACAGGAAAGCGCACAGCGTGCAGCTACACCCGAGAGGACGCGGCACCCCAAGAGGCGGTCTTAAAGAGCCCAGCTGACATACGTGGCAACTATCAGTGACCAAATTAT